>CM016616.1:132269330-132807761 GCA_005393395.2 Gossypium australe | reverse complement strand
GTGAGACAACTCGTTTCTAAGTGATGCCACCAAGGAATCCTTACAACAAATAAGAGATACCTTCTCTCATATTGATCCTTAAGGACAAAGATCGTTTGAATGAGGTAATTGTTATGGGTCAAAATTGAAATAAGAAAACTAAAACAAATAGGTGGAACCGTGCGTTTTAGTATAGCCAGGTTAATGAAACAGTGCGCAGTACTTAATGAAAACGAGGTGTGTGTTGGGGCCAGCGAGAGTACCGTTAGTTAACTAACTTTTGAAACAAAATTCATTTTCATTTTACTTCTTTATATTATGTTGTAAAAGGGAAGAGAGGTTATCAATTGTAGTTGCACACAAATTTTCTTCCCTCTTGTTTCTCTTTTCTTCAATTCTTCTTCCTTCTTTTATGTTTCCAATTTTTTTTTATTAAGGTGCATCATCGGTTTAGGAGTTGGGATTCACCATAAATAGCTTTGAGGATAGCGAGAGGGATAAGAAGGGAAGCAAATGAGGCTTTGACAAAAGCTACTACATCCGGAAGCCCCTTACTGTAGATGGCTAGATTAAAAGTTATCAAAAAAGAAATTAAAGACGAGGTGTTAATTTAGGTTTTTGTTACACAACTTTTGGGATTTTACTAGATGGGACTTTTTAGTTTGGAAAATAAAATCAAATTGGGTTAAAACTTTTTAGTAATTTTAAATGTCTATACATTCTTAAAAAAAAATTGTTTATTAAAAAATCCTCCCACCAAATGGCGCTTGTATGCTATCCATTATACTAACGTACTACAATTTGCCAATAAAAGTTCATTTTTACTAACACAATTTTATCTTCAGTCTGAATAAACAATATCTATACAGTCAGACTTATTCAACAGTCGGTAAATACCGTTAAAAATATTCACGGCTTAAATCCATCAATATACATTATTTACACCAATGGATTAAAGCCGCCAGTATAGGCTTTTGTCAGTAAATGGCAATTTTTTTAGTGATAATATTAAAATGATAAAAATAATTAAATCATGTCTATATTAAATAATAAATTTTAAATTGTATAGATTTAAATAATAATTAAAAGTTATTAAAATTTATATTTATATTAGAAATAAAATATTAAAAATTATTTAGTTAGAATAAGTGGAAGTGTACTTCTTTTCCAAACATTTAAAGTAAATTCAAATCTTATAATGGATATTGTTGAAAAAACTTTACCTGCATATTATCCCCGCTCATACATAACTATATTTAGAGTGTAAAAAAGATAAGGACACCACTGGATGGGTGGCAGCTTCACTGGACGCCTTGTGCTCCAGTTGAAAATTGGACTTCGAGGGATAAGTTTTCTTCATTAAAGGAGTAGTACCAAATAGCCTCCAAACTCATGTTGTGGTGAGATTAGAAATAAAAAATGGAAGGCTAACTTTTATTTATTTCATTGCATTATAGGTGGGTTTAATTTCGAAGAAACCTTAAATTTTATGGTTCACGGAGATTAATTTATTTAGAGATTTGTGGTTATACCTCTTAATAATGTCGTTTTTAAGATTTAAACTTAAATTCTCTCTTGATAATGTAATGTGATTTACCACTGCACCCAATGTTGTTGATATAATTAAGTGAAGAATAAAATTTCATAGTTAAAAGATATATATGACCGCTGGTTCTGTCACACAACCACTATATGGATTCGATAAAAAAAATCACTATATGAGTGAAAAATATAAATAAGGTAAATGATTAATTAATATTTTTAAAAAGATAACAATTATAGATAAAATAAAATAAAAATGTTGAACAATTATTGATAAAAAATACATGAAAAAAGGAGTAGTTACTTTTATTTAAAAAACATTTTTTAAAAAATAAAATTAATTTTCATTTATTAAAACTAAGACTCCTCTATTTATTTTGTTATTATTGTTTTACTAGTTGAGTTAATATGGATATTATTTAATTACATAATAATAATAATAATAATGTTGAATAAGGAGCATAAACCCACATGGGGGGGAAAATGCAAAGTTGGATGCATGGGATTCCATACCCGAGAATCAAATTGGGTTGGTCGAATCCCATGTCATAGAGATTCCATAGACATATGTCAATTATAGTTCTTCGAGGGTTGGCAACACATTTGTAGTTTTCTTACACTAATCCATTCACCGAGAGTTAATATTCACACGTAATAAGAATACATTCAAAGAAATTAAACTATCTAAATAAAAATTTATCACTTACTTCCACTGAATTTCTCAATATTATTTTTGCTTTTTAACATATTGTTCAATGTCTTCACAACAATCAACTAGCAAGGAACCCTTTGGAAATTGTCACCTAAAACTTTGAGTTTGATTCCACTCAACATTTATGAGAAAAATTTGATTCAACTCGAAAAATTATTTTTTTTTTAAATTTTGAGTTAACTGAATTAAGTTATTCAATTTTTTTGAGTTAATTCAAAAAAGTAATTTGATTTTTTGAATTCGATTCAAGGTAAATTTAAATTTTGAATAACGCGAATAACATATTGGTATAAATATCCCTTTGATCCTTGTAAATTTCGAAAATAAGTAAATTGATCTTTCTTAATAAAAATTACAAAAAAAAAATTCAAAATAATTTTCAAAAATTCAAAATATTTATGAAGATTCCAAAATTATATAATTTTAAAAAATTATAAAAATTATGATGTACATTTAAAAAAAGTTAAATTTTTTTCAAAATATTAATTTTGAGGACCTAACCTAGTAAATAACCAATCCAAGTTTAACATACTAAAGCATCTTTTTTTTCCTCTTATTTTTCTTTGAAACAGTTTATATTTATATATATATATATATATATATATATGATTCCAAATTTATGTTCTCTAACTTGGAATTAGTTAATTGTAATAATATTTTAATTTGACAAGTTTAAAATTTTTAATTTAATTTAACTTAAATAATTTCACTCAACTCGATCCGAAAAATTTCAAATCCAATTAGGAGATAAGATGAGACTCTTCAATTGAACTAACTCAAAATTTTTACACTCAATTTGATTCAACGTTTACACTAAATGAGGCTGCTGCTAGGTCAATAACAAAATTTATATATGCTTCAAATTAATTGGCATAAAATTTAGGGTTGGATCCGGTCTTTAAAAACTCATTCCTCCCCGTAACAATGTAATTGCTTGTAACTTATACCAAAAAAAAAATAAAAAAAAATCAGCATTTCCAGCTGAATTGCATATTTTATGGTCGACTCGACCGACTTGACAACTCATTTAATTGTTCAAAATTAATAAAATATTAAAAATATATATTACTGTTTATATATATTTAATTAAATTTAATTATTTTATTATTTAAGTTGAATTTGAAACAAATTGAACTGATTCAATACATAAAAAAATGTTTATTTAAATTTGCTCAAAACAAATTACTCGATCCATGAATAAATTTAATCTAAAAGTTGAGTTGAAAATGATTCTAGCTAGGATTTAGAGTTCCAACTAAGAAAGAACTGCGATGATTATTGTGATTGTCATAAGCACCAGCTTGGGTAAAAGTACTATAAATAAGATATATGTGGCATATTATGAATAAGGTATACATTAAAGAAAAGAGCAAATTAGTCTTTCTGTTAAAAATTTTATCCATTTTTACTGTTAAAAACTAATCATTATATATTAAAATAAGGTATATGTGGCAAGCTATGTGTAACTATATAGTTATTTCAGTAGGCACATCAAATTTTAACTGTAAAAATGTATGAAATTTTTAACATAAAGAATTAGTTTGTTATTTAATCTAATGTATGAGAATTAATTTACCTAGTTCTTTAATAAAAGAGTAAAATATAATTTAATTCTTAATATATGGACTTGTATGATAATTTACCCACCAGCTTGCTGCTTGATATATATATTCTGATGCATCAAAAAGAAATGTAAATATTATTCGAATTCACCCGAGCCTAACGGCATGCATAGAATACCATATCATATGTCTACACCAGCATCAAATCAAGATCGGCTGCCACAACGTATCACCATATGTCAATACTTTGTTCCAAAAAGAATATATTTATGTATAGATTCCACAGCTTTCGTCATAGGTTCTCTTTAGATATAAATTCTGACAGCGATTTTCAATCTTCTTGTTCGAATATATATATGTATATATATACTGTACTCACTCAACCTTGTTCAGGCAGTGCAATTTCATGACGTAAATGGAATCTTAATATTTGGTTGGGTGGTGATATTAATTTTAGTAAGATTTAAAGGAGTTGAAGAGATAAAAATTAGTAATGAGATATGAGATATATTTGGATTTAAACATAATGGTAACATAATATTATTTTAAAAAATAGTCCTTAAAGATATTAGTTTACAATAATTATATTATAATCTATATTACCAAAAAGATTTTAACTGAGTTGATATCAATTATCAACTCGTTCTAACCTGAGATCAAAATTAGTAGTGAGATATATTTGAATTTAAACACAATAGCAAAATAATATTACAACAAAAAAATAGTCACTAATGACATTAGTTTACAATGAGCTTATAATATCTATACTATGATAAAGTCTCTAATTAAGTTGGTATCAAATATCAACTTAGTTCTAACCCAGTTGAAAATTTATCAAGAACCACTTTTAAAAAAAAGAAAAAGTTATATCATTATGAAGGTGATGAGGTTTAAACCAACAACACTTTTCAACTAGACCGCCATATGATTTTTATTTAAACTATTGATAATATTTATTACATAAATTATTTCGCGCATATTATTGTATGCCATAATCTAATAATAAATAATTAAAATTATACTATTTATATTAAATAATAAAACATAAATTAAAATTATATTTTCATTCATAATAACTAACATCATATTTATAATAAATCTTAAATTAAATAATAAAATATATTTAACTTATTAAATATTAATACTAATTACAAATATATTTACGGATAATAAATTTATTAATTTATTAGATTGTTATATAAAAAGAAAATTTTATATAATTATTATATGATAATGAGATTTATAATATATTTACTTTCTATAAATATTAAACTTATCTTATATAATTGTTATATGCAATATTAACGATGCTGGAGGAAGAGGAAGGAGTGTAGTGATGTTGATGAAGGCTGATTCACCCATGTCGGGATCGAGAGTAGAAAAAGTCAGAGAGTGTTGAGGTGAATGGAGAGGAGAGAGGAGAGAGATGAGAGATGAGGGTTTAGCCTCTTGGGATTTGTTGGGAGGAAAAGAGAGCAAGGTCCCTTTTTTATGTTGTGCTTTGGGGGTATTTATAGGTGGGTGATAGTTCTCGGGTGGTCCTTTTGAAAAGAGTGCACCCGTTAGAAAAAAATGACTTAATAAAGGATTCGATCAAATGGCTAAGGACGAACAAACCACTCGTAAAGGGTACAAGGCACGCGGGTAGTCTGTAACATCCCGATTTTGGGCCTAGTCAGAATAGTGGTGTGAGACCACAAATTCGAGGTCTATGTATGAGTTCTTGAGGTTTATGCTATGTTTTCATGTTAGTGTGAAAGTTTTATGAAGCAATTTTGTGAAATTGCGGTTGAATTGTCCAAAATGACAAAATTGCAAAAGTTGCAAAATGTGAGATTCTAGAAGCTATTTGTATGAAATTGCTTTAGAATATTAATTAGAGGTCTTTAAATAGAAATTTTCCCAATTTCTAATTTTTGGACAAAATTGGGCATGAATGAGTTAAAATAGAAAGTTTATCAAAAAGGGCATTTTGGTCATTTGACAATTAAATGATTAAAAAGGGAGAAAAGATGACAAAAACTCATTCATCTTCTCGCCCAAGCTGCCGAAATTTGAAGGAAGCCATTGTTAGGGCTCTTCAACTTTTCAAGCTAGCTAGTAAGTGTATTCTAGAACCGTTTTTGATATTCTTTGTATTTTTGAAGTCCTTGTAGCATGAGTAAGCTATTTTTAGCCATTTGATGAGCTATGATGGATGTTCAAAAATGTGGCCATGTATGACATGCATGTATTTTGATGTTTTATGGAAGATTATGAAAGTTTGATGCAGTAGGAACATCTTTTGTTAAGTGATTTTCCATGAAAATGCATGTAAGGACTAGTTTGTAAAAGTTTTAAGTTTGGTCATACATGTGTGATTTAGTGAGAATTGATGATTACTTTAGTTGAGTAAGTGATTCGGCTAAGCATGAAAGGCTAGAAAGTTGAATAAAAATCACTTTCCGAGCCTTAGGCCAAAAGTGTAAATATGAGAAAGATTAGGGGCAAAAGAGTAATTTTGCCAAAGTATGAGATAAAAGTCAATTTAGTCAATATGTATATCAATGAGTTGAATTATCATTATAGATCAAGAAAAACAAAGCCCGGATCAAAACCGAGGCAAAAGCAAGGTGGTGGACTAAATTGCACGTTTCTATACTTTTAAGTATCGAGGTAAGTCTATGCATAAACAATGCATTCATACTTACAATTTGTTAATGCTAGCTAGTGTGTAGCATGATTGAGAATGATTGAGAACCTATGTGGGATGAATATGGTAGAATTTGTGAATGGATGTATGGTTAAGTAAGTAGATATGTGAATGTGTAGTGAGAATGCTAAATGGTGGGCTAAGTGCGATACCATCCTAATGCATATTGACGATGAGCTGGCTATGTGCGATGCTATCGTTAGGTATATTGTCTAGTGGGCTATGTGCGAAACCACTATGAATACCTTTGTGGTAGGCTAAGTGCAATACTACCTTATTAATTGATTGTGGTGGGCTAAGTGCGAAACCACCGAGAAATTAGCTGTGTGGATTAGCTGTGTGGTTGTATAATTGAATTAATTAGCTGTGTGGATGAATTATCGAGAAATGATGTTGTGTTGTATATTGTGTAAATGTGATATTGAAATGCAGGGGTACATTTCAATGGTTATGAGTATGCGACTCATGAGGTGTTGGAAATGTGGTAAGGGATAGAAAGAGTAAGCATAGTTGTACGTTATATGT
Organism: Gossypium australe; assembly: GCA_005393395.2. Lineage (NCBI taxonomy): Eukaryota > Viridiplantae > Streptophyta > Magnoliopsida > Malvales > Malvaceae > Gossypium > Gossypium australe. The sequence goes on along the minus strand of CM016616.1, from coordinate 132,800,749 downwards.
TAGTATAATGTTAATTGTTGTTTGGCTTATACTATGATGCTTAATTGTTTATGTGTAAACTTACTAAGCTCAAAGCTTACTCATTTCTTTTCCCTTGTCTTATAGAGAAAAAGTGTTGAATTGGGATACGAGGATCAATTGAAAGACCACCCACACTGTCAGCACACTCTGGTACATGAGACTCAATGTTTTGTATATGGCATGTATAGGGGCTAGACAAGTTAGTGAATTTTGTTGTAATTGGTTAAGATGTGTTGGTCTTTAAATGGATGATACATTTTGTATAATGCCATAGTTGTTGGCCATTCTATATTATATGAAAAGATGTAGTTATCTATGTGAGATTGCACTTCAATTTGAGTTGATTACGGATGTCTTGAATGAATGCATATTGTGTATGCTAGAGGGGTGAAAGGAACTTAGCACAAAGCTTTGTTTTTGTCCATGTGGATAGACACACGGGCGTGTGTCTAGACCATGTGTGACACACAGTCATACCACGGACGTGTGACTTGGCCGTGTGTATAGGCCGTGTGAGTTTAGTCAGTGTTGGCCACGGGCTAGCCACACTGGCGTGTGACTAGGCTTTAAGGCCGTGTGTATGTGGTCAGTATTCACCACGGCTGTAGAGCATGGGCGTGTGGGTCTATGCACGGGCATGTCTCTTCTTGCACGGGCGTGTTAACCCTGTACAAAAGAGAAAATTTATGAGATTGAAAAAAATAATTCCGATATAGTCTCGGGAGCCCTCGTGTGTATGAGTGAGGCCTCGTAAGTCGAGGTTGAGGTTGTTGAGGTGACTTAAGAGAGTAGTCACGATGAGCCTAAGTGGCGATCAAGTGGTTTTATTATGGTAACGCCTCGGGCTCGGCTCTGGTGTAGAACTCGGGTAAGGGGTGCTACATAGTCAATCACGGAATGACCATCCAACAGTACAAGGTGAGGGTTGCCTATAGGTCTCTTTAGTTGGTTCTTGTGCTGTCATTTGCCCCAATCGAGGTAAAGGTATAACAATAGTCCCCCCTAATCGAGAGGTAGGTTATAAAGTAGCTTGCCTCAAGACCATTTCCAAGTTGCTTCCGATGGTGATAGGTCTATTGGATTGAGAATCTGATAATGTATAATGTATACTCAAGTGCTGTAGTTGTTGATTAAATGATATGGAGTATCCAATAGAGACGAGACATATATATACCATGGATGCGACTATTGGAAATGTTAAAGAAAAGAGGTGTGCTAATTGTTTACTAGCGATATAAAATGTAAACTGTGTGAATTATTCCTTGGTGATATAAAATGAAAAATGTGTGATCTTTGGCAATGTAAAATGTAAAATGTGCAAACTATCTATTGAAATATGGGCGGGATGACTATTCGTCGTTATAAATAATTGTAGTGAATATAACTTTTGGCTTGAGCTTTTAACAAGTAAAAATTGAATAAGCATTGAGTGTGCATGCTCATAGTTATAAAATTTATGCATAACCCAATTTGGAGGTCAATCGCTACTACTGCACTTGGAGGAAGGCTTATGGGAGCCCTGCTCCCACACATAGGGGGAGGCTTACAAAAGGTACCTTATGTCAATCACACTACCGTTGGCTCATGCAGGTCAAAACTAAGTGGAAAGTAACGAATGTCCTGTTCCAGCACATGGAGGAAGGCTTACAGGGGCTCTTGCTCCCACACATGAGGGACACTTATAGGAGGTATCGTATGTCGATCACACTATCACTGACTCTCGCAAATTAAAATTGTTGGGAAAAATCTAGTTTGAAAACGATTTTCTTACATAGTAAAAAATTAAAATTTTGAAAACCAAACCAGTTTGTGATATTTATAACAATAAACTTTTTTCAAAATCGTACCTGTGTTTTTGGCTAAATGGATCTTTGTCGTTCCCAGCTTTCAACTAAACGACCTTCTCCGCTATTCTCGTACCACAAACTACTTTGAGTGTGGGCTTGAACGAATACAAATCAAATATAGAACCAAAAATTATTTACTTTACTTTCAGTTGGAAAGCATAAATCTCTCTCAATAGAAATCGGTAGAATTTTTATTCCAAAAAATATAATTTATACTTACAAAATAAATTCTCACTATTTTCGAGCAGAATAACAATATTTTAAAGTTGTGTAAAACTATTGTGTATTTAGCCTTACTGGTTCCATCTATTTATAGGGAGAAGAAATGAAATTCTTGTTAAATTAGTAGAAGTATATTTAAATAGAAAAAACAACTTCCTAGTTAAACTAGGAGAGAAAGGGGCAGCTACCCTAGTTAAATATACTAGGGCTTGTCGTTCCTTGTAATTAATATAAAAGGCTTTTGGGCCTCTCCCGTATTGGGTTCAATTATAAGTTTTTCCTAGACTTTTTAACTGAACACTTTATAATTCAATCCAACCCAATACATGTTTTTCTATTTTTCAAAATAAAATTTTTAAATTAATTTAAATTAATTAATTAATTTCCCAATTAAATAATTTTCTCAACCCGATTCTAATTCCTTTAAAATCATGGCAACTTTACCGTAAAAAATCTGAAAAACTATATTTAATTTTTCTACATTCAACGGATTCACTATGACTAATTAATTTAATCTCATTTTCGAACTTCAATTAATTGATTAATTAATAATTCAAAAAATCATAAATTAGTTCTCAGTTAATTTCCATACTTAGTGAGAAAACCACATTCATTTTCGAATGTTTCCCATTTCTCTAAGTTTACCATTTTTATCCATTTCTGTTTATTTGATTTCACATGCAATTCATTTCCGATTTCAATGAGCTAACGAAGGGACCAATTGGACATATGTGAGTTTGGCTCAAATGATTTTATAATTAAGTTCCAACGTTCTCCTATTAATTATTAACTCATTTAGTCATGAATTCATTCCACTATAGTATCGTAACTGAGCTCTCCCTAATGACATACCATTGTGAAAGCAACTCGATCAATACTCGTCTAATGACCTTGTTATAAGTGTGTTACCTTCATAGGACATTTTTAATCTCTTTGGGATAAATTCACTCTCCCAATATGATCCTATTTTATCTCATGGTAACCATTACACCTTCCTTCATGAAAAGTTAATTACTATCAAATAGTAATTAAATCATTCATAAAAAAACACAACCTGTGGCCACTTTTAGTTTTCATCTACCATGTTATTCCAATGAGAGAATATCATTTACCCATGCCTTGGGCTATGAATTCCACTATTTTGAATGATGCTACATATTACAGAAATCGTATACCCAATGCACCAATTATCAGTTCCTTATCTATTAAAACTTAGGCTTTTACTTACATCAAAGTATATAAGTCACACATACATAGTTCATCATCCACTCAGGGTTAAGGTATGTCACATTATAAGTGTCACAAGTGAATTAATTCATAAACATATTCAGGATCTATTCTACTTGGGTCCAGTCTGATGTATTGTAGTCTATCTAGTCACATTTATGTCTCTATCTTTTGGGAGTCATTGCTTTGATGCCCAAGACGAAATATCTCCCTAATTAGACTTGATAGACGATATATTAGTCTTTAAATCGATTTTCTCACTTTTTGATTAGACTAAGGGCATGTTTAGGTTCGTCTATTAATATAAGTTATATCTGTATTACGATCTGACCACGTAATATCACTTAGTATTAGTTAAACATTAGATAACTAGTGAGTTAATATTTGCTTCTATTTCTCTTTACTTCTAAAAACTTTGTGAAGACAATATATAAAAAATATTAATGTAATTCATGAATAATTTTATTAACCAATCTGTTCAAAAAATTACAAGTATACAAACAAATATACTACACTTAGGGCACCAAATCAAACAATCTCCCACTTGCCATTGTAAAGTAGATGAGTTATATTCCGTATTCACATGCTCTACACGTGTTTCTCAAAACCCTTTAGCTAGTAGTCTTAGTACACGAGTCCGCAAGGCTGTCCCCTGATGCAACTTTTGACTTCATCCATGATTTTCTCTACCACTGCCTCCCTTATGATACTTTTTATCAATGTGTTTCGTCCTCATATGGTTTCTTTGGAGTTTAGTTATATCTGTAATGTTATAGTGCTATAGTTTTTTTCCAAATCTTATATTCGACACTTCATAGTAAAGTTAATAGTGTAACCTTGCTCAACACTTATTCACACTACGGACCTGTCATCTAAGACAAAAATATAGTCCGATATCGATTTCCTCGAATCTCAACATGTTTTGAAGTCATAATAAGAATATCCAACAAAATTAAGATCTCTTCTAAAATACACAAGCATATAATCTCTCGTTCTCCGTAAATATTTGAGTATATGCTTAACCACTTGCTAGTGTCTTGGAACTGGATTTATCTAATATCGACTCACCAACCCCACTGCGAAATAAATGTCTGGATGTGTGCATAACATAGCATACATGAGACTTTCTATTGCAAAAGCATAAGGAACCTTTCTCATGTTTTCTCTTTCTTCCATTGTCTTAGGACAGTCCTCCAAAGAAATATGAAATCTTGATACAAAATTTTGAGTTACTTTCTTTGAATTGGTCATTGCATAATGTTTCAATATCTTGTCTGTAACATCGGCTAATCCGTATCCATCGTTGGATCAGGGTTACGGAGTATTATCGAACAAACGAAAAAATAAATCATTCAATTCATACGTCTATGCAAACATAACTTAATTTCATTCAAATACATTCATAACGTCCCTTAATCGAGCCCTCGAGCCCCTAAGAATACAATAGAAACAGTCTAGGACTAAATTAGAAACATTTGGAAAGTTTAAGAAAAAGTTGAAAATTTTGGACTATAGTGGTCATATGGTCGTGTGGACAGGCGTGTAACTCACACGGTTTATACACACGCCTATGTCTCAAGCCGTGTAACAATCAAAATAGGGACACACAGCCGTGTCTCAACTCGTGTTAGTGCCTGTATAACTCTCAGACTTGGGTCACATGGCCAAGCCACACGCCCGTGTGCCAGGCCGTGTACTGCCTGACTTGCAACCCTTCAAAACCTACGGGGGACACACAACCGTGTCACACACTACTAAAACACACGCCCGTGTCTTAGGCCGTGTGGACAAGAAAATGGCCAAAATCAAGCCATTCCTTTAACCCTTCACAAGCATAAGCCAAAGTACACTTGCACACATGACTAAGGCTTCAAAACATGCTTAAAACCTGCATAAAATGACCCATACAATAAGCTAATAATCCATCCAATATGCCATATAGGCACCTCAAACATATACATTAAACATACCAAAACATGAGCATTCTTAACCAGTCATCAACTAACTTATTTCCAACCATACCATTCTAGATTCAATACCATATCCTAGCTATACTATAATCAATTCATAGCATACTAATTTGGTCATCTTAACATGCATCACATAGCCACTTAATAATATTTTTACAATACCAAAAGTAACAAAAAGGTGTCATCCAAACAACTTACATAACGAAGTTCATACTTAACTCTTTAAATATCCAAAACATGAATATTAACATTCAATCCTATTACATGTCATATAATCTGAAATAAATGTTTCAAAAACTACCGAATTAAGCTGGATAGTGTGACTTAAGTGCTGATCTGATCGTCCAACCTTCCAAGTATCTACAAAATCAAAGATTAAAACTAGTAAGCTTAACGAAGCTTAGTAAGTTCGACGTATTAAAATGATAAATCTTACCAAAGAAAGTATAACAAGTCAAAAGTATAATAACCATGAAAGTTTCCTGTCATCCACAATCCCAATTGGTAAATCATAAATGATCAATTCAAAGCTCAGATATATATATATATATAGATTTTATCAAAATTACTCAACAAGTTGCTTTACCGATATTTTCAATCCGACGAACGACTTACGGATAAGAGTACATCGTCAGATCAACCAAAACACACTGATGCTCATAAGAGCTAGTCCTACCGAAACACACCAAATAGAGAGTATAACATGATAGTTCACAATAAATGTTGAACCTCGATTTACTCAAGTAATATGCAAATATATCCCTCCAATACTATCTCCACTCCAATCCCCCGTAACACACCAAATCACGATTGTACTCTATCGCGCATTCAATCCAAATTGAGCATCAAAATTAATAATATATCTCAAATAACCATTCATTATCAACAATTAAAACAAAATATTGTTCCATGTTAATCTACTCAACAATTCATATAAATTTTAAATTTTAAATCATACGAACTTACCTGGATTTAATTGTAGTAGTTGCAGAAGTTCAGGGACTATTCCGCTATTTTTCCTTTTCCACGAGTATCTATAGGATCTTGATCTAAAATATAGAATTTCTCAATTATCAGCTTACATTTCACATTCCAATCCATTTTACAATTAATACCCTTTTATTTTTTAAATTTACACAATTACCCCAAACTTTTAAAATTTTTACAATTTAGTCCTTCAACCCCAAATTCATCAAATTAACTATTTTTATCAATTAAATATTTTATCCAAAAACACTAGGCCCTTAAACAGCCCCCAATAAATCCTAAATTCACTTCCAAACCCTAGAATTTTGTCATTTCCACATTTTAATCCTAAAATCAAAATTTAACAAAAATCACTTTACAAAATCATTAAACAACACAATCAAAGGTTCAAATACATGGTATTCATAAAAAAATCAATATTTATCAATGGAAACTTCCAAAATTTTTAACAAAATAAAAAACGAAGGTACGGGCTAGCTGGACCTAGTTGTAATGATATCAAAAACATAAAAATTACAAGGAACGGGATTAAAAAGGACTTACACGCAAGGTTCCTATGCTAGCCCAATATGAAGCTTCCAAAAATGGTGAAATGCCTTATGTTTTTCTGCAAGAACGTGAAAAAGATGATGATTTTGGCTTTTGTTTCATTAAACTTTAATTTATTTACCAAATTACATAATTACCCTTAATTAAAGCCTTATAAAACCACCATTTAGAAAACCTATTATGGTCCATTAATATTCAATTGGAATAATTATCATTTAAGTCCCTTTTTATTTCAAAATTAATCTATCAAATCAATAGTAATTCAAGATTTACTAAATTTTTCACCTTTTTTAGTTTAGCGCTGTAACAGTCCGGTTTAGACCCTAGTCAGAATAGTGGTTTTGGGACCACAAATCAAAGTTAGAATAATATTTTAATATTATTTTTGTGCCTATGATATGTGATTAAGCATGTGTGAAATTTCTGTGAATTAATTCGCATGTTTGTATGCTCAATTTGAGAAAAGGATTAAATTGCATTAAATGCAAAACTAGAATGATATTTGTAAAAGTGCCTGTTTGATGTGGCTTTTAAATGAGGAGGCCTTGTGAGGCAATTAAGCCATTAATGAGATAGTGGATGGTTAAATGACATAATAACCTTAGTGTTTGTTTATCTTATATGAGTAATAAATGGGTAATATAGTAAAAGATGTATTATTATGTTTTATATGATAAAATAACATGAAAATAAAGCCATAGTTATCATTTTTTGTGCCGAAAATTAGCAAAGAAAAAGAAGAAATAAGCCAAGCTAGGTTTCGGCCATGTTCAAGCAAAATTGAGGTATGATTTTGACTCGGTTTTTGATAATTTCTACGTTTTTGTAATCGTTGCTTCGTATACTCCAAAACCCATGCTTGAATTTTTGAAATTGATGATGATTTGTGTTATTCCATTGATAATAATTTGTGATTTTTGTTGTTTGAGGATGAATTATGAAAGCTATGTGTTTGATTAACATAGTTTGTCTTTGAGTTTTTGATGAATTTGAGTATTTTTGATGTAATTGAAAAAAATAATATTTTGAGGGACTAAATTTTGAAATAAATGAAATGTATGGACTAGTATGAAGCATATGAAAATTCGGCTAAGCATGGGTAACTTGAAATTATGTGTATTCTGTGATTTTGTGAAATTGGGACTAAAATGTCAAAATGTGAAAATGTGAGGGCTAATTTGCAAATTTCCCTAAATATGTGTTGTTGGATTGAATTGAATGTTTTGATGAATAAATGGGTTAAATTTGAATATGTATAGATCAAGAACCGAGGAAAACGGACTTATAGCACGGGAAATCGAAAGTAATTGAGTAACCGAGTCCGTTTCCGTTAAACCGAATCCGAGGTAAGTCGATATACAAATAAATGTATTTGATTTGAGCTATTTATGTATTTATGAAATTTAGATGGCTATGAATAATGCTCGAGATGGAATGTATGCGAAATTCGAGGATATATCGACAAGTTATAAATGTTCAAGAAGTCCCGTACGAACCTAGGAATAGATAGGATAATGTATGTCATGACATTGGTGTCCGATATGTGATATCATGTAAGACCACATTTGGGACGTTGGCATTGATTCAAGATTTCGTGTAAGACCACGTCAGGGACGTTGGCATCGATATGAGATTTACGTGTAAGACGATGCCTGGGACATTGGCATCGTATTTGATTCGTGTAAGGCTCTGTCTAGGACAGTGGCATCGATATCTGATTACTTGTAAGACCACGTCTGGGACGTTGGCATTTTACGACTATTCCGAGCATTCTAAGTATCCTATTAGATTCCGAATAGTTCAACGGGCAAGTCCAAGAAATGAACGACTATGTGAGTTGTATATCCGTTTCAGGTACGTTTGAAAATTACACTATAAGTGTATGAAAGGTAAATATCTGTATGAGCTTACTAAAGTGAATATGTATTTAGTCATGAGATGATATGTGAATATATGCCTGAATAAGCTATGTGTATATGTGATAATTGAGTGGAAGAATGTGGCAAGCTTTGGCTAAGCAAATGAGCCAAAGATTATGTGATGAATTTGCAATGAAAAATATTAATGTCATTGCATCAATATGGTTATGTGCATTTTATGCTAAGTTTATTTGTATATGGCTTACTAAGCTTTTGAAAGCTTACATTGTGTGTTTCTGTTCTATTTTATAGATAGTTAAAGCTACTGAAGGCTCGAGACTGTCGAGGATCGTCATCACACTACCTAAGCTCATTTTGGTACCTTTTGGAAATGTATATTAAGTATGGCATGTATAGGCTAGTTTGTTTTGGGGAATATGTTTGAGATATGCAATTAGCCATGTGATGTGGCTAGTTAAATGTTGGTATTATGCATGTGTGAATATGGTATATGATGATAGTTTTGGTATGATCTCATGTCTATGAAATGGTCAAGATTGGTAAGCCTATTGATGCAATATGGATGTATATATGTTTGATCAATGAAATAGTTATAGGATAGCAAATTGTAATTGAATCATGCTTCGTTATACATGTGTTTTCATTGTGCAAATTGGTATATAAGTTGACATGATTAGAAATGAGATTGGATGTGATGATATGTTGATCATTCAACATGTACTTGGTTGCAAAATTGTGTGTGAAAATAGGCTTGTATATGCTTGTAGGTATGACCCAAGTGTGGGTGACATTTTGGCCTTGAAAATGGCTTATAAGTGCCCACACTGTTGAGCACACGGGCGTGTGGCTCAACCGTGTCCCTCGTGGTTATAATTCAAAACAAATCAGGATCGACCACGGGCTGGACACACGGGCGTGTGACTGGCCATGTGGTGCAAGTCAGGATCGACCACGGGTGAAGCACATAGGCGTGTCCACGACCGTGTGGACTAGTCAGTATGTATGCCCTGTTTTGACACGACTTAGATGTTGGAACGCCGGTACCCCATGGCGCAGCAGAATAAAATTAGATCCGGCGATCCAAATCATGGATCCATGTGTGAGGAACGAATCAGGGTGAAATAAAGGTTTCGAAATTACCAAAACTTCAATCTGAGTAGACAGCGACGCCTTGACAATAAGAGTTTTGATCTACTGTCGAATCAAGCCTCAACCTTTTCCGATGTCGGCCTCTACGTAATCCACCCGGTTTGACTATGAACGGAAGAAATCTCCAAAACTGTTTTGGAGGCTTATTTGCTTGACGGCTGCTAGACCTAACAAGCAATCACTTAGGGTTTTCATGTTTAGTTTTGTCTCCTTTTAATACCTTTTATAATGGGTGCCTTTCTCATTGGGCCTTTTATAATAGGTATCCTCTTAATTGGGCCTTTTATAATTGGTATCTCTTGAATGTATTACAAGATTAAATAAATACAGTAAAGTTTTTAACCGAAAATTATAATTACATTAATTAAATCTAAAAATTATAATTACATTAATTATAATAAGGATTCCGGTAAACTATATTTATTTAAATTTATATATGAATCAAATTCATATATTAATAAAATTATGTTATCATTATGTGTACAACATCCTTGTACATATAATATGTTCAATATTTGATTGCCCAATTAAATTAATTCTTTAATTAATTTAATTTATGTGACAACCAAGCACAATACCAACTATATTTTATTCCGTTCATTTCAACCATAGGGTGTGACCCTGTAGGTTCTTGCAACGTTAGCAGTAATACTAGAACGATTCTATTGTCACAGACAATGAGTGGCATCTAGCAATGCATCATTGCTACCTAAGTTACAAGAAGTCATGATTCGACATAACCTTTCGTGATTAACCTTTCATGCATTAATCCTTAAGTCCTTTATCTCTGGAACGGATACAAGTCATGGGATAGTCACACTTGCATAGTCCATCCCATGTTTCTTGATATCTTGAGTAGACTATGATATACAAATTAGTATGACATCTCATATCAACTTATTTGAGCATGGCCATGTATTTCTAGTCTCACTCAATCAAGTGGCCTAAGATATTACTCCTATTATGTAGGAGGGACTTATCCTTTATTGATCAACCATATCCCTCTACATAGATTGTGGTATATCCGACATCAGCCTTTATAGAACAACCTGTTACGGTGTACGTTTGACTGTATCAAAATATACAACTCACGATGCTGGGATAATAATGATCTCAAGTCTGAGGATCATATACATATTAATCACTATGAGTAATGTTGTGACAATTACATAATAATCCAAGAAACATACTCATAGCGGGTCAATCCAATATGTTGTTCTCTAAGACACATATTCATGCATTGATTTTGACACTCCATATCAATGACAACTCTTTATCATCAATCAACTACATGTTAGTCTTAATGCATTATTATTGTCCTAGTCAACAATAATACTCGACTAAGGATCTTTTAAGAATAATCATATTATTCTCAGGACATTATTATAAAACAGTTTATTTATACACACAGAAAGAAAAATTGAAATAATAATGACAACGCTTTATATTAATAAACATGGTAAATTAAGTATGTTATTACAACCATCTCATGATTGATCTTTGGGCATACTCTTACAATCTCCCACTAGCACTATGACCAATCACTCATATATCTAATACCAAGTGACTTAGTGTGACGATCATGCTTCTGCTGTGTCAGAGGCTTGGTCAGGGGATCAGCGATGTTATCATCTGAAGGTACTCTGCATATCTCTACATCCCCTCGATCGATAATCTCTCGAATAAGATGGTAGCGTCTAAGTATATGTTTAGATCGTTGGTGAGATCTGGGTTCTTTAGCTTGTGCAATAGCTCCATTGTTATCACATCGGAGTTCTATAGCATCTGATATGCTAGGCACAACCCTTAGTCCAGTAATGAACTTCTTGATCCAAACTGCTTCTTTTGCTGCCTCACTGGCTGCAATATACTCGGCCTCTGTTGTAGAATCGGCTACCGTACTTTGCTTTAAACTCTTCCAGCTCACAGCACCACCATTAAGGCAAAACACAAAACCTGATTGCGATCGAGAATCATCCTTGTCGGTTTGGAAGCTGGCATCAGTGTAACCTTTTACACTTAACTCTTCCTCACCTCCATATAATAGGAACGCATCCTTAGTTCTTCTTAAGTACTTAAGGATACTCTTGACTGTGGTCCAGTGACCTTCACCGGGATCTACTTGATACCTGCTCGTCATACTTAAGGCATACGAGACATCTGGACGGGTACATAACATAACATACATGATAGATCCAATAGCGGAAGCATATCGAATTATACTCATACGTTCTCTCTCTTGTGGAGTTGAAGGACACATTTCCTTCGAGAGTGAAATACCATGTCTTATAGGTAGGAATCCTCTTTTAGATTCTTCCATACTGAACCTTTTCAGTACTTTATCTATGTATGTACTTTGGCTTAGACCTAGTAGTCGTCTTGATCTATCTCTATAGATCTTGACTCCTAAGATATAAGTGGCTTCGCCCAAGTCCTTCATAGAAAAACAACTTCTTAACCAAGTCTTAATAGACTGCAAGGTAGGTATGTCATTTCCCATGATAAGTATGTCATCCACATATAGTACCAAGAATGTGATAGTGCTCCCACTAACTTTCTTGTAAACACATGGTTCATCTTCATTTTTGATAAAACCAAACTCTTTGATTGCATCGTTAAAACGAATATTCCAACTTCGAGAAGCTTGCTTTAATCCATAAATGGATCTTTGTAGCTTACATATCTTTCTAGCATCCTTTGGATTTACAAAACCTTCAGGTTGTGTCATATACACATCCTCTTCAAGTTTCCCGTTAAGGAAAGCTGTTTTGACGTCCATCTGCCAGATTTCATAATCATGAAATGTAGCTATGGCGAGCAAGATCTTGATGGATTTAAACATAGCTACAGGAGAAAAGGTTTCATCATAGTCAACACCATGAATTTGGCGAAAACCTTTAGCGACTAATCGTCCTTTGTATGTTTGTACATTACCATCCATGTCTATTTTCTTTTTGAAAACCCATTTGCACCCTATAGGTTTAACCCCTTCGGGTGGGTCAATCAAAGTCCATACTTGGTTTTCATAAATGGAATCCATCTCAGATCTCATGGCCTCAAGCCATTTCTCAGAGTCTGGGCTCGTCACCGCTTCTTGATAAGTCCTAGGCTCATCTTGATCTATAAGAAGTACGTCACCATGCGTTGTAATGAGAAATCCATATCTCTCAAGTGCACGGCATTCTCTTAAAGATCTGCGCAGTGGTTATGTTTCTATAGCAGTTGTTTGTTCCTCAATTTCTTGTGGAATTTGGTTTTGTTCAATCTCTGGTTTAGTGGTATCTTGTGATTCTTGAATTTCTTCAAGTTCAATCTTTCTCCCACTTCCTTTTCTAGAAGTAAATTCTTTCTCTAGGAAGACACCAGTCTGAGCAACAAAAATTTTGTTCTCAGTGGGATTAAAAAAATAATATCCTTTGGTTTCTTTTGGATACCCCACAAAAATACACCTTTCAGATTTGGGTTCAAGCTTATTAGACGTCTGACGTTTAACATAAGCTTCACAACCCCAAATTTTCATAAAGGACATACTAGGACGTTTCCCAGTCCACATCTCATATGGCGCCTTTTGAACTGATTTAGATGGAACACGATTTAGTGTGAAGGCAGCAGTCTCAAGTGCATGTCCCCAAAAGGAAGTCGGTAGATCAGCATGACTCATCATGGATCGAACCATGTCTAACAAAGTTCGATTTCTTCTCTCAGATACTCCATTCCATTGAGGAGTACTAGGAGGAGTAAGTTGTGAGACAATCCCACATTCTTTCAAAAGATCATCAAACTCTAGGCTTAAATACTCTCCACCTCGATCAGATCGAAGTGACTTGATAGTTTTGCCTAGTTGATTTTGTACTTCATTTTTAAATTCCTTGAACTTTTCAAGGGACTCAGACTTATGGCGCATGAGATAAACATACCCATATCTACTGAAATCATCAGTGAAAGTAATGAAGTAGTGAAATCCACCTCTGGCCTGTGTATTTATTGGACCACATACATCAGAATGTATTAGGCCCAATAAATCACTAGCTCGTTCACCTTTTCTAGAAAAAGGAGATTTAGTCATTTTTCCCAATAAGCAAGATTCACATACTTCAAATTGTTCAAAAATAAATGAATTCAAGAGACCATCTCTATGGAGTTTGGATATGCGTTTCTCACTTATGTGGCCCAAACGACAATGCCAAAGATAAGTTTGATTTGAGTCATTTATTTTAGATCTTTTAGTATTTATGTTGTAAATAGGATTCGTTTGATCTAAAATATAGAGGCCATTAATCAATTCTGCCGAACCATAGAAAACATTATTGAGATAAAATGAACAACAATTATTCTTAATAATTATCTCAAAACCAATTTTGTCTAAACAAGAAATTGAAATAATGTTTTTAGTCAAACTGGGCACAAAATAACAATCCTCTAAACATAAATCAAGTCCACTAGGCAAAGATAAAGTATATGTTCCCACAGCTAATGCAGCAACTTTTGCTCCATTTCCAACTCGTAGGTCCACATCTCCTCTAGCCAAAGTCCTACTCCTTTGTAGTCCCTGTACAGAAGTACAAATATGAGAACCACAACCAATATCTAATACCCAAGAAGTAGTAGTTGATAAATTAATATCAATAACATAAATACCTGAAGCAGACATTCCGCTTGCTTTAGCCTTCTTGACTTCTTCAAGATAGGCAGGGCAGTTCCGTTTCCAATGTCCAGTCACACCACAATGAAAACAGTTTCCTTCCTTAGACACCCCACCTTTAGGTTTCAGTGCAGCCTTTCCTTTTCCAAATTTGGGCTTACCTTTGCCCTTGGGCTTTGTTTGAACTTTGGCCTTTCCCTTGCCCTTGTTATTACGGACCATCAGTATGGGCTTGGGTCCAACCTTTTTTCAAGTTGCCTTCAGCAGTTCGTAACATACTGAGCAATTATGGTAGAGTCTTGTCAATTTCATTCATATTGAAATTGAGGACAAACTGGCTGTAGCTATCTGGCAACGATTGTAAAATAACATCAGTGGCCAACTCTTGGCTCAATGGAAACCCAAGCTTAGACAGGCTTTCAATATAGCCAATCATCTTAAGGACATGAGGTCCTACTGGGCTTCCTTCAGCCAACTTACATTGGAATAAGGCCTTAGAGATATCAAACCTCTCTTGCCGTGCTTGTCCCTGATAAAGTTCTTTCAGGTGCTCGATCATATCATAAGCAACCATGTCCTCATGTTGCTTCTGAAGTTCAGGATTCATAGTGGCAAGCATAAGACATCCAACATCTATCATGTCATCGAGATACTTCTTGTAAGCATCTCTATCAGTCCTCGAGGCATTAGCGGGTGGTTCATTAGGAAGTGGTTGTTCAATGACATATAATTTTCGTTCTTGTTTAAGGACAATCCTCAAGTTACGGAACCAATCAAGAAAATTCAAACCATTCAATTTGTCCTTCTCAAGGACCGATCGCAATGAGAGTGTACTAGTGTTTGCAGCCATAATATATCTACAACAATTAAATATGCATGTGAGTAAATTTACCAATTTTATATCAATCATTAAAAAGACTTTATTAAATGATATTCCCACTATTTTATTTCAAAATTAATAACCCTCGTATATTAATTTCGGAAAAACTTTCTCAAAAGTATTTCTAGTAGGTTAAGGATCCATATTTCACCACCTCTTAAGTCAGCTTTGGCTTTACTCTTAAGATTATGGTTATTTAGGTAAGCAACATTTGCTAATTACATCATATATAACTCCTAATATTTGGTGAACAACTCTTGTTCTAATCATCTTATGATTTATCCAATTTACTTGCCTCTAGGTTTCTAATCCTATTAGAGTAACCTAGTTAAGTCATTAACCAATTTTTTAACCAGCGAATATCACTTGTTTATTCTTCGCGTTTAACCAAGATAAATACTAGTACTTCGCTTTGGCAGAACCTACATAGTATTGATCGAGGCCTTAACGAGGGCAAAATTGGAAGGCCATGTTGACTTAATATTTTAATAGAGGGATTTTATCAAGGTTGTTGCATCTCACCAATTATGGTCTACTTTAGCCCATTTAGTCTTCTAATCGATCTCATCAATTAATAGGGTTTATTATCAACAAGTTTTATTATCATCCATAGCATCTCATACATGAATAATAAAGCAATAAATAAATGCAATAGTTATAGCCCATAAACTAAAGTGGTTCAACCCAAGCCAATGGGAAAACCAAAAGGAAACCTAAAGGTGTAAGCCCTTTCACAAGCTATCATTCACAATCATTGTCCCACCTTCCTTCTTGTTTGGCCCACAACAACTCTTGCAAATTACAATATGCAGAAACTCGTTTTACATATGAGGGAATAAGATGAGAAGAGAAATACAAGAGAATAGTAGTAAGGCACGACACGCAGGCCGTATTTAAAAAAAAAATACAACCTTTTATCGAATGGGTCATTGGGCTATAACTATGCATTTCAAACACCGTGCATGTCAAAAATAGCATACATAATTCAATGCTTTTTTTGCTAAGGTGAATTATAAAATATCCTTTCAACCTTTTGTGGTCCATCAAGTTTATAAATTTCTTTTATTAACAAATTTTTTTTGCGGGGGTCTGAGGATGTCGGAGGAAGCGGGCCGAAGGCCCGCGGCCGGAGCCATCCTCAGATCCCTATGGCGCGAATCGCATACCCCAGTCAAATGAAGCCTCATGATTTGATAAATTTTTATCAACAGAATCGTGTTTTTAGGATTTTAATCCTTGAGGTTTCATATCGGAACAACCCTTGTTCCACTAGCCAGTTAACACTTACTAGAAACTATAAATACCACCGCCGCATTATTACAGATTTGTTAATAGTTAACAGTAATAACATAAAATCGAATAGGCCACAACACCATTATTAACATTTAATCAATTACCGAAAGGAACAATTATCAGATTATGCTTAGACGATTTAAACAATCGAAAATATAATAAGATCAAAACATGTATCTCATACAATTGCATCACCCAAGTATTTAAACCCGAGTTCGTATCACACAAGTGGCTCTGATACCACTGTTGGAACGCCGGTACCCCATGGCGCAGCAGAATAAAATTAGATCCGGCGATCCAAATCATGGATCCGGCGATCCAAATCATGGATCCATGTGTGAGGAACGAATCAGGGTGAAATAAAGGTTTCGAAATTACCAAAACTTCAATCTGAGTAGACAGCGACGCCTTGACAATAAGAGTTTTGATCTACTGTCGAATCAAGCCTCAACCTTTTCCGATGTCGGCCTCTACGTAATCCACCCGGTTTGACTATGAACGGAAGAAATCTCCAAAACTGTTTTGGAGGCTTATTTGCTTGACGGCTGCTAGACCTAACAAGCAATCACTTAGGGTTTTCATGTTTAGTTTTGTCTCCTTTTAATACCTTTTATAATGGGTGCCTTTCTCATTGGGCCTTTTATAATAGGTATCCTCTTAATTGGGCCTTTTATAATTGGTATCTCTTGAATGTATTACAAGATTAAATAAATACAGTAAAGTTTTTAACCGAAAATTATAATTACATTAATTAAATCTAAAAATTATAATTACATTAATTATAATAAGGATTCCGGTAAACTATATTTATTTAAATTTATATATGAATCAAATTCATATATTAATAAAATTATGTTATCATTATGTGTACAACATCCTTGTACATATAATATGTTCAATATTTGATTGCCCAATTAAATTAATTCTTTAATTAATTTAATTTATGTGACAACCAAGCACAATACCAACTATATTTTATTCCGTTCATTTCAACCATAGGGTGTGACCCTGTAGGTTCTTGCAACGTTAGCAGTAATACTAGAACGATTCTATTGTCACAGACAATGAGTGGCATCTAGCAATGCATCATTGCTACCTAAGTTACAAGAAGTCATGATTCGACATAACCTTTCGTGATTAACCTTTCATGCATTAATCCTTAAGTCCTTTATCTCTGGAACGGATACAAGTCATGGGATAGTCACACTTGCATAGTCCATCCCATGTTTCTTGATATCTTGAGTAGACTATGATATACAAATTAGTATGACATCTCATATCAACTTATTTGAGCATGGCCATGTATTTCTAGTCTCACTCAATCAAGTGGCCTAAGATATTACTCCTATTATGTAGGAGGGACTTATCCTTTATTGATCAACCATATCCCTCTACATAGATTGTGGTATATCCGACATCAGCCTTTATAGAACAACCTGTTACGGTGTACGTTTGACTGTATCAAAATATACAACTCACGATGCTGGGATAATAATGATCTCAAGTCTGAGGATCATATACATATTAATCACTATGAGTAATGTTGTGACAATTACATAATAATCCAAGAAACATACTCATAGCGGGTCAATCCAATATGTTGTTCTCTAAGACACATATTCATGCATTGATTTTGACACTCCATATCAATGACAACTCTTTATCATCAATCAACTACATGTTAGTCTTAATGCATTATTATTGTCCTAGTCAACAATAATACTCGACTAAGGATCTTTTAAGAATAATCATATTATTCTCAGGACATTATTATAAAACAGTTTATCTATACACACAGAAAGAAAAACTGAAATAATAATGACAACGCTTTATATTAATAAACATGGTAAATTAAGTATGTTATTACAACCATCTCATGATTGATCTTTGGGCATACTCTTACATTAGACACACGGGCGTGTCTGAGGCCGTGGGAGGCACACAGTCTGCCTACACGGGCGTGTGACCTCTGTAAGTTAGAAAAAAATTTAAATTTTCGAGAATTTCTGTATGTATTCGGTTTAGTCCCGACCCTATTCTAAAGCATGATTAAGGTCTTGTTGACCTATTTAAGGGACACTTTGATTGCATTGGATGAACTGTATTATGAAATGACCGTAAAAGTTTTCGATTGTCCGGTAATACCTCTTAACCCTAAACCGGCGATGGTTACAGGTTAGGGGTGTTACAAGTCCTTTTTCTTCAATTAACTATCTAAATGTTAAAATTTCTTAACCAAATTTCAATACGATTCTAATGAATTTATAAATATTCTAAAAATAATATTTATGAGTCGATACGATAGAAATTTATGGTCCTGAAACCATTGTTCTGTCACCCATGGAAATCAAGTTGTTACATTGTCTATGTATGAAACTTGTGATAAAGCTTTCAATCTCTTAGTATTCGAATACCTAGAAAAAAAATTAGCTTCTCCCTAGTACTTCATACTAAACTATTGAGTTAACCACAATTTAACCGATGATAATGTTCCTAATTCATTCCCAATAAGTAAACTGTCATCAACATATAGAACGAGAAAAACCATATTTTCATCCCTAATATGTTTGTAACACAAGGTTCATCTACGTTTTGCTCAAATCCAAAAGTTTTGATTGCTTGATCAAACCTTTGATTCCATGAGCAAGATGCTTACTTAAGTCCAGATATAGATCTAAGCAATTTGCAAACTTTATGCTCGTTTCCTTTAGTTATATATCTGGTGGGTTGCATCATATAGATGCTCTCTTCAAGATATTTGTTCAAGAATGATGGCTTGACATCCATTTGCCAGATCTTGTAATTGAGAGTCGTCGCAATGGATAACAATATGCAGATTACTTGAGCATGGAAAACGAAGAGAAGGTTTATTCATAATCGATACTTTCTTTTTTAGTATATTTTTTTGCTACAAGTCTTGCCTTGTAAGTTTCCACTTTTCCATCAGCATTTCCTTTCTACTTATGAATCCATTTACACATTATGGGTTTTATCCCTTTCGGTAAGTCTACAAGTTCCCACACTGAGATGGAATCCATAAAACCCATCTCAACTTTCAAAGCTATTTCCTAGAGCTTGGAATCAACACTCTGCATAACTTCATCATATATGAATGGGTCATCATCTTTCTATTCGGTAGACTTAATGTTTAGAACACTTTCGCCAAATTAGAATAACTCAAGCTTGTTTGGTTAAGTAATTTAACTTCGAAATTAGTTAATTAAAATTTAGTGACTAAATTGTAAAAATCCAATTGCTATGGAGTTTTAATTTAGAAAAGGCTTAAGGACCTAGATAACAATTATTCGAAGAATCAAAATGGTTAGCTAAACATTTTCCATCATGAGATAGTGGGTATTGATGGTGTCTTCCACTTATTGTTAATTATGTAAATAAATAAATAAATAAATATGCTTTAATAAATTAACTAAGCATAATTTGTTAGGTTAATTAAGCACTAAGCAAGCTATAAACACCAACCTTAGTGGGAAGAAAGAGAAATCATCTTCTTCTTCTTCATTGCTTAGTCGTCCCACCTTACAAAGAAAAAAAGAAAACCATTCTTTTGTTTCAGCATTCAGCCACAAACATTTGAAAGGTAATTAAGTTAATTTCATGTAATTTTTATACATGGCAGCTTGATTTATCTAGCCCATGTATCAATTTTTTCAATTGTTAACTTTTTAGTAAGATAAAATTATAGATAAATTGATTAATTAGGCTTGGAATTGATATATATTAAGCTTATATCATGATAAGGACTAAATTGTAAAGTTAATTAAGCTTGTTTGATAACATTGAAACATTAGGGACTAAATTGAATAAATGGAAAATATGTCATGAAATTATGTTGCAAATAGAAACTACAGGGTTCCTAAAAAAGGTGAAATTGGATATTGATCTGATGCTAAATATTGAAAAATATGCATATCTCGAGTATAGAGACTAAAATGAATAAAATGCAAAATATGAGTGTATTAAAAAATATTAATTAGGGTCATGCATCTCATGGCATCCTTGTTGGCGAGTCATTGAATGTCTATTATATGTTAATTTATGATATTTATTTGGTATGTATATACATATTTGTATAGAGCAAGAATTGGAAATTGGAGCTTGTAAAAGAAAGGTTAAATTTGTGGAATAAGCCTTGAAAGATCTACTTATTTTGTATTTTGAAAGGTAAGTTCTTATGGAACTTACTACCCTTCCTTGTTTGATAAGTATGTTTGTGTTTATTTTCATTTCATCTATGGTTAAACTAATGCTAAAATTATAGTAGAAAATGACATATTTCGCTAGGATACATAAATGAATAGGGGTGAGTTGTGATTAGTTGAATAATCCTATGGCTATTGATTTATAATGAGAAGAATGGCAAAAGATCTTTAAAGGTATCACTAGTTGCATGTGTGATTCGTACTTAGATACAATCGATGAATTTCAGAAATTGAAATGTGATGGTCACAACTTATGTCTATGCATATATGAATGGTTGATGCACATGTAAACTTAATAGAAAGGCTAGGATATATTTGGCATGCCAATAGGGTCATACACGCAGTTTTTTATGAGTTTGTTGTCGATGTGGAGATTATAATATGTCATTTAGTATCCAGTATTTCTTGCTGACCATGGATTATTCATTGTCTCTTCGGAGACCTTGGTGTGGTGAAGGGATGTATTTGCATATGAATATCCATTTGGTACCTACGGGCTTGGCACTTTTGTGCTTTGGTATGGTGTAGTCTATGCTTATATGAGCTATCTTGGTATGGTGTAGTTAACCTACGTGTCTGAGTCCATATTTACTAAGGGTGAATTGGGTGAAACATTAAATTGAATCTTGAAATCAAGTAACGAAATCTGAACTTGATTTGCTATATTGTATAAGCATGTAATTATAAATGTAATGGTATGAGTGAGTAGCTTAGTGAATGAAATTGAGAATATGATGATCTTATAAGAATTAGTACACTTTTATGATGTTTTGGTAATGGTTATAACGCTTGATACACTTGAATATATATATGTTTCCTATGCTCACAATGCTGTAATATTACGTGCCATGCTTTAGCTAGATGTGTGTCTAGTTCATTTGGTATATAACATGCTCACTTATGACCAAAGTAAGTTTTGAATTTACTAAGCATTGAATGCTTACCCATCATTCTTACATGTAGATTCCTTAGCTATCGGAAATCTCAAAGTCGACTTTGTATGGATACCACATTATCAACAATACGGAAAAAGTATGTTCATTTTGATACCTATTATTGTGGCATGTATATAGGGTGTCTGTTTATGTAATAGCCACTTATGAGATGAATGTTAAGGTAGATATTGTAAGATAAGATTGGAAAGGCCTAGTTATACCTAGTTTTTGGTATTGTGTTTAATGTCATCTAAACTCTTTGATTTCAAAACATTTATGAGATTTAAGTGCATAAGTTCATATGATGTGATTACTTGTTGAAATTGGGTTGAAACATTATATGGAAATATGGTTTAGGTTGTAAGTATTGAACTTGTACCAAAATGATTAATGCACCAACAAGGGGTATCGTTATAACGAACAAGTCCCCAACGTCACGACTTAAATCAATAGAGAGTGGCATCGTGACCTCAAGCTTTTGAAGTCACAACGACACTCACTGTTTTGATAAGGTCGCGGTGTGATACCCACGGTATCGTGACGAGGGAAGTTAGTGAGATACGTCGCGACCTGGAATCTCCAAATTCGCAACATCGACATGATAGTTTGAAAATCTTACAATTTGGTCCTGATTCGACCTCGAGTTAGTAGAAGAGTTTTCATAATCTCGTATAAGACCCAGAAATGATTATGTAGCATATTATTCATGTGTATTATACTTATAAGCATGCAGGAATTGTTAAATGGTGTTGTAATTGGTTGTGGTTGTTCTGGCAATGAATGTGGCATCCTGTGGCTCGGACTCGACGATCGGGTCAGGTATGGGCGTTATAACATATTTATTCTATTTTACTTATTAATGAGGTGATTTAATATGATTTACCGACGATGCATGGAATTTATGTATTGACAATACATCAAATATAATTTCTATATATATTAGAATTTATATATTTTACAATTAAATAATTTTTATTAATAAATATTTTTCAAAAAACAACTTTTATTAAAAAAATAATAATTTGAAAATTAAAGAAAATTCTCTCTTTAAGCTTGAGCTTAAAAAGTGACGTTCTATCGAGCTTAAATTTAAGTATCCAACACTGAGTTTCAAATCAAATTAGATCTCAAGCTTATCACTATTTGAACTCAGCTCCACTCAATTATACCTGTTAAAAATGTTCAATAATCAAGTGGATATTTTACTAAGTCATAATACGTTACTTGTAGGTGTACTATGAGACGTTAAGTTAATCGATTTGGGTAATGTTTATGTTTTACTAGAAACCTCTAAACGTCACCGGAGCATTATTTGATAACGGTCCGAGCTCAATATCGATTAATCCTATTGGGTCACACTTAATGCAATGTGAATATCATTTTGTGTGTGAAATTAGTTAAGACTAATTATTGTGTACAATTAGTCTGGCTGGACTAGATAATATGTATGTATCTAATTAAAAGATTTTAATTAGACTAAGTGTATGGTGTATTAAAAGGGATGTATATAAATGTTATGTAACACCCCTTAGTAATGCTCATTAGTGGTGTTTATGAGGCTTAATCATAGCTGAAATTTCAGTCAAATATACATAAGATATGGGCAGAATTTTCAATTATTTAAGTGTTATTATTGGGGTTATTATGGGAGAATTGTAACTCCCTCAATAATGGGTCTTTATACCCACTAATGCTCTAGCATTGATTGCTTAGTATAACTGAAAAGTTAAAAAGAGAATATGGGAGCAAGTGTTTTGATGGGTGCTCATATATTTCATTCACGCAAGTATTACATATACACTTAGATCAAAACACAAAGAGTTGTGCACACAAGATAGTTTTAGGAATCATTCCTACAACTACGAGCTAGTACTCGGGACGTTCGTGAATCGTTGCAGGGTGGACTTTCAATAGAGGGACTTTGCTTGCGGTCCTCCGTCTTAAAGTGTACTTTTGGGAATTGGATTCACGTGACAAAGGTATAATTTCTAACTATTTCTTGTTATATTCAGTACATGTCAAATAATGGATCTTGGGCATGGGTTTTAGTTTTCCGTATGATTAATAGTTAATCATACTAATTCCTAACAGTGGTATCAGTCCTAAATTATTTGGCATGTTTTGGACATAATTTAGTTAGTTTGCATACCAATATGTAAGAGTGTAATTCCATGTCTTATTTTTAATTTGCTAACAAAGTTAAGAACTTTGGGGAGGGATTATTAAAATTGATTTTAATCACAAAGTTTTGAACTTTGTAATTTAGAATTGTTTTAGTAATTTCCTAGATATTGTCTAAATAATATGGTTAATTAAATTTCTAAGAATTTTGGTTAACAGTTAACCAAATTTTAGGAATTTTATTTAATTAGCAAATTGTTAGAATTTGATATTATTTAGCTTTTCGATACTTCAATGACAACAAGATCAAGTCTCTTAATGTTGATTTTGTTGTTGTACTCATGCGTGTGATGGCAAGAGTCAAATGGTTAGTTGCTTGTGTCAAATGGTTGGCATGTCACAGTGAGTTAAGGAAAAGAATGTCTTTTCTATTGATTTACAGTATTCTTTTGTTAGGAAGGAGTTTCTATGCAAGCAAAAGGAAGGCCAAAAGTTGGACTTTGTTGTCTTTGCGTGAGATAGTTCAAGAGAAAAGATGGTTCTTTTAATTTCAATTGGATTTTGATTCAATTTTTTTTAAATGCAAATTAAAAATATAAAAATTAGATTATTATTCATGGTAATTAATTTATATATTGTTTATGTAAATTTTATATTTTAAATTGTTTAAATTGTATAGGCCACTTGAAGATATCAAGTGGGTGGATGTATAACTGTTATGCAATTTTTTTTTTGAGGTAACTAGTATGGCCCATGGTTTACGGTTTGCATACCGTCATTTTGTATGTAATAATTAAATAAATTTAGTTATTTAGTTTATTTTATTTCAAAATGTAAAATATTGTAATCCATGGAGATGGTGATCAAGCATCAAATGTGATGGTCAAACATGGAGATGGTGGCCAAGAATGGAGATTCAAGTCAAGCCAAGAAATGTGATGACTCAAGATTTTATGTAATAGATGTGATCTATTAGGTGTAAGGGCCATACTAGGAATCAAACTCTTTAATTTGCTTTCATTTAAATTTTTGCATTGGATGGATGTTTATTTGAATGATTGCATGTTTAGGTTGTTAGTTTATGACTCAAACTCACATAGTTCACATAATGGTTAGAGTTTATAAAAACAATCTAGGTCCCTAAATAATATTGAGTTTTTTGCCTTTCCACTTAGTAACACTACGAAGCTTAAGATCATTAGTTGGGTAGGTTTCGCCAAAGCGAGGTGCCCACTTTTTATCCTAAAATAAGTAGTAGGTGAAAAATGGTTAAACTCAACTAAGTAGGTCAAGGGTTGGCACTTAGAGGCAAGTGACTTTTAGATAAAGGGTTATCTAGTTAGTCAAACCAAGGATAATTCGATTATTAAGAAAGAGTTCTTTGGCACAAACACTAGTTTTAGGTGTCAAGCCAAAGCTTGCTTAAAATTAGTGGGAGTGGGTCTTGGTGTCACTAGATTAATAAGGAATATTTTATATTAATTTAGTGGAATAAATTGGATTTATTCAAGATAATCATATAATTATAATCTCATATGCTTTTATTACTTCTTTTGTAGATGGCAAACAACTCTTCAAACAATGTTTCTAGTTTTGGCATTAGGTCTATACTAGAAAAGGACAAATTAAATGGATTAAACTTTATCGACTGGTCACGAAACCTAAGAATAGTTCTTAGGCATGAACACAAGCTAGAGGTGCTTGATATTTCTGTTCCCGAAAAGCCCGCCCTTACCGAGTCTGATCAAGCAAAAGCGGATTATGAATCCTCACTAGAGAAATCTAATGATGTCACATGTTTGATGTTGGCATCCATGGTCCCCGATTTGCAAAAACAATTCGAGGACAAGGATGCTTTTGACATTATGGCTCAACTCCAAGCCATGTTTGGGAAACATGCTAGAGTTGAGCACTTTGAAGAACTCAAAGCCACTCTGGCCAGCCAACTCAAGAAAGGTGATCCAGTTGGACCGCACGTTCTCAAAATGAAGAGTCATATTGAGAACTTGCAACGCCTTGGGGTTGAGATTGGTGAAGAGTTAGCCATTGACTTGATTCTTCAATCACTCCATGATGGGTTTGGTAATTTTATTCAAAATTACCATATGAACTCTCTTAATAAGAGCATGGGTGAACTTCATGGATTACTCCAAACTGCTGAACGGACTCATCCTCTCGAGCCTAAGAAGGATGTTCTTATGGTGAGGAAGGCGAAGGGTGCCTTCAAGAAGAAGGCCAAGGCAAAGAAGCCTTCTACTAGTCAAGGCAAGGGCAAGGTTGTTACCAAGGCCAAGACTAAGCCTGGAGCCACTCCGAACCAAGAATGCTTCTATTGCAAGAAAAAGGGGCATTGGAAAAGGAATTGTCCTAAGTACTTAAAGGACAAGAATGAGGGAAATGTCGCAACTACCTCAGGTATCTATGTGATAGAAATTAACTTTGCTTCCTCTAATTCATGGGTATTGGATACCGGATGTGGTTCTCACATTTGTTCAAATGTACAGGGACTACAAAATAAGAGGGACCTTGCGAAGGGCGAAGTGGACCTACGCGTTGGAAATGGAGCTAAAGTAACTGCATTAGCCGTAGGAAATTATGTTTTGTCTTTACCTTCTGGATTGTATTTGGAACTCAATAATTGTTATCATGTTCCTTCAATTAATAGAAATTTAATTTCCATTTCTTGTCTTGATTCTGAAGGTTTTACTTTTGTAATAAAGAATGGTTCTTTTTCTATTTACAAAAGTGACATTTGTTATGGAGTTGCCCATTGCATGAATGGTCTTTACTTACTTAACTTGGACAAAACAAACTATAATGTAGACAATGCGAAACGACTAAAATCAAAAGATTCAAACAAAACATACCTTTGGCATTGTCGTTTAGGACACATAAACGAGAAACGCATTCTAAAACTCCACAAGGATGGATTATTAGACTCATTTGACTTTGAGTCATATGAGACTTGCGAATCTTGTTTAAGTGGTAAAATGACTAAGTCACCATTTACTGGAACTGGTGAAAGGGCTAAAGATTTGTTGGGAATCATACATTCTGATGTATGTGGCCCAATGAATATCTTGGCTCAGGGAGGATATGCGTACTTCATTACTTTTACTGATGATTTAAGTAGATATGGTTATGTCTACTTAGTGAAACATAAGTCTGAAACTTTTGAAAAGTTCAAAGAGTTTCAATATGAAGTACAGAATCAGCTTGGCAAGACGATTAAGGCACTAAGATCTGATCGAGGCGGCAAATATCTGAGTCAAGAATTTATTGGTCATCTTAGGAGTTGTGGAATAGTTTCACAATGGTCTTCTCCAGGAACACCTCAGCTGAATGACGTGTTCGAAAGGAGGAATCGAACTTTATTAGATATGGTTCGGTCTATGATGAGTTTAGTCGATCTTCCAGTTTCCTTCTGGGGTTTTGCACTTCTTACCGCTACTCATGTTCTTAACCGTACTCCATCTAAAGCTGTCGAGAAGACTCCATATGAGTTATGGACAGGAAAGGTTCCTAAGTTATCTTTTCTTAGGGTTTGGGGTTGTCAAGCTTATGTAAAACGTTTACAACTGAACAAGCTTGAACCCAGATCTAATAAGGTCTTCTTTGTGGGTTACCCAAAGGAGACTAAAGGGTATTACTTCTACAACCCTAGCGAGTAGAAAGTGTGTGGCTCACGAAGGTGTCTTTCTAGAAAGAGAGTGTCTTTCTGAAAAGTCAAGTGGGAGAAATATTCATCTTGAAGAAGTTGTTCCTCAAGATAAGCAACCACAAAACACTTCTACAGTAGGAGTAGGAGTAGAGATCGCTTCTTTAATGGGAGCTGAGGAAGAGGTAACTCCTCCAGTTGTAGATGTCCCTATTCGTAGGAGTAGTAGGGCAAGTAAACCTCCTAGGACAGATCTTTTAGAGGGTTACTTAGTTCATGAAGGTCATGAAATCCTCTTATTAGATAAAGAGGAACCTACTACCTACAAGGAAGTTATGGAGAGTTCAGACTCCGACAAATGGCTTGGAGCCATGAAATCCGAAATGGAATCCATGTACGACAATCAAGTTTGGAACTTGATTGACTTGCCCGAAGGTGCTAGACCTATCGAGTGCAAGTGGATTTATAAGATAAAGACTGATATGGAAGGCAAAGTAGTTGTCTATAAGGCTAGACTGGTTGCAAAAGGTTTTAGGCAAGTTCATGGTATTAACTATGACGAAACCTTCTCGCCAGTAGCCATGCTTAAATCCATTTGGATTATCCTAGCGATAGCCTCGTATTACAGCTACGAGATTTGGAAAATTGATGTCAAAACCACATTTCTAAATGGGTATTTAGAAGAGGAGGTGTATATGACACAACCTGAGGGTTTTGTGGATCCTAGTTGCCCTAGGAAGGTATGCAGGTTTCTTAAATCCATTTATGGACTGAAGCAAGCATCCCGCAGTTGGAATATTCGTTTTGATGATGCAATCAAACAGTTTGGTTTCATCAGGAACCCCGAGGAGTCTTGTGTATACAAGAAAGTTAGTGGGAGTTCCATTTGTTTTCTAGTATTGTATGTGGATGACATTCTAATCGTAGGAAACAATGTGCCGATGCTCGAGTCTGTAAAGGCTTGGCTAAGCAGTTGTTTCTCTATGAAAGACCTTGGAGAGGCACAGTACATTTTGGGCATCCGTATCTATAGGGATAGATCAAAATGGGTGATTGGACTGAGTCAGAGAACTTATATTGATAAGGTTCTTGAAAGGTTCAACATGGTAAACTCTAAGAGAGGTTACCTACCCATGTCACATGGCACTTATCTTAGCAAGAAGCAGAGTCCCTCGACTCCTGATGAGCTAGAAAAGATGAGTGGAGTTCCATATGCTTCAGCTATAGGCTCTATCATGTATGCCATGATTTGTACTAGGCCAGATGTCTCATGTGCTTTGAGTATGACGAGCAGATTCCAGTCTTATCCTGGTATTGACCATTGGAAGGCCGTCAAGAACATCCTGAAGTATCTTAACAGAACTAAGGATAAGTCCTTGGTTTTTGGACGGATGCCTGAGCTATGTGTAAAGGGTTACACAGATGCTAGTTTTCAGACAAATAAAGATGACTTTTGATCTCAGTCGGGTTACATCTTTACTCTGAATGGAGGTGTTGTTAGTTGGAAGAGTTCCAAGCAAAGCACGATTACAGATTCTACAACCGAAGCAGAGTACATTGCTGCGTCTGAAGCAGCAAAGGAAGCAGTTTGGATAAGGAGCTTCATTTCTAAGCTTGGTGTGGTCCCCAGTGTTGCTGGAACAATTCAGTTATTATGTGATAATGATGGCGCAATTGTCCAAGCAAAGGAACCTAGGGCGCATCAGAAATCCAAACATGTGCTCCGGAAGTTTCACTTGATACGAGAGATCATAGGCAGGGGCGACGTGAAAGTATGTGAGATTGACACGGATTATAATGAGCAGATCCGTTGACTAAACCATTATCTCAGCACAGGCATGAGTTGCACGTAGCAAAGATGGGAATTAGACTTATTGCTGAATAAGTTGTATGTTTTAGTATATTGGATACTTGTATATTTATTTTGTTGGAATGTAATATACATTTTATGATTATCTATAAAAGTTGAGAACTTTATTATTACTTGATTGTGGTTTAGAGTCAAGTAATGTCCAAAATGTATTCTAGAATTTCTATATAGGTTATTAGATTTGATCTAGTAATTGAACCCTATAATGTGAACTAGATAACTTAGATTACATTTTTGTCCCTAACCAGGTAATTGAGATGGACGCTAATTACCCTTAATGGTTAGAATGTTGATTAGCTGGTGATCTCGTTCATAGATCATAGGGACATTGGATGTCTAGTTAATCACGTTGATAGGAATAGGAGTATTTCTATTTGGACATGACCTGTTTTAAGTATTCTTTAAGAACATGTTGTCATAAGAATAACTCAAAATGACTAGTAAATAGAATCCTTTGACCTGAGTTTCTCACTGATTCTGTATGTGAGAATTAATATTCCTTGACATAGTCAAACGTCATGTCGTAAAAGGGGATTATAAAGGCTATGCTTGGGAGTGTTATGAATTATATGACAGATAGAGGAGGCACAAGATGGGATTGTCAAACCTTCTTTAAGGTTTATATCTCAGGCCACCCGAAGAGTCGGAACTGTAAATGCATTGCCATGCTCAAATGGATTATGGGGATAATCATTTGTCTTTCCAGTTCATCTTAGAATCCGAGAAATGTTTAGACTATATAAGGATGACAGAATTTCTTACCTTATGTCTAAATGAGATAGTAATTAACAAGGATTTTAGATTCACAACTTGTTGAAACAAGTTGAGCTAGTGGGAGGCGTCCTATAGCACTATTATACTTGTTTTTTGAACAAGTGGGAAATTGTTAAAAATGTTCAATAATCAAGTGGATATTTTACTAAGTCATAATACGTTACTTGTAGGTGTACTATGAGACGTTAAGTTAATCGATTTGGGTAATGTTTATGTTTTACTAGAAACCTCTAAACGTCACCGGAGCGTTATTTGATAACGGTCCGAGCTCAATATCGATTAATCCTATTGGGTCACACCTAATGCAATGTGAATATCATTTTGTGTGTGAAATTAGTTAAGACTAATTATTGTGTACAATTAGTCTGGCTGGACTAGATAATATGTATGTATCTAATTAAAAGAGTTTAATTAGACTAAGTGTATGGTGTATTAAAAGGGATGTATATAAATGTTATGTAACACCCCTTAGTAATGCTCATTAGTGGTGTTTATGAGGCTTAATATAGCTGAAATTTCAGTCAAATATACATAAGATATGGGCAGAATTTTCAATTATTTAAGTGTTATTATTGGGGTTATTATGGGAGATTTGTAACTCCCTCAATAATGGGTCTTTATACCCACTAATGCTTTAGCATTGATTGCTTAGTATAACTGAAAAGTTAAAAAGAGAATATGGGAGCAAGTGTTTTGATGGGTGCTCATATATTTCATTCACGCAAGTATTACATATACACACTTAGATCAAAACACAAAGAGTTGTGCACACAAGATAGTTTTAGGAATCATTCCTACAACTACGAGCTAGTACTCGGGACGTTCGTGAATCGTTGCAGGGTGGACTTTCAATAGAGGGACTTCGCTTGCGGTCCTCCGTCTTAAAGTGTACTTTTGGGAATTGGATTCACGTGACAAAGGTATAATTTCTAACTATTTCTTGTTATATTCATTACATGTCAAATAATGGATCTTGGGCATGGGTTTTAGTTTTCCGCATGATTAATAGTTAATCATACTAATTCCTAACAATACCTGAACACATTATCCATGTCTTGTTTCCACAGTTTTTTTGGGGTAACATTTTGCAGAGAAGACCCTAATTAAAAGGCTTTTTGCACTCTTGACAAAAGTTTGGCAAGTTTTCCTATTACCTTTTTTCCGGTGAAATTCACGTAATAAAAACACTTATTTTACAGCTTTCGATCACTATTCATTAGAATTACATAAAAATCAAGTATAAAAAGGTATAGCTTAAACTAATAAACAAGTCCTTAAAGTTTTCTAGTTTATTTTAAAAAGTCCTCATATTTTTTGTGCATCTAAACGAACCCTTAAAATTTTAACTGTAATGAACCTTTAACCTTTTACTTATATCTAAACTTGTATGGTTATCCATGCTTTGCATTGGGTTAAATATTTATTTGTGCTAAACTATAGAGTAAAAATTTGGAGGCTAAAATATGCTCTAAATCTTTATGTACTTCGTACGTTTAAAATTTAATTTTCTCACTTTTATTTTCAGAAATTTAGCTTCTTTACTTTTTAAATTTAAAAATTCAAGTCCACTTGTTACCACCATTAAAATTCGTCTGTTAAATTTATTGATGTGACATTTTAAAATTAAAAAAAATTCTTGCTAATGATGTAACAAAAGAATTGCGGTTGAAAATGTTGATGTGAATTTAAAAAAAAAAAGTCCATTTGAACAAGTCATGATGAAATAAATATTTTTCTGGAATAGCGCTCTTTAAGAAAAAACTTAGCATTATAATTGAAATATTTAACAATATTAACTATTTAGGCTAATTAATGACATCATGAAAGTAGAGGGACTAGATCATGTCAAAAATTGAAGTATATGTATTTAATCTAAAGTTCAACATAGTATAGGGGCCATAATTGAAATTTGACCATTGTCTTTTAATGTAATAACAAGGCAACGCGAACTTAAAAGATATGTCACTCTCTAAAACCTTTGGAGCATTCAAATTATATATAATCACGTAGAGTTTTAATAAGAAAAATGTTAATTATTTAGGCAAACTAATAACATTATAAAAACATAATGACCAAATTATGTTAGAAATTAAAGTAAAAGAATTAAATCTTAACTTCATGCATAATAGAAGGACTACAACTGAAATTTAACCTTTTCTTATAATGTAAAGGAAATAATAAGAGAATCGCACATATGTCAACAAAAGGAAGTACCAAAATAAATGAAATTATCATATATGAGGTAAATCCCACATATGATTATAGTAAAGGGATTAGAATTGAAATTTGACCATTTATCTTAGAAGGACAAAAAGAAAAAGAAAAGAGCACGTGTCATGAAGAAAGGCCCTAAGACCTTTCTTTTAAATATAGGCCCACTCTTTCAGTTATACCTAAATAGATCCCTTTTACTTGAAAATTACTCAATTACAAATGAAAGAATAAGAATTTATTCAGGGATAAGAAAATAGAAGGACTTGTATAGATAAAGTAGTATAGTTCAGGGACTTATTAATATTTTAGTCAAAGATATTAGGATCCTTAAAAACATTAACTCCATTTATTCTCACCAAGATTTTCTGGGAATCTTGGAATTTTTTGTTGAATTATATATTAGAGCATTTAGTTGAAGCTGATATCTTACAAAACATCAATAGAATATACATGTCCAAATGTCAGGTGGCCCCCTTGCCTAGGTTTGCAAAATATATTTTATCGTCCCCAAATCTAAATTAAATAATTTAAAACATTATATAAATTTAATTATAAAAATATATTAATATAAAATAATTTATTTTTAAATTATGAAATTGGTTTTTTTTGTAAGTTAAAATGGATGTCTGAGTTTGAGCCTAATTTTTTTTTTAAATTAAGTCTCGATTCGATTTGATTTATGAACATAGAAACAATATGAGTGTAACATATGTCACTTTCGTGTAATCACATTTTTAGAGAAAAGCCAATTGTTTATTAATTCAATCATTAATAAATTGCTAAATTATTTTTACCATTTTTTTCTATAATTGTAATTCGAATCCAAGTTCTTGTTAAGGAAAGTGAACACCCGATCAATAGGCTATAACTTAGGGTTTAATTATTTTTTATCATTTAATTATCACACGTGATATGTAATATAATTGATTTTTTTTTAAATGTGATCATATTAAAGTGGTGTTTGGAAAGCCACTTAATAATTAGATTTAGGTATAATTACTTGTAATTACAGAAACGAGACATATTTGGATAACTATTATAATTGGTGAGTTCCACTGAATTGGGTGCAACTGGAGCACCCCAATCACATTTTTCAATTCTTATGGTTGAAAATTAAAGTAATTATGCAAGTAATTACAACCAAATTCAAATTTTAAAAAATTATTTTTTTATAAGTAGACCTGTCCATGGGCCAAATTGGGTCGAGCCTTGACAACATTTTAGGCCCGTCTGATAGGTTCGAGCCTGGCCTGAAAAATAGGTCTAAAATTTTATCCAAAATCGGCTCATATAAAAATGTTAAAACTCGGGCCCGGCCCAACCCACTCATTTTAATTTTTTTATATTATTATTTTTAAATATAATACATTAAAATAAATGTTTCCCAACAAATTAAAAATAAATTAAAAAAATATTTGTACTTAAATAACACTAAGATAGGTGTAACTTAACAAGTAATTGCCTCTAAAATAGTAGCAAAATTAACAATAAAATAAGAGTTATACAATACCCAAACAATAACAACAAAATATTAGCAACATAATAATGAAATGACAACAAAACAGTGAGAAAACAATAGCAAAACTGTGAGAAAATGGCAAGAAAATAATAAATTTTTTTCTTTTTGCAAATTCGGGCCAGCCCAAGCCAAAAAAGTCTTGTCTGAGGCCTATTTTTTTGCTCAAACTCATTTTTCGGGCCTATTTTTTGCCCAAACCCTCCCACTTTTCGAGCGAGCCTTTGGGCCAGGCCATAGATAGGTCTATATATAAGTTTAAGTTATAAAATTTTATATTATAAGCATGAACACGTATAAATGTTTGAGATGGTTATGGTTAAAGATTTATTATATTATAAAACTTAAAAAGTTATACTATAAAAATAATTTATGTATTTTATAAAGTTATAACAAAAAGTTATATTATCCTGATCCTAATTTTTTAAATTATAATAAAATATTTTATTATAAAAAATAATTTACATGTTATAAAAGTGTTGTAGTATATTTATTTATAAAAAAAATATGATCAAGAAATATGGACACAAATTATATATGCATCCTTGATAATATTATAAAATAATATGCTTATTCCTAAAAAAATGGTATAGTTTTTTTGTTATCATAACTTATTTGAAAAAAAAATAACTTTTTAAAGTTAAAGCTATAACAAAAAATTATATTATTTATAAGAAGTGTTACGAAAGTTATTGGACACTTTATAAAACTTTTTTTTTATAAAGGTTATATATTATAAATTTTATATTATTTTTACTTAATTTACATATTATAAAAAGGGTTATAAGTTATAACCTAACATAAGTCTTTCTCCAAAGTAAGTTTATATAAGTTTTTATGATTTAAGCTACAAGCTATTTGCACCGTGAACCTAAATATTATACGATAGGTGTTAATTATGTAAATACAAAAGGTTTTTTTGCACCATATCATGGGTATGATACCATTTGAGAGAATGGAGCTAGACACAAGTACAAAAGTACCAGAGATGGCTCACAGATTCTTTAATTTAAGACATTCAAGGCTATGAAATATGATTGAGTGAACATTTGTTGTTCTAAAAAGAATATTTCAAATATTAACAACATCACATTAGTATAGCATAACAAAAATAAAATAAAATTGGATCGTACTAACATGTTATAGAGTTAATAACTTCATTCATATGTGGATTTGAGATGACTAATACTTTAAAAAGTACATAGAAGTAAGAGATATCCATAATCTTAATGATATAGATTTAGATGATGAACTCAGTTAAAGATCAACATATGATGAAAAGAAGCTTATGCTAAATATTAAAGAGAGAATAACCCAACAAATATGGAACACTGTAACAATTAGATAAAATTACATATAATGTTCATTTTTCTTGCTATTTTTATTGGTAATCGTATTATTAACTACTTTTCTTGGGCTAACATAATACATGTGATGATTTTATTTTAATTTTGGTATTTTTTTTGTGCTAAAAATTTTTTATAGTAATTTATTTTTTAAAAAATATAAATTATGTAACCGTGTAATTACAATATGTACTACAAAAAATGACATAAAAAATTACTTATGTAATTACACTCTGTCAGTCAAACACATCTAGAAAATTACATTTTTTTTATAATTACAATATAATATAATTACAATATTAATAATTACACTTTCATTCAATTACTCCTAAATAATTTAAATGAAAGTGAAACATGGTGGTAATCCTCTCTTGAAAGGAAACTAAAGGTTATAACTATTTTCCCTTTCTTTGTTTATTAGATTATAGTACACCCATAATATAAATAAAAAGTAAATTATGTAATAAAATATTTAATAAAATTTAATATAGAAGATTTGATTGAAATGGTAAAATAAACACAGCATTTTTTTATTTTTATATAAAATATTAAAAAAATAAAAATACTCTCAAAAGAATATAAATTATTTTTATAAAATAATAATATTTTAGTAATTATCCGCCTTAATATAAGCCTAGATTCAAAAAGCTGAATTGACGCTTTGCTGTGGCTGTCAGAAAAAGGAAAAAGTAGAGAGGTAAATATAGGACGAAAACTCCTAAAAAAAGGCTTGTTTTTGTCAGATATGAAACACCAAACTAATGGATGAATTATTTATAAAAACTGCTTTAATAATTGGGAATTAGGTAGGCTAAATGGACCCATTATGTACTTGATTCTATTTATTTTAGGTCCAATATATATTTGAATGGGGACTAATAATTTTCCATTACTAGTACAATATTATTTTAGTTGCCGTGTATGGAATTCTACGTTCAAAGCAAAGGCTAATACCATACGTATCTTCCATGTTGGATTTCTCGGCTGAAATTATTATCATATCATTATCCACACTTCATTAATCTAATTTAGTTCAAATTCGTCTGAAATCACCCAACACCCTTATATTATCGTTTTACCCCTGTTGACTTGGTGTAACCTATCAATTAGGTCTCAAACCAGATAGGGAATAAAAAATATGTCTTGTTTACAAAGTAAATTATATGATAATTTGGGTGTTTTATCTTTTTATGTATTTATAAATTAATAAAAAAATTGGGGTAATTTACCTAAATATACCAATTTTAAAAAAAATTTATGAAAAAGGACCGAAAAAATAATTATTTATTGGAAAGGGCCATTTCCCCCCAAAACGCGTCCACGTCAGCGCATTTTGGGGGGATGCAGCAGGAAAGCGCGTCCACGAGGGCGCGTTTTGTGCCACATCAGCCAAAAACGAGTCCTTGAGGGCGCGCTTTGCTGATGTGGCAAAAGCGCTCCCTCGTGGACAGGCTTTTGCCCCTGCAATGGTCAAATTTTTTTTGACCGTTGGGCCTCCAACGGTAAAAAAAAAAAACTATAAAAACCCCCCAACCCTTTTATTTTTTTCACACATTAGTTCTAACTCATTTTTCTCTCAAATTTCTCTCAAATTTCTCTCAAATTCCTTTAAACTTTTTGTCAAATTTCACAATAGTCCTTTAATATTTATAAAAAATCCTTTTTTTAATTTTTCTGAAATATATTTTTTTTGATAAATTTAAGAATATTCAATTGTATTAGCAATGGCCGAAGAATTAATTTGTCTCGACGATAAACACATCTCCGTCGACCAAATGCAAATGCAAATGGTAATTTTTAATTTTAATTTTTCAATACTATTTAAAATTTTTAAGGTTTATGCAATTTTAATTAAATTTTATTTTATAATTTTTTAAACAGCCTGTAGATCGAGTGTTGCAATGTTATATTCGCAATATGCCTGGTCCGCCATCGCTGTTTAATCGAGAATTATTTGCGGGAAATGAGTTTTTGGCAAGTGGCAACGATAGGCCGGGGGTGCAAGTTAGACCCGAAGTTAATAAGTGCGTTGATAGAGAGGTGGAGACCCGAGACGCACACTTTCCATCTTCTATGCGGAAAGTGTACTATCACTCTGAAGGACGTGCATTTGCAATTAGGATTACCGATAGATGGGTCCGTAGTCACCGGGTCCGCAACTTCTGGCGATTGGGCCGCTGTATGCTACAAGCTTTTGGGTGCTATTCTGGATAACATTTACAGTGGTCGGATCGAGATGGGCTAGTTACGGGATACATTCTCGGAGCCGAATAATGGTTCGACCGAAATAGAAAGAATACGGTATGCTCGGGCATACATTCTTGAGATGATTGGAGGCTATCTGATGCCGGACTTGTCACGAAACCTCGTACACCTGAGATGGCTGCTGAAACTCGTTGATTTTAGAGCAGCCGGTGAATTGAGTTGGGGGTCTGCTGTGCTAGCAAAATTGTATCGGGAGATGTGCGGGGCGACGCGGCCGAATAAAGCAAAAATTGGAGGTCGCCTATCACTACTGCAATTATGGGCACGGTTTTGATTTTCATTTTTACGTCCTCGAGTCGACCACCCATATACATTCCACTCATAATGAGGTAAATTTAATATTAGATTTTACAATTATTACGTAGATTTAAAATATAATTGTATGCTAAAAATTTATTTAATTAGGTGGGACCATTCGGTGAGTTATGTTGGAATACCTACCGAGCTTGAAGATATACGGCTTCTATTAGAGCAACGGTCGGAATCACAAGTAAGTATTAAATAAAATATATTTTCGTAATAAAATAGTCGTTTCGTATTTCGTATTTAGTATTTAGTATTTAGTATTTAGTATATAACTAATTTTTTTATCATGTTAATATAGTTTGAATGGACACCATACGAGGATCCGTCAATTCAAGCAGTAATTCCGGAGGAGTTCTTACTAAATCCGAACATTTGGCATGTGAAGGTCCCATTAATCACCTATGCCACCGTGGAGATGCACCAGTCAGATCGGGTTCTACGTCAATTTGGATTTCGACAACCGATTCCCGTGGCACCTGAGGTGCTCGATGATGAGCACAAAGTCTACTTATGGCAGTTGCATACAGATTGACCAAGATTTTGGTCAGCGCATATTGAATTGTGGGAGAATCGTATGATTATATACTTACTCAGGAACCAATCATCGTTCCAGAGTTAGCGTGCGTGCCGGAATACATACCATGGTTTAGGATCCATGGCAAATCATATTTATTTTCGGAAGAGGAGAGGCGATGGCAACTTCGTCAACAAAGGGAACGACGGGGCCCTTTAAATTCAAGGAGAATGGGTGATGAGACGGGACCATCAACAGCGCCGACACAACCACCCGACCCATCAACAGCGCCCACACAGTCACCAGGCCCAACACTTCAGCCGACGACACTGACATCACAGTCTTTTCAGATTATGCCAGGTGCGTACCCTAGCCCTTATATGTATCCTAACCCTTATATGTTTCCTTTTCCCAGTCCCACGACAGGTTGTAATGCATGGCCCGGTTCGAGTCCGTTCTCGACAACTCCGTTTGGCCAGCCGATCTTGAGGCCGCCGTCGCATGAGGGACCGCACGAGGCACCGTCAGGGAGCTCTTCTTTTTACCAGTCTCCTTCGCCTTATGGGGTTCAGACACCTCCGCCATGGTTTATGCAAACACCTCCACAGTTATTAGTTTATCAAGATGGGTCATCCTCCCAACACCCACAACCAGACCCCCTGCCGGAGGAACCCGAATCCCCGCCTAAGGTTCAACAACCCCCGCCGGAAGCTAGAAGAATGAGGAATCCAGCGCATCACCGTCGACCACCCCCATGTGGCACTGATTCCGATCGGCACCAACATTGATTCCGACCGCCATTTTTTTATTTTTTATTGTAATTTAATTTGTATATTTAATAAAATAAAAGTTGTTTTTTATTTATTTTTGTAATTTAATTTTTATATCTTTAATAAAATAAAAGTTTTTTTATTTTTTATTTTTGTAATTTAATTTTTATATATTTAATTAAATAAAAGTTGTTTTTTATTTTTTATTGTAATTTAATTTTTATATCTTTAATAAAATATAAGTTGTCTTTATTTTTTATTTTTGTAATTTAATTTTTATATCTTTAATAAAATAAAAGTTGTCTTTATTTTTTATTTTTGTAATTTAATTTTTATATATTTAATTAAATAAAAGTTTTTTTTATTTTTTTATTGTAATTTAATTTTTATATCTTTAATAAAATAAAAGTTGCTTTTATTTTTTATTTTTGTAATTTAATTTTTATATATTTAATTAAATAAAAAACACATGCTTTTACTTCTATCATGTTTTTAAATACATTTAAACAAAAATGATACAAACGAAAATGAGACATAACTTTTCATTATTCCAAGAGACAAAAATGATAAGGAGACTATCAACTATTCTGATTTGGACAAGAGCGAGATGTATGGCCTGGGTTCCTACACCATCCATATAACTTTCGTTGGTTGGCCGTTTCTCGGATATCCATATTGTTGCGTATTCTAGTCGAGCAAGGTCGACCTTTTGGTTTGCGACACAGTTCTCTATCCGGTAACAACTTATACGGAGCAAGCGACACAGACGGCCACTTACGTTCATCTGGGACTGATGGGAATATGTGTCTCCACACGTTGTACATGTTTTCTATTTTATACACTTTGTCCACATAGCTCATGGGATCCAGACGGAGATTCTGACAAGCCGCAAGTACATGAGCGCATGGATAACGAAGTGCATCAAATACCTTGGTCAGTCGCAGGTCTTATTTCTCAAGTGTACACGATATTGCCCGCCAACAATACCTTGGTTCGGTCTGTCAAACTCCGTCACACGAAACCATAGGTTGTCGCGATCGTGACACACTGTGTGCATGGTGTTGGCCCGTGCCTTCCCCTTGTTAATTTCTCGCAATTCCTTCGCACACCATACATAGCCCTCTTGCATTTGGCTTTTATAACTTGCTGCTCGCTTCAGAAATAGTGCCGCTAAACGAAAATATGTCTCTCGCACAACCGATGTTATCGGCAAATGACGCGTTCCTTTTAGAACAGAATTTATGCATTCGACCAGGTTTGAGGTCATATGACCATATCGTAGGCCGCCGTCGTATGCTTGTTTCCACTGTTCAAAAGGTATATTGCGTAGGTATGCGCCTTCTTCGTTAACTGAGCGCAAACTCGCCAACATCTCGTGAAAACGGTCCTTATTGATCTCGTACCCTGCCAATATAAGTTGATAGCGAATATTACATACCACTATTCAATTAAGAATAAATTGAATATTACAAACGAAATTATATTAATATATATTACATACCCATGTTGGTCACTTGCCGTCGTTGACTTGTAGATCGATGTTGCCCGTGGTAGTTGGATGCAACATGCCTTAGGCAATATCGATGGTGTGCGCAATGCCACATGCTTCCCTGTCGCTCTATTGCGGCTAGTATTCCAAGGCCCCGATCTGATATAACACATATATCAGGTTGGGGGCAGACATGCCTCCTTAACTTAAATAGAAAGAAATCTCAGTCATCAGCTGTCTCACTCGATGTTATTGCAAACGCAATTGGAAGGATTCTCCCACCGCAATCCTGTGCCACAGCTAGCAATAACCAATGCGTATATCTACCATACATAAAGGTACCGTCAATTTGTACCAATGGCTTGCAGTATATAAATGCATCTTGGTATTACTTAAATGTCCAGAACGGACGCTTGAACACCTGGCATCCACGGAGCAATCGATCGTTATAATAAGCCAGTTCCGTTTCAAGGTCTGTTATGCTGCCTGAGACATATCTCTCCAGCACCTGACACCACTACCACACTTCATTGTATGAAACGTCCCACCGACCATGCAACTTTTCAACGCCTTCTGCTTGGCTATCCAAGTCTTCCAGTAAGAGGGCGTGTACCCCAATTGGCTACGGATATTGCCAATTAAGGCCGGCACTGTAGTCTTCAGATCCACCTTCATCGTCGGCATTATTAAGTCAGCCAACATCTCTGAATCCATCTTCAAATGATCTTGTGAAACACCTGTCAATGAAGTACGTTAAATAATGCAACATTACGTAATATTAGTATTATTCAAAAACCTTGAACACCTATTGATACTGTATCAACAAGAAATGTATGTGGACCTTTGTACTTTTTGATCTCCCACAAGCATGTTCTTTTCCTCAACGAGGCCATGATTTTCCATGAACATGTACTGTCTTGCACTGCACACTTGGCCTCGTACTTATCGAGTTTGGATTTAACCACGTTGTAGTTAACCCCGTTCTTGATGCTATATTGTTTCAATGCACCAAGAAAAGTATCCTTGTTGGAAAACTCTTTACCAACTTCTAATTCACCAGAATCCAATGACAAACTTGTACGGTCACGCCTTCTGTGTGGTAGTTCAGGAAACTCCGATGCATCGTCTTGAGATAGATCGACATTATGCATGTGAGCTAGAGGCGAGTACGCCCTAGATCGCGGATCTTCTTCTTATTCATCTGAACCGCCTTCAACATTGGTTGGAACAGGCTCTGATTCAGAAAATAATACAACTTCTGCACCATCGGGGCTGGGCTCTCGAGGTGGATCCACATCAGACTCATCATCCAACCCACTATCATCTGCAACGAACGAGGACCCTCGCTGGTGGATGTCGTTGGAAGTACATTATCCCTTCTTAAATAACTTTCGTAACGTTGTCAATCATATGTAGATTGCCAACCACTAGAAGTAGATGCGTTCCCCAATACGTATTACTAGCATCGAACGTCGAAGGAAGGATATGCATGTCCCATCCACCAACCAAGTGTCGTACAGGGGTTGTGTTTTCTATACTACCACCAAACACGGGCGATTCCGTATTCGGCCTCATACTAACAGAGTGTTGGCTTGGGGTCGTGTACTCCCCTCGAACAGTAGTAGATGTTGAAGTCGAAGGAAGATCACTTGGCAATGAAAAATGTATGTATACCTCAAGATAGGGTGATCCACTGGCAAGATGAGTCTCCATCATTGCCTCCAAGCTCCGAGGACCTTTGATGTCGAATGGTGTTATTTTTTTATCCGAGAACACAACGCGATTGGGTTTTAACCGGAAGATAGATTTGACAGAACTTCGTAAAAGAATTAGGTGTAAAATCTTTGGAACAACGCCAATGAAAGTTCAGTCTATTAAATATAAATTTTGGTGTCACAAACCTCACCATCATAGTAAATAACTGCATTAATACATTCACTCATCTTCAGTTTCTATTTTACTTTTGCCTCAATTTCTATTATGCAACTTGAGAATGAAATTTGGCTAATTTATAGTCTAAGGATTGCTAGACTACTGTAGCAAAAGAGCATCCACGTGGGAGCTTTTTCAGTACTCTTGCTGACAGTGCATCCTGCTTGAAGCGTTTTGCCACTATTTGTTCAGAAACGTCTTCTCAAAATTATTTTGCCAGAGACTACTATAGCAAAAGAGCGTCCACGTGGGAGCTTTTTTCAGTACTCTTATTGACAGTGCATCCTGCTTGAAGCGTTTTGGCCATTATTTGTTCAGAAACGTCTTCTCAAAATTATTTTGCCAGATACTACTGTAGCAAAAATCCAAATATTTTTTATTTTACTAATATATTTTTCCAGAAACCCTAAACTTAAAATTATTCTAATTAATTAACCATAAAATATAGTCCATTAATTTTCCCCTAGAAACCTAAAACCCTGACCCTAAAAATACATAAACCGTAGCCTTAAAACCCTAAAAAATCATGCCCTAACACTAAAAACTAGTGAAAAGCCCATCGGGGGGGGGGAAGGACAAAAGCGCGTCCAAAAGGGAACGGTTTTGCCACATCAGCAAAGCGCGCCCTCAAAGACGCGTTTTTGGTTGATGTGGCACAAAGCGCGCCCTCGTGGACGCGCTTTCCTGCTGCATCCCCCCAAAACGCGCTGACGTGGACGCGTTTTGGGGGGAATGGCCCTTTCCGGTAAATAATTATTTTTTCGGCCCTTTTCCGTAAATTTTTTTAAAATCGGTATATTTAGGTAAATTGCCCAAAAAATTATCCATAATTAAACTTGAACCAATGACATCATACATATACAACTTTTTCATTTACCATTTAAACTAAATCAATTCTTAATTTTTATATGAAATATAAATTTTTATGTATTTGTATATATCAATAATATTAATAATGTTGTTGATTGAGTTAGAATCACAAATTAACTCAATTAACTCATCAACAACTCAAGATTGATGACAAAAAAATTATAAATAATTGTATTCATTTAATATTATTAATTCAATGTGTTTTTTTATTTAAATTTCGTTTCAAATACATTATTTGAGAATCAAACCCAAAACCAACAAATTTATATAAAAATTGTCAGACACCAAAAACAGTGAATCCAAAAAGGTGAAGAAGTATATATGTGAACTGTTTGGCACATTGGGATAACATAATCCACCACCCTGCCAGCTTGATGGCGAGTCAAAATATTAGCGCATACTAGCGTTAAAGTATTCGTCCATGAACAATATCTAAGGATTTAGTTACATGATATCTTAAGTGAAGAAAGAGTACACCCTAGAGTTTTGGCTGAGCATTAAGAGCCTATCAAGCGTATGAGAAAGTTGTAGGAGAATTGATTGTTTTTAAGACCATGCCATACACAAGTCACCACCAACGTATAGTACGCTTAGTTTACATGAGCATTGTTCTAGTTAGTTTTCATAACGAGATTAGCTGGGAGTCAATTGCATTGATTAGACCCTCTCTGTGACTAGTCAAATAGTAACGAAGATCTTCGCCGAATTCTTTTTACCTTCCCCTAGATTTTTTGTAGGAAATTAGGAGATTTGGGCTAGACAAGCATCGTCTTGTCAAAGTCCATAGTAAGGGGACAGAAAGTTTATATATAGTAAGAGAGAAGACATCCCAAATGACTTTACTTTCTATTTTACGTTCTGGTTGTTCTTTCTAACCTAAATGTTCTCTTCATTTTCATTAAGATAGGGCTAAGACCTCGTTTAATCAATGGATAATTCAACCTTCTAGTAAGTCTTATAGCCTTGTATGTTATGATTATTAATGAGTAATGATGTTAAAAGGTGTAAGAACAATAGCGTGTGAGTGAAAAGCCCTGCATGGGAGTCATACATAGTTGAAATGTTAGTAAACTATCTGTAAATGGGGATTCTAATGCAAATTTCATGATCTTGTAAGCAGTTGCTTTTATTGGATAGGGAAAGACAACCGAAACAAAAACTCTAGGTCGAAGAAAATGTAGGTCTTTGGTAAGTCTCTAGACCCGACTTCTACACGATATATTATGATGATTCCTTGTACGGTCAATGTTCATATTAATGCGCATATCTTCTTGAGAAGTTGTTGTATGTATGTATAGTTGTGTGTGTTCTCTGTAAAGCATTTGTATGTATGTATTGAAGTGTACGATGTGTTACATGAATATGACAACGTGTGGTAAGCATGTATGAGAATTTATGTGCTAAGAAGTATGATATCGTTAAGATTGTAAGTGAAATATATATAAATGCATCCATTATGTTTTTTGAATGATGCAT
Organism: Gossypium australe; assembly: GCA_005393395.2. NCBI lineage: Eukaryota > Viridiplantae > Streptophyta > Magnoliopsida > Malvales > Malvaceae > Gossypium > Gossypium australe. The sequence continues at coordinate 132,755,806 of CM016616.1, read as the reverse complement.
GACCAAGTATGGTTGGCGATAAGGGGGTTCGGGCAAATTGTCGAGAAAGTTTGTGACATGATAACGGACCCCAGGGTAGTACTTTGATGACGTCCGATGGGGTAGTAAACACAAAGGCCAGTATGGCGAAATGTAGTCCGCTAAGACCATAAACACAAGATCCATCGGGACAGTGAAAAACGAAAAAAGGCCAGTGTGGTAGATATGTGAAAAGACCATGACCATGACACATTCTAAGAATGATGAATGAGCTGCATAAAAGACATTGTGAAAATCCACCCAAAGTAAAAGATCATTTACCCAGTGATTGTTTGGAGTGAGCCCTTGTAGGCAGTATTGGAAGACATTCCATATAGTAACAATCTCCCTTAATTCTAAGATATGCCCCTTAATCGTTTAAATTGTTTCCAAGCAACCTTCGAATCAACGTGATGGCTTTGTAGACAGGTGTCCTCTTAGGGTATATACCATAATGTGGGAAAGCCAAAACTAGTTTCGAGCTTGCACGTGACCTTCACGAACTTGTCTTTTTTTAGATGGAGGTTTGAGGCCCAATTTTGGATAACAGGTTCATAACCCTAGTGCGTACTAAAGTGAGTCATCCCGGCCAAGACACCTTGCCTTTTAATCTTCAGTTGATAGATCTTTTGGAATATGTCAAGAATAGACTACTCATTGTACAAGAAATAATCGATGAAATAAGCCACCAATGTCCACCAGGAAAAGGCAGAGAGCTGCCCTAGTGCAATGTCATATTCATTGAGCATCGAGTAGAAGAAGTCGTGAAGAAGCAAATGAAAGTCAACCTCGAGTAGAAAGAGGGGAAGAATAAAGCCTTCATTGTTGTCACTCTAGTGACACTCCCCTCAGACTAAATGGAAGTTGTAAGTAAAGTTTGGTTGGAGGATGGCTCTGGCCACTAGATATCGAGTTAGTTCCTCATTGATGGTGTTGCATTCATACATGGGAGTAAGTACATAATGAGAACCATTGAGACCTTTAGATCCGATCACCATAACGCTTCTAGGGCTGTCACTTCTGCTACTTTGTGCATGACCTCTTCCACGTGTGGGAAGTTCTAACCATTTTGAATAATATGAGAAAGAAAAGGAAATTGGATTACCTTTGAAGAAAATTTCAGGCTGAAGGTGAAAAGAAGTAAAAAGACTTTGGCAGAGACAGAAATTAGGGCTCCAATGATTCAGTGAAAAAGTTTGAAGGAAGTATTGAACACCTAGTATTTAGAAAGAATCAAGCGTCCAGAAGAAGTTTCAAATTTAAAACCAACTATTCAAATTCTTTAATAACAGCTCGACACTTGTCAAGACAAATGTTACAAGATGTTTAAAAAAAACACTAGAGTAACCGCCAACTATTCCCACGAGTTTGGAAATCAGCAATCGAGACTGTCTGTCTACATTAGCACTAGTTGAAATCTTCTGAGTATATGCCTAAACGAGAAGTCTGTTGTGGCTATGTGTGGGCATTTTGCCAAGCAGTATACTATGGCTGACCTAGAAAGTTGGACATGCATCCTTGGTAATGAGGTTACCAGGTTGATAAAAATTTCAATGATGAAATTTTCTTGAAGGAGGAGGGTGTGACACAGCGGATCAAAAAAGGTAAGTATGTATGTAAACTGTTTGGCGCATTGGGATAACATAATCCACCACCCTGCCAGCTTGATGGCGCGTCAAAATATTGGCGCATACTAACGTTAAAGTATCCGTCCGTTAGTAATATATAAGGATTTAGTTACAGGGTATCTTCAAGTGAAGAAAAAGTATGCCCCAAAGTTTTGGCTGAGCATTAAGAGCCTGTCAAGCGCAAGAGAAAGCTGTAGGAAAATTGATTGTCTTTAAGACCATGTTATACATGAGTCACCACCAAGGTATAGTACGCCGGTTTTCATGAGCATTATTCTAGTTGGTTTTCATGACGAGATTAACTGGGAGTCAATTAGATTGATTACCCTCATCGTTACTGTTGAGTTATTGGTCAAACAGTAACGGCGATCTTCACCAGATTCTCTTTACCTTTCCCTCGATTTTTTGTTGCAAATCAAGAGATTTGGGTTAGGTAAGCATCGTCGCTTGTCAATGTCCACTGTAGGGGGACAGGGAGTTTATATCTAGTAAGGGAGAAGACATCCCAAATGACTTCACTTTCTACTTTATGTTTTGGTTCTTCTTTCTAACCTAAATGTTCTATTATTCTTCGTTAAGATAGGGTTAATGCCTCGTTTAATCAATGGATGATTCAACCTTCTAGTAAGTTTTATAGCCTTGTATGTTATGATTGTTGATGAGTAAGGATGTTAAAAGGTGTAAGAACAATAGGGTGTGAGTGAAAGGCTCTGCATGAGGGTCGCACGTAGTTGAAACGTTAGTAAATAGTCTGTCAATGGGGATTCTGTTAAGATTATGGGTTGTACGAATATGACGATGTGTGGTAAGCATGCATGGGAAATTATGTGTTAGGAAGTATGATTCTGTTAAGATTATGAGTGAAATATGTGTAAATGCGTTTGTTATGTTGTTTGAATGATGCATAACCAAGTATGGTTAGTGATAAGGGGGTTTGGGCAGAGTGTAGGGAAAGTATGTGACATGATAACAGACCTCACAGTGGTGCTTTGATGACGTCTGCCAGGAAGTAAACACAAAGGTCAGTACGACGAAATGTAGTCCGTTGGAACTGTAAACACGGAGTCTGTCGGTACAATAATAAACAAGAAAAAGCCAGTATGGAAAATATGTGAAAAGACCATAGTTATGGCACATTTTGAGAATGGCGGATGAGCTACATTTATCTACTAGGGTTTCTACGTGACTCAGGGGAAATAATAGGTAAACTTCAGGTGATGTTGAGTTTAGGCAAATCCATATCGTCAAACGCGATAGTTTATGTGGTGCCTTGATGGCAAACCAAACCAAGCCTTTATGGAGAATTGTTTGGGAAACCTTTATAGGGATTTATTTGAGAAGCCTTTATGGTGATTTATTTGGGGAAGCTTTGTGGCAAGTCACTTGTACAACCTTTGTGGCAAGTTATCTGTAACGTCTTTGTGGCAAGTTAACTGTAAAGCCTATGTGGTGTAATGTTTGGAAAGCCTATCAGGCGAATTTTGTAACGCCTAAGTGATGAGTTGTTAGTCTGCCTTTGTGGAGAGATTTGAGTATGCCTTTGAGGCATTTTCTAAAAGAGTCCTCGGCAGTGTACTCGACTGAGGAATCCACCATAATAACTCGCTAAATCAGAAAGAGAGCTTAACATATATGTAATTATGGGTGATGTAAGTGCTCGCCAAATCTAGAAGTTTTCCCATTTTCTATTGAAGTTTTCCGAATTTTTATTGGGTGATCTAAAATATTACCTTTATCGAACCAAATTTGTTTTATAGATCGAAGAGAAGTTGCGGCGTGACTGGTGTTTTTACAGTTGCCAAAACCAGTATATGAATCCGCCGAAAGTAGTGTCCGTAGGTATATCATCCTGAGAAATGTATCAAATTTCTATCTTCAAGTTATTGCAAAATGGGATCCGTTATAAGGTGGGGAGTCTGTAATTTGCCAATCAAGTGGAACGTGAACAAGGTGGTCGAGTTAGAGGTTGACGTATCATTATTCGTCAAGAATCAGAAAAGTATCCTCGAAAATCTGAAAGGAAGTCTAGAATTCTTAAGTCGAGAAATTCAACATCAACGGTTAAAGGTAAAACTGGTTGAGACTCATTAAGTTCCATTGAACTTATGGGTGTTTATTTGTAATACATGTTCTTGAGTTGAACTAGTTTGGCAGAAGAGAACAAGCCAGGAATGCGCCAAAGTGGTTGATCGTAGTGCGAGGTTATACATACAGAGGGATACTTTTGGGAATATATTTTCAGACGACGAGTAGTATTATATGCCACAAATATGTTTGTCTTATAAAAAATTTAAGTTGTAATACTTTATACTGCTTTTAAAATTTTGTTACAAATGATAAACGGTTAATTCAAATCTTCGACTTAGAAATGATTTTAAATAAATAAGAAGTACATCCAGTATAATTTTCGTCAGTTGAAAATTTTGTTAAGTATGTAAGTATTGTGATATCCTATACTCGGATCCGGTAAATCGAGTCAGGTATAAGATGTCACAAAATCCCTTACCACTCCAATAATTTTTTACTAAAATATTTTCATGAATACATTTTTAATATAAAATAGTTTTGTTCACTCTCATTGTGGCTGTGATAAAATCTAGATTATTTATTAAAAAAACTCTCATATATGAATATATCATATTGTAGTCTTTAATATATCATATGGTAATGTTGAATGTTGATCAGTAGAAAAAGCTAAAAAAAGATTAATGATTGAACCTGGGAAATGCAATTTATATCGATTTTGTAGGCACTGATCCATTAGAATAGAAATGCAAAACTCAAGTGAAGGTATACAGTTGCATAGTGGAACACTACGCCAGCAAATTGCAAAATCATGGACTCCTTTTACCACATGAGAAAATTAGGTCATGCAGGGGAGGAAAAAACAGTACAACAGGCAGTGTAAGATTTTCCAGGAAAATAATTTATCTGTTAAAATATGAGCTTTTTGTCGTTTTCGTTTCACTAATGCTTTGTCTCATCATTTCTTGAAACATCTTCTGCTTTATCCGTAATTCACGTTACGATGCTGAAAACTAGTAGTAATTACTGGGAATTCTCCTCATAAACTTGTTAAGATATAAGAATATGAGAGGCACATCACATGGTTCTTTCCATCCTTAAACAACTCCTATATAAAATAAAATAAACTAAAGTCTTACTTTGCTCTTACTCCTTATACTTTTCATCAGGGTTTTAAACAGGGACAAAGTCAGAAATATTTTTTTAGGAGTCAGAATTAAGTTGTATATAAAAGTTAAAATGTAATTTTATAATTTTAATAGTTTATATCTTTATAACTTTTAAAAAATTAAACTAGAATTTTATCACTTTAGAAAGTCAAAATGTAAATTTATCTATTATTAAATTAAAAAATTGTAAAACTTAAAAGGACAAAAGTGAAATCTTATAATTTATGGGGTCAGGTGTCATGCTAGCCCCCCTAGTGTTGCCTGTGATTTTAAATCATATTTATGGTCGTATATTTAGTTAGATTGTGTTTATCGCCATTGTGAATTTAACGGAAGTTATAATAGGATAACCCTTTTTTTTCAATTTGCACAACATATTGTAAATTTTAATAATTATAATTATAAGCATCAAAACTCGTTTTTTTTCATGATTTTAAAAGCATTTGGGTATTATATAATATTTTCATTGATTTAAAATATTTTATCACAATTTTTATAATATTTAAATAATTTATGATATTTACATTTGTTTACTTATAGTTAAAAATGATTTATTCATATTCGTAATAATAAAATCAATACATATATGAAAAAAGTATCAACATAAATACTCAAAAGACATTATTTTAAAAGAATATATTATTTAAATAATTATAAAAATATATATTTTATTTTTATTATTGTAAATATGAATATGCTTAGGCCTTGTTTGATAAAGTGTTGAAAAAATTCAATCAAGTGAAAATTAATTCAGCAATTGTTTTTAAACACGATTGATAATCTGCAATGAAATTTAGTAGATAATTTTTTTCACAAAAAAAATGTAGAAAATGATAAGTAGAAAGAGGCCTACTTATCACTTAATAGAGAACAAATTTAATTTTATTTTATTTTACTCTATTTCATTTAAGATTATATTATATTTTATTAAACAATCTAATTATAACCCTATTTAATTTTAAGTATTACACAAAATAGATTTTATAGCTTTAATTTGACACTTATTTTCTTAATACTGCACTTAATTATTTAATTTATCAAAAATAGACTTAATAAAAATTAAAATTAATTTTATATTATTTAAATAATTATAAAAATGTTTTTTGCATTGATTGGCATTCATTAACCCTATTTTTTGAAATTCATTTATTCTAATATTCTTTGTTTTCCTATCCTCGTCTTCATCATTGCCGTCACCCATCTCTTCTTCCCCCCCCCCCCTCCTTCAAAAATGAAGGAAGTCTTGGCTCAGTAATAACAGCAATAGTGGACTGGTATTATCGCTATTTTCGGTTATGCCACAATTAGCAGCCACAAACTAATTGCTGATAGTGTGAACCACCACTCACACCTCGACCACTACCAATAAATAGAGATCTAATTCTGCATCCTTGTTATTTTTCACATATTTAAAATTTAATCTTTTAATTTAATAATTAAAATTTAGTTGATAACATTATTAAAGGGTATCTATTAAATTAGATTACACAATATTTTAAAATAAAAATTTTTAGTTAAGTGACTGATATTATAAAAATAAAAATTCAAATAAAGAAATTTGGATTTAGAATTATAACCTTCATCAGTAGACAAGTTATTAAAAACTTAACAAAATTTGTTTTACAATGTTATGAATTATATTCCGATCAAAAGTATTTCTAAAATTAAAAGTAAGAGAATTAAATTTTAAATATGCAAAAACGACAAAGATCGGGAATATAAATTAGACATTGTATTTATTCCAATACCAAAATCAATGGAATCGAAGATTTCAGCAATCGTGTACTTGTTCCTTCAAAGAAAGAAACAACAGATAAACATGATGTATACTCAATGTGATAAGTTTGGCAAATATTATAGATCATGATAATAAAAGCAGTCCAAAAATGGAAAGAATAAATGTCATTTCAAGCTTGATGTGGAGTAAAGGATGAAGAAGCTATGATAGCAAATCAATCTCTCTCATCCAAATGCAAAATCAATCCAATCTTAGCTATGTTAGTGGGAATAGTAGATGAGGCAGCAAATTGCAAATCACCAATGCAGAATGATATTTAGCGAAATGAAAATATTCCAGAGTTTCCAGAAAAGGTGACAAATCGCTTGTTCCAGTACATTGACATGAAAAGGTGGCAAATCAGATACACCAAACCATGTATACATAGAATTACAATATTCATGAAGAGTAACTTGTGCATATTCAACGGGAGGGGTGGGGGGAATGTATATGAAAAAGTTGCCTTTGGAGTGGTTTTTTTTTTTTTTTTTTTTGCTAAACCATTCATTATTATTCAATTAAAAGGAAGGTGGTACAAACAAGATCAGTACGGCATAAATATGACACTGAACCAACAAGCAAAAGTGGCAACAAACCCAATAGAACTTTGGGTTCAGTATTGAACAAATTAAACACCTTGTAGAATTATTGGTATTGTGCACGTCAGTTAAATATTGAGATAGTGATGACACATGTTTAGAGTAATGATTGAAGTTTATGTGACACGGTTTCACACCCATCATTCTTTATTCATCTCCTCTTTAATTTTGTAGTGATCACAATATATATTAAGATTTTAATACTCTCATCAGACATTTCTAGCAAGAATGGATGAGTTTTTAATTTTTTTTTTACAAAAAAAATATCAAAATATAAAGATGTTGATAGATTGTGTTGTGTTAGTTTCAGGTTGGGGGTATTACTACCATTTTTACTTCACCAAACTTAGGTTCGGCTCAAATTATAAACCTTAAATAAATTTTTATGTTTTTCTTCTATTAAAACTTTAAACAATGTTTGCATTATAAAATTATATATTATTATAAATATCAATTACCTAATATATAAAAGTAAAATAATATAATATATTTTAATATAAAATTTGAACAGGATACATTATGCTTGGCTCGAGGCTTCAATGTTAAAACCCAAGTAAAATTCATATTTTAAACATGCTTAATTTTCTTATCTAAACTTATTTTTTATGCATAATATTCATGTCCAAGATCTCACAAATTTTGGGCTAGACTCTAAGTTTGAATGAATAACCCAATACTTGAATGGGTTTATACTAAAATTTGAATGTTACATTCATTAGATCTCACTTTTAAGACTAAACCTAGATTCGCTTGAATTGAACTTTAGGTTATGATAGTTAAATCAAATGAATGATTTATTTATATTCTTAAAGAAAATAAGTCTTGTCAATTGAGTTTTAGTTCAGTTGACACTGTTATTTTTGCAACAATGAAAAAGACAATGGTTTGAGCGCGCTTAAATGCATTTTTCCTTTAATTTAACGGTTAGAAATGAGTTATGAGTAAAATTAGGTATTTGTGCATGATATTAATTATAAGCTTGAAATATAATACATACATTTTCCATTTAGATATCTTTTTTTGGAGGATAAAAAGTGATAGGTAAATTATAATTTCATTACTCAAAATGCTCCAATCAATTGCTCTGCTAAAAAGCAATTCCTTTAATCAATTACATCATAACATGTAGTGCTGTTTTACTAAAAAAGCTAAAAGAAAAAAATAAATTAAAAATAGTTAATTATATTATTAAATTAATTCTTTTACCAAGTGATGCACAAATTTAATTATTTGTATCAATTAAAATGTTTTATGATTCATATCATAAATAAATTTAAACCATTTAATAATTTCTTTTATATACTTTGAAACTCAATATTTTATTTGATAAAAATAGTGTCTGAAATTATTATATGTATATGACATATACAATTTCCTAAATTAAACATATATGAAAAAGTGTTGATAGAATCCATTAATTTATTAGTTATGAAATCTATTTATAATAAATGTTTTAAAATCTTATAAACAATCCTTACAATCTAATTAGCATAAATTATAACATTTATTTTTTAAAAATTATATTTAATATAAGTAGTAATGAATTTTCATGTCAACAAGAATTACAATTAGAATAAAAATAATAATTTAGCATGAATTATAATGAAATCAACTTTTCGTTTTATTAGTTAAAAGAAACATTTTTATTTAAAAATTTTTGAACTGTGAAACAAATTTTAAAAAATTAAAATGAGTCCAAAATCTATTAAAAACAAAAAAAAAAATTTACAGTAAGCCTATGAAAAATTTTAAAACATTTTTAATCAAAAAAATTAGCCAAAAAGTCAAGTAATAATTAAACTTTATTAATTTCTTAACATTATCTTTAAATTTTAAATATGTTTTAACAATATTTTTATTTTCTAAATTATTATTTAAATAATTTTAATTAATTGGGTTATTTAGTAAGAAATGGTTAGCTCTAGCCTTGCCTAGTACACTCCAAGTTTTATACGACGGAGAAAGGTGGATAGTTCAGTCTCTATATTTGGAATCATTTCACCATTGTTGTCAAGCAATTATTCACATTCTCTTTAATGAACTCTCCAAAGATATTCTGAAACCATTACATCTGTTGATTATATTACTTTTATGGTGCTTATTTTTTTTTTCCTTTATTTTTTAAATTTGATTTTGTATTTTAAATAAGTAAAAAGATAATTTTGAGATTTGTTACGTATATTTCAAGTTTTAATATATTTTTAAAAAATTTTAATTCAAAAAATATATATTTTAAATATATTAAATATTTAAAGGTTAAATAAAGAGATGATATTTTAAAATGTAAAATTTATTATTTTTAAAATTTTACTTAATTCTTTTTTAATAATTAAATTAAAAAGTATTATAATTTAAATTATCAAATGAATAATAATTTTAGTAGATAATTATGAATTTTAAACTTAAGAGAACTTGACATTTTCAAACGCAAATTTTTACCTATAACCTGAATATGGATAATTAAAAATTATAGAAATTATCTTTAAAAGACTAATTCATTGATACTTTATGTTAATTACATAAATAATAAAGAGGTGAATTTTGCATGGAAACCTAAACATAAAAAGAAGGGTGTAGTCATGATTGGCTGCAAAATTGAAATCCACCCACAATTTAGTAGTTAATAAAACATATGGAAGAGTTTTGTCGTTTTAGTTGAAAGCAGAAAGGCAAATTCAAAGTGCAAAAAGCACTTTTATTATGCGTGAAGTTTGATGTCATATTGAACGAAAAGCAAGACATGCTCCATCCCTTCCCCATATCATCCACGCTTACACGCCATCCACACCACCTCATTATCTATATCTACTCCCTCAACCTTTGGGATTGCAGACTTTAAACCTCATCTTTCTATTTTCATTCTGTTTTTTTAAATAATGAAAACAACTATCTTCCCCTAATAGAAATTAAATAAGACTTTTACATTTATATGGATTCGAATAAGAGTATCAAATTTAACATTAGAAAACTGATTGAAAAGTTTAAGTTTTTTTTTTTTTTACATTTATATGGCAACTCATTTAAAGTTAAAACTTTTATTTCTATTATTTTCACTTTTTCAAAATATTTTTAGTGAAAATAATAGAAATTATTATAAATATTTTATTATTAAATAGATATTTATCAAGATAAAAATAAATATTATCATAACCCCGACGGCTAAAACACGAGCCCCAATCGTGACTCTTAAGATGGTATTCACAATATTTGCAAAACAATCGGCAGTTTTCGTCAGAAAAGAAAAAACCTTTATAACTTGATCCCGATTGGAGGAGAAAAGAAAGCAGAAATGGCAAGCAAAAGGATTCAAACTTGCTCCCTTTGACATTAGCCACTCTTCAACTTTTAAATTTATTAATATCTCATAAAATTTATTCGAGATCAAATTTATTTTTTAAGGTTATAACACAAGATGTGGGATTTGGAGGAAATTTTTATTTTAAATATTTTATTTCTAGATTTACTTTAATTTTAATTTTAATTTTAATTCATGTTAATTTGTTTTATTTTTATCTTTCCAATGATGGTGAAAGATTTGATCTTAACATTGATTTTGGTTATTGATCTTGGATTTATCGAGCAATATTTAAATTTGTAAGGGGCTTCGAAATATTTTTAATTAAGGCATGATTGTGATTATTAATATTATTTGTTTTTAATATGATTGAATTATCACAATAAACTTTTGTGATATTAGTTCCCTTTAAATATTGTGACATTTAGAAATTCATCATATTAGATTTATTACAATTTTCGAAGTGAATGCAAGTAAAAAAATTAAGGATATAATCATGGATGTGACAAGTGACATAATAATAATCACTAGAAGTGAAAACATAGTAATAAATAAGGATCCGTATGTTTATATGTAAAAAGTTTTACAGAAAATGTTTTCTGTATTTTCCTATGTTTGTTTTACAGAAAATATGTCATAAGTCTATGTACTCTTCACAAATTTGTAATTTAGTCTATGTACTTTTATTTTCAAGATAACCCTTTGAAGGGTAGAGATAACTTATGTTATTAATGTGATATGAAAGCTAATTGACCATGTACCTATCGTCCGTCCAAATATTATACTATCATCACAGGTAGAAAGTTTTTATCTTATTTGGTACTAAAACAAACCAATAATATTGCAATATTTAGTTGTACAAAATTAGTTGAAAGCTCTAGAATAACTAATATGTTAGTATATTTATCATTTGAAGTAGGTGTTTGCTAATGGAGCACTGAGAAATTATATATATTTGTGATATTATTATGTGATTTAATTATAATTTATGGTTATGATTGGACAAAGAAAGATGATCATTAGAATATGATAAGTATATCAAAAGCTCGTTATGATTGGATGCACATAAAGTTACATTATTTTAAAATTGTGAGTGAGTATAACTCAACAATATTTAAAACAAGTTCTCAATTAAAATTATGTGGAGAGAATATTATTAATGAGAACTTGTTAGAGAACTTTCACAATTTTTCATGCTTCAAATATGTTCCTACAGTAGCAATATTGTGGAAAAGACTTTAATCAATATTCTGAATTTATATCATGTTACTTGGTTAAATAAAATAATGAACCATTAAATGAAAAATCATAAAGTCCACCCTATTAGATCTTCTTCATTCCCTAAAGAGAATGTAGCAATACATAATAAAGACATAATCATGGATGTGGTAAATTGCACTATATAATTGGCAAAGGGTGGCCATAATAATTCTTTTTACCACAAAAATTGAAAAAATGAAGATAATTAGCAAGAGATGAACAAGAATTCCAACAGAATCCTTCAAGGAGTGGAGATAACTTATGTTATCGAAGGTCATTGGTCGCTTACCTGTCGTACGCTTAAACATTTAGTTGAATTCTATCGAACAGAAGGGACACAATGCGGAAAGGAATAATAAGAATGATGTTGAATCAAATTTGGCATATCAGATTGATGGTCGTGACAGATCTACATAATAAAGGGATATTGACATTGTCCCTATGATGGTGATTATCTTAAATGCTAACATGTCAATTTTTAGGATTTCTATCATCCATATTGAGGAACTTGTTGCTATAATTTATGTGTTATCTGTTAATAAACTTCAATTCTATGATTTGATTTTGATATTTATATACAATCTTATGGTCATATTTCTTAGGATTGTATGTATTTTGTTAAAGATAAATTTTTTAGAAGTATGAGTTGCATCCTTTTTGTGAATTGTGGAACTCATTACCTGATTCTTGGATATCTTATAAGTGATAAATTTTCTTACCACAAGAAGTGGAAACATAAAGATAAATAAGAGAACAACAAGAGTTCTCAATATAACCTTTCAAAGAAGAGAGACAACTTATGAAAATTTGTTTGTTATGTACATGTCGTACACTTGAATATCTTATTCTTCAATTAATATTCCTCAAAAGGAAGGAAATATATGCCTTGTAGATAATACAATAGTGCATACTATCCTTAGGAATAAAAAAATATTTTTTCTTGTTTGGTAATGAATGAACCAATCTTTGGTAGTACAAAATTAATTTAAAGCTCCAAAAAAGCTAATATATTGTTACCCTATGTTTAATGTGATAATGGAACATGTTAATCTTTCATAGTAAAAAATTAATTCAATGCTCCAGAAGAGCTAATACATTGTTATCCGAAGACACTAAGGAATAATTAATGATGCATTATGTTCTAGTCAGTCTCAAATAAAATTATTTTGCTTTAAAAGGATATACATTGTAAAAAATATCTTACTGAAACTGTAGATGAGGAGACGATTGATTTCTATACATTAAATCCATTATATTGATTTCCATACAACAAATATCTTACTTTGTACTATGCATATATTTGTATGGTTAAATTACGTGCAATGATAAAGCTTGATTCATTCAAACCAAGTATCAACATCATAACATAAGGTATCATTTAAGCCATATGATTCCTTCAAAACATGCTCAACTAACCAATATAAGGATACACCAAATTAACATACCATTTCCCGAATCAAATCAATTGATTCATTTCATTTTTACATCAATTCTTCAAACTTATAAATTCGATTCTCATACATTGTCACATTGGTAATTCAATTCATATAACATTATCAACCTTTCATTTTAAATCTCTACTTGGCACCAATTTAGCTACGTAGATCCAACCAACACATCAATTTGACACCTAGTGCCTTATCAGAAAATCTGAAACATATAAGTTTGCACCCAGAGCTCATCAGTATAATTGAAGTAAATATTGTGCCCAGCACTCATCGACCTATAATCGAAGTAACCCATACTCAATTTATCCTATGGCATGCCAACTATATATGACTTTACCCGAAAATTAATAAAGGAATCAATTATCCGACTTATAATATAATTCAATTTACATTTTATCATTTTCAATTCATCCACCAATCCAACATTATATATGTAATATCCTAAAATAGGGGCTGTGTGTTTGAAGCTTATAGTAGGTGTTAATAGGCCTTAAGAATTGTTTTCATGTGTTTTAGGGGTTATTTAAGCTCAAGGATGAAAAGGGGCTATTTTGGAAATTTTGAAAAAATTTGGGTCAAAAGTGAAAATTTGGGGGAAGGAGGCCTTAAGAATAAATTTTGTAAAATATTGGACATGAAAGTCCAGTAGCAAAGAGGCTTCCGTGTGCCACTTAAGTTTCGGCGCCAGAATAGGTCAGGGGTTCGAGTGGCTTGGGGCGCATAGCATTTTATTTTTTTTCAAGTATGCGCTATATTAAGGAAGGCTTTAAAAGAAAATCGAGATGGGTCTTCTCACATAACGGCGCTTGGGCGAGGTGGCAAGGACGTTAGCAGCGCGCGGGAGGCCTTCGCAAGGACTCGAGTTCGAGTCCTGAAGGCTGCACTTTTATTTTGTTTTCGCGTCAGGCAAGGGGCGCATGCAAGTAAGGGTTAACAGGATTTTTAATGCAGCTGTTAGCATAAAATGCATAGTGGCCGAGTGGTTAAGGACGCGGCTTGAGAGTAGCGACTAAGGAGACTCACGTTCGAGTCCAGGAGTTCGCCCTGAAACCTTCTATTTTGCTTCTAGCGCTTAAGCATAGGAGCCAAGGAAAATAAGGTTTAAAAGAAATTTTATGCGGTTATTGTCACGAAATACACAAAGGAACGAATGGCAGGAAGCATAAGGACTCTTCTCCAGGTCTCGGGTTCGAGACCTGGGGACTACATTTGGGGTTTTTGTTTTTTTTGTGGCAGCGTAGGGAAGGGTGCATGGCCCATGCACGCATGCCAGCATAGAGTTGCTGTTGTTGTTTTATTTTATTTTAAGAACATAAAGCATTATGCTTTTATTTTATATAGTATTATTATTTTATTAAAGGATGTGTTATAATTTTTTAGTTTATTTATTAATGATGAATAGTGGAATAATAATAATAATTATTATTATTATTATTTTTTTAGTATGCAAGGATGGTTTTGCTTTGGGGAAGGAAATCGTGCAGCATTGTAGCTGCAAAAGTATGGCAGTCCTTGGTCTTGGAAGCATAGCCGTTTGAAAGCATGAGCATTTACCTTTTTATTGCTTTATTATTTTATGAAAATATGGGTAAGATGATAGATTTATTAATAAACAATATTGAACTTACAAAGAAAAGAGAGCATGTGCAGCTTTGGAAATTGCAAGTTATGGCCGGCCTTGGTCTTGTGATAAGCATGGCCAAATTCCATGCTTGGAATTTGTCTTTCCATTCCTTGCTTGTTGACCGAAAGAAAAAGGAAAGAAAAGGAAGGAAAATATTGATGCATGCTTGGAGAGTAGCATGGACAGCTTTGAGAGTGTCAAAGTATAGCCGAGTGCTTGATTGGTTTTGCCCTTCATTTCTAAAATCCTCTTGACCAAAGCTCCTTGTTTCGGGGTCTTGCCATTTTTGCTTCTTGAAACCGAAACCTCAAACACCTTTACTTGCCGAAATTGCTTTGTTCTTCTTGATTGTCTGCTTGTGGCCGAATGCTCCTTTCCATGTGTTTTTCTTTTTCATTCAAGTAAGCCGAACTACTACTCTTTCCCCTCCATACTCTTTCCTTATCTGAAAACCTTGGTAGCCGAATCTTTTGGTAAGTAAATCCTCCCTTAAAACAATATATTCGGTTGAGCTCTTATTCTCTAGCACGCCAAAATCAGTTTTTGACCTTGGTTTTAGGCATGGCCGAATGTGCATATGGCCATAACAAGCGTATTCTTTTGTGTGTAGTAGTTGAAGGAATGAAGCATTAAAGGAGCCATTGGATTTGTTTACTCAAGGGATTTTGACAGTTCAAGAGCAAGGAGTAGTCTTTCAAGATTTGGTAAGCAAGGTAAGGAAGTATTGATACTCGGCCATAGGCCATATTGGGTATTTAAGTGATGACCGAATGTGTAATATGGATCCTAGGGACAAGTCAACATAAGTAAGTAAATGTAGATTCGGCCAAGGGCCACTTTATCTAGATATTTGATTAAACTGTTTTAACATATGTTATATGTAGGGTTTTCGACTGCTCAAAGATCTAGTATCAGTTCTCGGGTTTTAGTGAGGTAAGTGGCAAATAGCGTTCGGCCTTAGGCCATTTTGGGTACAAATGGTTGACCGATTCTATCTATGGCTTTTAGGGGCAAAATCGTCAAGTATAAAGGAAGCTTCCGAGATTTCGGCTCGTGGGTAAGAATATTTAGTGAGTATAATCTAGATTTGATGTTTTTTTTTAAATTTTGATGTTATCGGTTGATCGTTTGGTTCTGATTAAGATATCATTAATGGACATGGATGCCGGTCAAGAAGGAAAAGAGAAGGTCCCTATTCCGAAGTTCAAGAAACGATCCGTCTCGGCGGTGCGAGATTGGCCACCGGGGTGTGGGCCAGCATCCGAGCAACAGTGTAGGCAAATAGCCGTAGTATCGCTTAAAGATAGCTTCGGGATTGAGGGCATAACATTGCTAGTAATCAGGTGCGTAGTTATCGCACTGTTCTCTTGCTGGTTTATGTATGTTATCGTAAATATACATGTTGTGCATGTTAGCCGAAATAAGGGCTAAGATGTTAGATACCCAAGGTGGGTGATCGTTCGATCAGGTGTGTAAGTTCTTACACACTTTATTAGTATAAATTGTTGTTATAATGATACTTTATCACCTATCATGTAGTATCTTTGCCTTGTGGGCATAAGCTTGGTTTTCGGGTAAGTCCCCTAATACTCGACCTATGATATATGTTGTGTATGCCATCATATGCTGTTAAATATTATGCTATATACAAATGCATGATATATGGGATCATGATACTTGTTATGTGAGCATGATGATGTGGGATAAATGAGTGGAGGGGGCAGTGATATTCGTGTCGACGGACACCAGTGTTTTGGTAACACATTGTGACTACGGTCACCAGAGGTTTGGTACCTCCAGAGGTTGGGCACCTCATAGCGTCTCGTCCCTGTGGCTTAGTACCACCGTGGGTTGGCCCCACATTTGAGATACGGGATCGACGCCAGTGATTTGGTATCACACGATGGGTTGGCCCCATCATTTGATTGTGACTTCGGGTCACCAGTGGTTTGGCACCACCAGTGGTTTGGCACCACACGTATTGACGGATATTGTGACTTCGAGTCACCAGTGGTTTGGCACCACACGTATTGACGGATATTGTGACTTCGAGTCACCAGTGGTTTGGCACCACACGTATTGACGGATATTGTGACTTCGAGTCACCAGTGGTTTGGCACCACCAGTGGTTTGGTACCACACGGGGTAGAAAAAGGAGTATGGATGGCTAGGTTGGGCTGCATAATTGCATATTCATGTGTATGAACTGTGTGGATATGGGCTAAGCCCGTATATGGGGACATGTGTATTAACTATGTACTGAGTCTTAGTGACTCACCCCCCCTTTTCCTATCTTTTCAGGTAAGTCGATCGCGGAGACGGAGCCGGAAAGGACTCGAGGTGGCCATGCTTGTTCTTCGGTTTAGAAGTCTTATTTCGTACCATTAAAGTTTACTATTTGCTAAATTCGATTGGGTTGTAATATGGCCGCTTATTATTTTATTACTATTCGTATGATTAAGTAGTTTTTACCTTATTTCTAACGAACTTATGAACTGTTAAGCGAATCGGTAAAAGCAACGTTTTCAAAACTTGTACTCGTACGCGTTTTCAAGGACGTTACCATCGGGTAGCAAATTTTACCAAGTTATTAATAACCCTGACATTTCTAAAAATCTAAATGATCAAATGGTTTCAAAGGAAAAGAAAAAGTTTTCAACCCCATCGTGGTTATCAAACCAAACCATCTTAATTTTAGCAAACGTTGTTTTACAAATTCAGCAATATTTTCAGATTTCCACTGTGAACACGAAATTTTCAAAACGTTTCAAAAAGTTTTTACTCCGTGACATACCAGATCCGGTCAAGGCTTGTGGGCCGGGTTTGGGGTGTTACAAGTTGGTATCAGAGCCCGGTTCAAAACTTGACTGTGGGGGCCCAAGGTCCAAAAATGTTTTCTCGATAGTCTTTTGTGGGATATTATGAAAATGGTCTGTTATAAACAGCATGGCACCGAGTCTCCGGCACCGATCCGCTTGGGTAAGTACCTCTGAATATTGAGGTGATATGAATATGTCTCTGTTTATGAGCACGAATGTGACTTTCTGAATTAGAATAGGGAACTTGAACTGAACCTCTCTGTGATCGAAAGAACCACTTCTAAATACTTTATTCCATAAAATGGTTCGCGAATAATCAGTGGAACAAATTTATAATGCATAAAACTTTTTAAGTCAGATTGCGCGATAAGAGATGAGTTCTAGATGACGTGGTCGAGGCAAAATGGCCGTACCGGAACTCGTTAGATCGGGTCAAGAGTTGATAAAAGGTATCACTTCCACCACCAACTCTTGATGATGAGCAGCAAGATTAGTCGGGGGATGATGCTGTATCTCAGGCGGTGCTGCGAGTTTTAGAGATGGTGACTGGAGCGGGAGGAAATATGAGAGCTCGAAAATCTGTTCCCAAGCGACTTCGAGCCAATGGAGCGGAGTTGTTCTGTGGTGTATCCGGCGTGGCACCCAGTACGGCTGAATATTGGTTGAAAGCAACCGAGCGAATTATGGATGAGCTCGATCTGAGCCGAAGGAAAAAGTGAAAGAATGGCGGCGCTACTTCGCGACGAAGCGTATCAATGGTAGCTCACGGTTCGAGATAGTGTCACAGCTGAAGACCTCACTTGGGAGTATGTCAAGATGGCATACCAGAAGAAGTATGTCGGTACTCACTACATTGATGCTCAGAGGAAGGCGTTTTTGGGGCTGGTTCAAGGGAACAAGTCTGTGGCGGAATACGAAGCGGAATTCCTAAGGTTAAGCCGATATGCTCGAGGGGTAGTTGCTACGGAGCATGAACGATGTGTCCGGTTTGAGGACGGATTAAGGGACGATTTGAGATTATTGATAGCTCCTCATCAGGAACAGGAGTTCGCGGTGTTAGTCGAAAAAGCTAAGGTAGCTGAAGGGATTAAGGACTCGATGAGACAAAACAGAGATAAGGATAGGAACCGGGATAGGAGAAATTTTGGACCGTCTGAATCATCTGAGGGTCTTCAGAAAAGACCGAGGAGTGAAAGTTTTGCTCGTGTGATTAAGCCAGCTACGGGAAATCGGAGCTGTCCGTGTGCTCAGTGTGGAAGGTATCATGACAGCGAGTGTTGGAACCGGAATCAAAGATGTTTTAGGTGAAAATTTAAGTCTCACTTGATTAAAGACTGTCCTCAAGTGATGGAAAGGGCGCGAAGTCAAGGACGTGGAACTTCAAGCTGAGATGCTAAAGGCTTGGATGCGAGGCCGAGGATGTGATAGTAGGTGAGTTTCTTGTTATGGAATATCTTTTATTATATGGGTTTTATAAGATCGGTTCATACTTGTACTATTGGTGAAGTGCTTGAACATTGGATGTGAACTTAGAAACTGTGCTTAGAAGGTAAGATAGTTCGTGTTTGTATGCTAGTGGAGTATGGAACCTTGAATACGAATCCCGAGATAGTATTTAAGGAATGTGTTAGTTTTGTAGAATCAGAGTGCGCAGCATAAGCGTAGTGCGGTGAATTGAAATGTACGGATGTTCGTTAGTAAGCAATTTCGAGGACGAAATTGTTTTAAGGGGGTAGATTTGTAATATCCTAAAATAGGGGCTGTGTGTTTGAAGCTTATAGTAGGTGTTAATAGGCCTTAAGAATTGTTTTCATGTGTTTTAGGGGTTATTTAAGCTCAAGGATGAAAAGGGGCTATTTTGGAAATTTTGAAAAAATTTGGGTCAAAAGTGAAAATTTGGGGGAAGGAGGCCTTAAGAATAAATTTTGTAAAATATTGGACATGAAAGTCCAGTAGCAAAGTGGCTTCCGTGTGCCACTTAAGTTTCGGCGCCAGAATAGGTCAGGGGTTCGAGTGGCTTGGGGCGCATAGCATTTTATTTTTTTTCAAGTATGCGCTATATTAAGGAAGGCTTTAAAAGAAAATCGAGATGGGTCTTCTCACATAACGGCGCTTGGGCGAGGTGGCAAGGACGTTAGCAGCGCGCGGGAGGCCTTCGCAAGGACTCGAGTTCGAGTCCTGAAGGCTGCACTTTTATTTTGTTTTCGCGTCAGGCAAGGGGCGCATGCAAGTAAGGGTTAACAGGATTTTTAATGCAGCTGTTAGCATAAAATGCATAGTGGCCGAGTGGTTAAGGACGCGGCTTGAGAGTAGCGACTAAGGAGACTCACGTTCGAGTCCAGGAGTTCGCCCTGAAACCTTCTATTTTGCTTCTAGCGCTTAAGCATAGGAGCCAAGGAAAATAAGGTTTAAAAGAAATTTTATGCGGTTATTGTCACGAAATACACAAAGGAACGAATGGCAGGAAGCATAAGGACTCTTCTCCAGGTCTCGGGTTCGAGACCTGGGGACCACATTTGGGGTTTTTGTTTTTTTTTTGTGGCAGCGTGGGGAAGGGTGCATGGCCCATGCACGCATGCCAGCATAGAGTTGCTGTTGTTGTTTTATTTTATTTTAAGAACATAAAGCATTATGCTTTTATTTTTATATAGTATTATTATTTATTAAAGGATGTGTTATAATTTTTTAGTTTATTTATTAATGATGAATAGTGGAATAATAATAATAATATATTATTATTATTATTTTTTTAGTATGCAAGGATGGTTTTGCTTTGGGGAAGGAAATCGTGCAGCATTGTAGCTGCAAAAGTATGGCAGTCCTTGGTCTTGGAAGCATAGCCGTTTGAAAGCATGAGCATTTACCTTTTTATTGCTTTATTATTTTATGAAAATATGGGTAAGATGATAGATTTATTAATAAACAATATTGAACTTACAAAGAAAAGAGAGCATGTGCAGCTTTGGAAATTGCAAGTTATGGCCGGCCTTGGTCTTGTGATAAGCATGGCCAAATTCCATGCTTGGAATTTGTCTTTCCATTCCTTGCTTGTTGACCGAAAGAAAAAGGAAAGAAAAGGAAGGAAAATATTGATGCATGCTTGGAGAGTAGCATGGACAGCTTTGAGAGTGTCAAAGTATAGCCGAGTGCTTGATTGGTTTTGCCCTTCATTTCTAAAATCCTCTTGACCAAAGCTCCTTGTTTCGGGGTCTTGCCATTTTTGCTTCTTGAAACCGAAACCTCAAACACCTTTACTTGCCGAAATTGCTTTGTTCTTCTTGATTGTCTGCTTGTGGCCGAATGCTCCTTTCCATGTGTTTTTCTTTTTCATTCAAGTAAGCCGAACTACTACTCTTTCCCCTCCATACTCTTTCCTTATCTGAAAACCTTGGTAGCCGAATCTTTTGGTAAGTAAATCCTCCCTTAAAACAATATATTCGGTTGAGCTCTTATTCTCTAGCACGCCAAAATCAGTTTTTGACCTTGGTTTTAGGCATGGCCGAATGTGCATATGGCCATAACAAGCGTATTCTTTTGTGTGTAGTAGTTGAAGGAATGAAGCATTAAAGGAGCCATTGGATTTGTTTACTCAAGGGATTTTGACAGTTCAAGAGCAAGGAGTAGTCTTTCAAGATTTGGTAAGCAAGGTAAGGAAGTATTGATACTCGGCCATAGGCCATATTGGGTATTTAAGTGATGACCGAATGTGTAATATGGATCCTAGGGACAAGTCAACATAAGTAAGTAAATGTAGATTCGGCCAAGGGCCACTTTATCTAGATATTTGATTAAACTGTTTTAACATATGTTATATGTAGGGTTTTCGACTGCTCAAAGATCTAGTATCAGTTCTCGGGTTTTAGTGAGGTAAGTGGCAAATAGCGTTCGGCCTTAGGCCATTTTGGGTACAAATGGTTGACCGATTCTATCTATGGCTTTTAGGGGCAAAATCGTCAAGTATAAAGGAAGCTTCCGAGATTTCGGCTCGTGGGTAAGAATATTTAGTGAGTATAATCTAGATTTGATGTTTTTTTTTAAATTTTGATGTTATCGGTTGATCGTTTGGTTCTGATTAAGATATCATTAATGGACATGGATGCCGGTCAAGAAGGAAAAGAGAAGGTCCCTATTCCGAAGTTCAAGAAACGATCCGTCTCGGCGGTGCGAGATTGGCCACCGGGGTGTGGGCCAGCATCCGAGCAACAGTGTAGGCAAATAGCCGTAGTATCGCTTAAAGATAGCTTCGGGATTGAGGGCATAACATTGCTAGTAATCAGGTGCGTAGTTATCGCACTGTTCTCTTGCTGGTTTATGTATGTTATCGTAAATATACATGTTGTGCATGTTAGCCGAAATAAGGGCTAAGATGTTAGATACCCAAGGTGGGTGATCGTTCGATCAGGTGTGTAAGTTCTTACACACTTTATTAGTATAAATTGTTGTTATAATGATACTTTATCACCTATCATGTAGTATCTTTGCCTTGTGGGCATAAGCTTGGTTTTCGGGTAAGTCCCCTAATACTCGACCTATGATATATGTTGTGTATGCCATCATATGCTGTTAAATATTATGCTATATACAAATGCATGATATATGGGATCATGATACTTGTTATGTGAGCATGATGATGTGGGATAAATGAGTGGAGGGGGCAGTGATATTCGTGTCGACGGACACCAGTGTTTTGGTAACACATTGTGACTACGGTCACCAGAGGTTTGGTACCTCCAGAGGTTGGGCACCTCATAGCGTCTCGTCCCTGTGGCTTAGTACCACCGTGGGTTGGCCCCACATTTGAGATACGGGATCGACGCCAGTGATTTGGTATCACACGATGGGTTGGCCCCATCATTTGATTGTGACTTCGGGTCACCAGTGGTTTGGCACCACCAGTGGTTTGGCACCACACGTATTGACGGATATTGTGACTTCGAGTCACCAGTGGTTTGGCACCACACGTATTGACGGATATTGTGACTTCGAGTCACCAGTGGTTTGGCACCACACGTATTGACGGATATTGTGACTTCGAGTCACCAGTGGTTTGGCACCACCAGTGGTTTGGTACCACACGGGGTAGAAAAAGGAGTATGGATGGCTAGGTTGGGCTGCATAATTGCATATTCATGTGTATGAACTGTGTGGATATGGGCTAAGCCCGTATATGGGGACATGTGTATTAACTATGTACTGAGTCTTGGTGACTCACCCCCCCCTTTTCCTATCTTTTCAGGTAAGTCGATCGCGGAGACGGAGCCGGAAAGGACTCGAGGTGGCCATGCTTGTTCCTCGGTTTAGAAGTCTTATTTCGTACCATTAAAGTTTACTATTTGCTAAATTCGATTGGGTTGTAATATGGCCGCTTATTATTTTATTACTATTCGTATGATTAAGTAGTTTTTACCTTATTTCTAACGAACTTATGAACTGTTAAGCGAATCGGTAAAAGCAACGTTTTCAAAACTTGTACTCGTATGCGTTTTCAAGGACGTTACCATCGGGTAGCAAATTTTACCAAGTTATTAATAACCCCGACATTTCTAAAAATCTAAATGATCAAATGGTTTCAAAGGAAAAGAAAAAGTTTTCAACCCCATCGTGGTTATCAAACCAAACCATCTTAATTTTAGCAAACGTTGTTTTACAAATTCAGCAATATTTTCAGATTTCCACTGTGAACACGAAATTTTCAAAACGTTTCAAAAAGTTTTTACTCCGTGACATACCAGATCCGGTCAAGGCTTGTGGGCCGGGTTTGGGGTGTTACAATATACATAACATAACATGAATAAACTCAATTCAAAGTAAATTTTACAATTTCATTAGGTTACGCGATTTTCAATTTAGTCCTTTATCTTGATAATCAAATATAATCATACTAATTCAATTCAACCAACAAATCTTAGCTTACCTTCACATCTTACCATGCTAAATAATAGAATTATACAATAATTACAGTGATTTGAATTATGGAAATACAAACTAAACACTCGGGTTACTCATTGTCGGCTCTCGTCTTTCCTTTCCCTCTTAACGTTCCCGCGTCATCTTCAGCTACAAATTATAATTCAACAATACATAACATTAAATTCCAATCCAAATCACAACCAATTATAAAAACACACATTTTATAATTTATTCAATATAGTGCCTGAAACTGGGACTAGCATAACTTTCAAATCCGATTTCACTATTATTCATTAGGGACCTCCTATTTATTATTCCTACTATCAATTTTAAATTTTATTCACTTTAGCCCTTAATGTACAAAACTATTAATTACCTTTACAATTTAGTCCTTTTTCACACCTAACCTTAAATTCTATCAATTTAACACTTATAAATTTCAATTCTCAACAATGACATCTTTCAAAACTTTAACAATTTTACAAAACGGGTACATAGGCTAGCTAAATCAAGCTCTCATGACCTCAAAAACATAAGAATTATAAGAAAAATACTTAATTGCACTAACCAATTTATGGATTGAAGATGTGTTTCTCTCCTTTCCCATTGAACATGCATATATTATATTAAGTTTAAATTATTAATTATATAATTATACCATCCACTTACATGAAATTTAACATGGTATAATTGCTATTTTGAACCTTGGGTTAATTACAATTTAAGTCTTTAAGCCATTTACTAATTAAAAATCTATAGTGATTAAACTTTACGATTTAGTCCCTAGACCTCAATTAAGCCCTAATTCGGCTAAATTACTTGTCCAAAATTCAATTCGCTTATAAAACAACTCCATAAATATTTCTATTAAAATTTAATAAAAATATTTATAGGCTCGATTTACAAAAACGGGGTCTGGAAAATACTATTTTTGGCACCACTGGAAATCGGGTCGTTACAATATAACTAATTATTAAAACTCTGAAAAAGATTCTGGTACCTGAATATGGAAATTATGAAAAAAAAGAGATCTCAATAAGTTATGTCAATACTAGAAAATATGGAATAGTAGAAAATAGAAAGTTGTGAAAAACTATTTTGCATGCAATATTATTATTGAGATAATGAAAGAAAATGAGGATCTTGAATAAATCCATTGGGAAATATAGACATGGAAAAGCTTGGTCAAAATGGAAATACGCAATTCAAGTAGAATTAAATCGTGAAATCTCTGGACTAGTAGTCCTAACATCCAAAGATATAAAGCCAGTGGGGTACTAATTGAGTAGTTCTACAAAAGCGAAATGAGAAAATGAAGTTTTTCACTAAGTCTTGACATTGAAAAGATATTCTTTGTGGTGGATGCAATAACGTTTAGTAGTTTATGAAAGATTTGTCATACGTCTAATCATTGTTGTTGTCAAAACTATTTTTTTGTTTAGAAAACGAGGTCGACTTTAGAAATGAAAATGGAGTCGCCACCAATCCTTTTTGAGGTGTGATCAGGTCACCTTGAGATTTATCGTTAAAATATTTTGATTTATTAAAACGAGGACTTTCATCCACCAAATTCGAGAAAAACAGGTTCGGGAGTCGGTTATGTACGAGGAAGGATTAGCACCCTTGAAACGCCCAAAATTGGTATGATTAATTAATGTCCTAATGTCGAAAATTTGAAAAGATTTCAAAATACGATCCTCTTTATTTTAAAGGAAAACTTGAATAAAATATGAATGATAAGACCCTCTTATTTCGAAGAAATAGAATGTCACTCCAGTGAGTTAGGGTACGACATTTCAAATTCCCGAAACTGAGCTTGTCTTTTGACTTTCAAAATTCATATATTTAAATTTAATATGGATATTCGGTTATTTGGGTCCAATGAAAAATCGGAACCCAGTAAGTTATGGCTCAATTTCCCAAAATACCAAATACAGAATATTGCCTTTGTTTTTAGAAATCTTTTTCTCGAGATAACAAAATGTCACATCCAATGAGTTAGGACACAACGTTTTCGAATTCCCGAGAATAAGTTTTTATTTAACCCATGTGCTTTGATTTTAAAAGGAAAATAATAGGTTTTTTAGATTTGATGAGAAAAATCGAAACCCAGTAAGTTAGGGTACGATTTCTTTCGAACCTTAAAACGCGGTATGTTTGCTTATTTCGAAACGAAAATTTTAATGCATCGAGTAATATGTGATTTGATTGTAGTAAAATGGAAGATGAGTTGTATTACACATGCATAATAGAATAAGACAACGGTAACCATGTAAATAATAAAAACAAAGACAAAAACAAAATACAATAAAATAAAATTTAAACCAACCATCTATATGAAACACTAAGAAAAAGAACAAATAAATAAAAGAAAGTAATAACAAAAATAAAAGCTAATGGTACATCAATACAAATAAATCAAAGAAAATAATAACAAATATAAAAGCTAATGGTAAATCAATAACTAAATAAATAATTTTAAAAAAATAATAAAATAATAATAATAGTAACAAAAATACAATAATAATAATAAAAAACTATATTAATAAACACATAATAATAGTACAAATAAAATAATATTAGCAATAATAAAATAATAGAAATAATAAAAATAGCAATAATGATGATGATGATAATAATAATAATAATAATAATAATAATAATAATAATAATAATAATAATAGTAGTAGTAGTAATACTAAAATAATAATAATAATTATAATTATAATAATAATAATAATAATAATAAGAATAAAGCTAATAATAAAGAAAATAATAATAGTAGTAATAATGTTAAAAATAATAGTAAAAGCAATAATAATAATATGAATAATAATAATAATAATAATAATAATAAGAATAAGAATAACCATAATAAAGCAGAAATAAAGTGAACTATCAAAAAATGAATAAACAAGAAAAATATATAATAATGATAAAAATATGTGTGTATGCAAACAATTAAATAGGTGGAAATAATACACATGAATATATAAATGCAATGATAATAAATAAATACTATATTAAATTGTAATTAAAAATAAAATTGGGAGTCCCAAAATATAAATAAAACAGTAAATGGACGAAATTAAAAGAGAAATAAAATTTAAAACCCAAATTTTAAAAGAAATAAATGAATTAGGGCCCTGCTGCAACGCGCACAAAAAGGGGAAGACCAAATGGGAAATATTCCCGCCCTTCTAAACGGCGTCGTTTGTTGTGGGACTAAAATGAAAAAATAAGTAAAAATACAAGGGCAAATTAAAAGTAAAAAGGACTTAATTGAGACACGTCTCAAAAGCGGAAGGACCAACTGAATAAATAACCCCTTTTACAGAAACATACGGATCCTCCCCGATTCAGGTCAACGCGCGGGCCAAAGGGAGTAAAATGACGTCGTTTTGGGCTATTGAAGCCAGCCCCAAAACGGCGCCGTTTTAGATGCCTATATAAACCATTTTTTTTTTAATTTCATTCTTCCCTCTTCTTTAAAAAAAAACAGAATGCCTCTCTCAAAACCCCTCTGCCCAGGCGATTTTTGACAAAAGCCCCGGCGAGATTCCGGCGCCGGCGCCGCCGTCCGCCGCTATACACGGCGGCCGGAGATCGAAAAATGTAAGTTTTTTTTCTTTTTTTGTTACTGTATTTTAGTATTTAAAAAAAAACAGAGATATTTATAAATGTATAAGTAATCTCGAAAAGAATAAATCGAAAGAAAAGAAAAAAAAAAGAGAAAATAAAGAAAACCTTCTCAAATATGCTTTTTGTATTGCTTTTCGGTATATTCGTGTTGATTGTGTGTGTTCTCCCGTATATGTCAAAAAAATCCCCCCCGTTACAATGATTTTTGTTCAACTTTATAAAGCCGAAATCCAAAATAGAAAAAATAAAATCATAAAACAAAATACAATTTTTTTTGTTTGTTGACCCCTTTTCTGTTATTATTTGTTGCATTTTTCCTTCTTTTCTGCAGGTGTGTGACGCATAACGGAGGCCGTTCGAGTGACGTGGAGGCTCAAGCGCGTGGTGGCTACGGCGACGCGCTTGTGGAGACCTGGAGGCTTGCGGCGCAAAAACGATGGCTAGGGTTTTTCATTTCTAATTTGTTTTCTGTTTTGAGCTTAATTAGTGGGCTTGTAATTGGGTTTGGGGCTAAAGACTTTTAATGGACTTTTTTAATTCGATTTTTATTTATTATTTTTTTTTGGGTTTCATTTTTCAAACTAGACCATGCCAAAATTGGCCTATTACAACTGTTATAGAATTTTATATGAATCACTATATAGTGGAAGTTTATATTAAAATCCTTGAAAGATTTAGAATGCTGCAAGCATACAGAATTCTCAAGAAATTGTTCAATACAACTGTGTAAATATTTATATGAATTGATTTGAACATATGTATTGGTATAAAATGATCATGATCAAAGTTATGTTAAGATTATTGTTGGAACTCCTGAAGAGATCAAAATATATTTCGCTAAAATTCTTCCTCACTCATGACGTTTAGAAGAATGATGATATAAATGTTTAGCAAATCCATTCAAGTGATTATTTGAAAAGATTGAATACGTAGAATATGAGATATTATATGATGTTGTCGTGAGGGGGAGTAAATACACATTGTACTCTTTTTCCTTTAATTGAGGTTTTGTCACACTGAGTTTTCCTGGTAAGGTTTTTAATAAGCCAACATGTTTTGTGTATTATAGATATGTGTACTCTTTATCTTGGTAAGGTTTTAACAAGGTACATTATCTACCAATAGACATCTAATAGGGAATGTTATAAATATTTTATTATTAAGTGGATGTCCGTTAAGATCAAAATAAGTTTTATGTATTTTAGGATTTTAATAGTCATTAAAAATAGAATTTTATTCGGGCAAAATACCCAATGAAACACCCCAAACCCGGCCCACTAGCTTTGACCAGATTTGGTATGTTCCTCAAGTAAACCGGTTCCAAATTCTTTTGTTACTTAGAGAAAAACTTGTGTGATTTTAAAAAAATATTGTTTGGGTTGGGCTTGTGTTGAAAACAAACTGGATTTTTATATTAGAAAACCCTTTTTTTAATTTTAAGTAATAAACATATCGAGTATATTTTAAAATAAAATACTTAGTCTTTAACTTAATCAAAATTTGTAACACAATAAAACAACAAGTAGAAATAAAAATTGTTCATCATGGCCTTATGGCCTTATTACATCAAATAGTTTCCAAAATATTTCAAAGTACTAAAATAAATTCAAGAGTCCATAAAAACATAAACTTCATGTTGAGCATGGCCACCACAAGTACTGCCGTCCCGGTCCATCACTGTTCATCACCTGAAAAATGTTCCCCAACGAGGTGAGTCAACAGACTCAATGTGTACACGACACTAAATCATAATAGAATCAGGCATACAATAGTTACACATTCAAAACATAAAATACAAGTTATGATGCATTCCCAAACCCAAACCTAATTGTCCATCCGCTACACACCCCCCGTACCTGCCAGTCACACCGTGGGGACTACTAAGTCGACCCTCCTTCCGCTACACACCAATTTGCGGGCTTAAGGCTCCGCATCTGTGGTTTTAGGAAACCACTTTTCAGATTACTGTGGTCTTAGATCACCACTTTTCAGATTACTGTGGTCGTAAGTCACCACTTTTCAGATTACTGTGGTCTTAAATCACCACTTTTCACTTCCCCTTTCAATATACAACCAAATGCCCCATTAATATGCATAATATACCATAGTTCAAATTCTTATCATATTCTCATGTTACGAATAACATTTTTCATATTCCTAGTAGAAGTAGGAAACGTACCAGAGTACTTAGTACCATATCATGGTACTTTAGCCATGCTCATATTTCTATTAACATATATTTTAATACATGTAACCATAATTCATATTACAAAGTAGTGTGGAGTACACACCTGATTTGCTTAACGAATTCCTTGAAATCCCGAAAAACTAATCTATTGCTTCAGATCTCAATTCCTACATTTGGTAACCTTAATATGTTAGCATAAAGCCTATAAAACCAAATCCTAGTAGGATTTGTATTCTTAAAACCAACCTTGTTGTCGAATTGACTATAGTCAAATCCCGTATTCTTCCCCTTTTTAAACCGGCTAATCACTAGATCCCTTGAATCTGTTAGTTTTCGGCTTAAAACACATAATAATAATAGATCTAACTACTAAAATAAGCCTTGGCCGAATGCTATAGACACTTACCTTGTGGATTTTAAATCTCGAAACTCACCGAATAACTAGGGAACACGCGGCTTATGGTGTACCTTCGGGAAAAGAACTTCTCCTTCCTTGTAGTCGACACTTAGTAAATCCCGAAAGATCTCTTCGGCAACAGATATTAAGGGTATTAGAATCTTAATTTCGACAGCCTTAAAAAGAAATAGAATGAGAATCTAACCTAATCTTACCCTTACTGAAGAATTTGATGGAACTCTTGCTTGAACCCTTAGCAGTGTTCGGCTATGGCTTTGATGTGGATAACAATTTCGGCTCTTGAGGCTTAGTGAGAAATCGACTAGGGCTATTGGTATCTTCGACTTTTGATTGTGTTTGTAATAGAAGAAGAAAAGAAAAGAGAAAAAGAGAATAATGGCAGAGAAAATTCGACAGGGAGAAGAGGAGAAACTTTAGAGAATTTCGGCAGAGGTTTTCTTGAAGAGAAAAGAATGAATGAAGAATAGCCTTACTCTTCCTTTTATAGCCAAAATTACTAGCTAGAGTCCTTTACTTGGCCACCACTCTTCTATTTTGATAGCTTTATCCCTTGATTTATGGCTTTAATAAAACTTAATCCAATAATTATCTCTTATCTCTTAATAAAAATAATACTAATAATAATCCTCTTTTATCTCTTCCTCATCTATCAAAATAAAAGAAATAAATCCATATTTATCCATCTATTATCTCTTCTTTTATCTATTAAAAAAAATAAAAGGAATTAATCCACAATTATCTATTGGAAAAATAATCTAAAATAAAAATCCATTATTTATCCCTTATTTATCCACCCTTTATCTCTTAAAAATAAAAGAATAAAAGCTCCTAATTTATAGCCATGTGCCGTCCACCTCACTTCTTTTGGAAGCAAAATAAAATTTCTTTTATTTGCTTCCCATGTGACTCGAACTCAGGCCCACTTGCTCATGTAGGTGGCGTCACTTACCTGGGCCTTAAGTGGCATTTCCAGGCCACTTTTCCAAGCCTGTTTGAGTGTCAAATTTCACAAACTTTTTCTTTTAAGGCCACCTTGCCTTAATTTCCTCTTTTAAACTTTTAAACTCGACATTTCTAAGTCATTTCTAAGTTTCCAAAAATTTTCGTTCGGCTCTGTAAACTTGACATTTCCTTACATTTCCAAGTTTCCAGAAATGTTTACTTTCCTCTTTTGAATCATTTCTAAATCTTTTCCTTACATCCCCTAGTTTCCAAAAATGTTCACTTTCCTCTTTTAAACTTAACGTTTCCAAAGCATTTCCTTACATTTCCTTACATTTCCATACATTTCTATACATTTCATGAATTACACATCCAACACACCCACTGAGCCCACTATCTCATGAATTACACACGAACACATAACCCCTAATCTAGGATGTTACAGTTCTACCCTTCTTAAAAATAATTTCGTCCTCGAAATTACTTATTAACAGTCGTACAATCCTTCTCACCGCACTATGCTTACGCTGCGCACTCTGATCTTAATAGAACCATCATACTTTCTAGGCACAATCTCTAAGTTCACGTCCCTTAGAACTCTTTTTCTAACGTCGCGATTTAATCTGATTTAAGAGTTTTATACATTAGTCTTTGTTTCACTTGATTACCCGCGAAGAAGTTTTATGAAAAGAGTTTTAGGAGTGGTTCTTTCGTATTCATACAGGCACACAGTCTATTCATACATTCATCAATCAATTATGAACTTCCGTTCATTCAGAGAAACGTTGTAGTTTTCATTGTTGTTGTTTTTCCACTACCCAGGGGTATTTTCGTAATTTGCCCTACAGGGGTATTTTTGTAATTTGTCAAAATAAGGTTCCTTGGTGATTTTTTCAATAAGGGTATTTTGGTAATTTTTGAAATCCGAGGGTATTTCGATAATTTTGAAATTCCAGGGGTATTTCGGTAAATTTTTACAAATCAGGGTAAATTTGTAACGTTCAATAAATCAGGGGTATTTCAAAATTTTGCAAAACTTGAGGGTTCTTTTTGAGAATTTGTTTTCCAAATCGGCGATGTTGCAAAAATTTTGAAAATCAGGGTCATTTTGATAATTTTGTAAGTTAGGGGCAATTTTGTAATTTTCCAAAATCAAGGTATTTTGATATTTTGCAAGTAAGGTTTTTTTTTTTTGAACATTTATAAAATAGTGAAATTTTGGAAAAACTGTTGGGTAATTGGACCTTTTATAAACCAAGGGCATTTTTGTAATTTTACCACTAGGGGCATTTTAGTAATTTTGTAAACTAGAAGTTTTTGGAAAATTTTCGAAAATAACAATTTTCTCAGTTCAAAAGAGTGATTTGTTGAAATATATATTTTTTTTAAAAAAAAACTAGGGTTTCCATAAAAACACGGCTAGTTCCCTTTCGGGTTTTAGTTAGGGGTTTAGCCTATGAATAAGTCCTCTTGGTTAGGGTGAACCGAAGCTACGCACCAGGTAGGATTCGAGTGGAGAGGAGGTGAGTCACGCGGACTGCTTAAATACCAAGCTCCCACCGAATACCAATCCTAGACATACGCACAATGGTTGCCACACCCTAACTCGGCGGCTTAGACACAGGTTTGTTTAATTAAGCATTTAAAGTCTTATGTAACTGTTGGGGTAAACTAGTCCTAGGGTTCAAGTACCTATCATACTATTTTACGTTCCATTCCATTTCTACCCTTCTACAAATCACAATATAAATCACACAAAGGATAGGGGTACTTACCTGGTGGACTGCGGGTCGGAGACTTAGGTGCCATGCCAGAAAAACCTGCTTATCTTCAAAAACTCATTTAGGCTCGATTTGAAAACGTTTTGGGCCTTAAACCCCAGGCTGAGGGTTTAAAATTGGGCTCTGATACCAAACTGAAACACCCCAAACCCGGCCCACGAGCTTTGACCAGATTTGGTATGTTCCTCAAGTAAACCGGTTCCAAATTCTTTTGTTACTTAGAGAAAACTTGTGTGATTTTAAAAAAATCTTGTTTGGGATGGGCTTGTGTTGAAAACAAATTGGATTTTTATATTAGAAAACCCTTTTTTTAATTTTAAGTAATAAACATATCGAGTATATTTTAAAATAAAATACTTAGTCTTTAACTTAATCAAAATTTGTAACACAATAAAACAACAAGTAGAAATAAAAATCGTTCATCATGGCCTTATGGCCTTATTACATCAAATAGTTTCCAAAATATTTCAAAGTACTAAAATAAATTCAAGAGTCCATAAAAACATAAACTTCATGTTGAGCATGGCCACCACAAGTACTGCCGTCCCGGTCCATCACTGTTCATCACCTGAAAAATGTTCCCCAACGGGGTGAGTCAACAGACTCAATGTGTACACGACACTAAATCATAATAGAATCAGGCATACAATAGTTACATATTCAAAACATAAAATACAAGTTATGATGCATTCCCAAACCCAAACCTAATTGTCCATCCGCTACACACCCCCGTACCTGCCAGTCACACCGTGGGGACTACTAAGTCGACCCTCCTTCCGCTACACACCAATTTGCGGGCTTAAGGCTCCGCATCTGTGGTTTTAGGAAACCACTTTTCAGATTACTGTGGTCTTAGATCACCACTTTTCAGATTACTGTGGTCGTAAGTCACCACTTTTCAGATTACTGTGGTCTTAAATCACCACTTTTCACTTCCCCTTTCAATATACAACCAAATGCCCCATTAATATGCATAATATACCATAGTTCAAATTCTTATCATATTCTCATGTTACGAATAACATTTTTCATATTCCTAGTAGAAGTAGGAAACGTACCAGAGTACTTAGTACCATATCATGGTACTTTAGCCATGCTCATATTTCTATTAACATATATTTTAATACATGTAACCATAATTCATATTACAAAGTAGTGTGGAGTACACACCTGATTTGCTTAACGAATTCCTTGAAATCCCGAAAACTAATCTATTGCTTCAGATCTCAATTCCTACATTTGGTAACCTTAATATGTTAGCATAAAGCCTATAAAACCAAATCCTAGTAGGATTTGTATTCTTAAAACCAACCTTGTTGTCGAATTGACTATAGTCAAATCCCGTATTCTTCCCCTTTTTAAACCGGCTAATCACTAGATCCCTTGAATCTGTTAGTTTTCGGCTTAAAACACATAATAATAATAGATCTAACTACTAAAATAAGCCTTGGCTGAATGCTATAGACACTTACCTTGTGGATTTTAAATCTCGAAACTCACCGAATAACTAGGGAACACGCGGCTTATGGTGTACCTTCGGGAAAAGAACTTCTCCTTCCTTTTAGTCGACACTTAGTAAATCCCGAAAGATCTCTTCGGCAACAGATATTAAGGGTATTAGAATCTTAATTTCGACAGCCTTAAAAAGAAATAGAATGAGAATCTAACCTAATCTTACCCTTACTGAAGAATTTGATGGAACTCTTGTTTGAACCCTTAGTAGTGTTCGGCTATGGCTTTGATGTGGATAACAATTTCGGCTCTTGAGGCTTAGTGAGAAATCGACTAGGGCTATTGGTATCTTCGGCTTTTGATTGTGTTTGTAATAGAAGAAGAAAAGAAAAGAGAAAAAGAGAATAATGGCAGAGAAAATTTGGCAGAGAGAAGAGGAGAAACTTTAGAGAATTTCGGCAGAGGTTTTCTTGAAGAGAAAAGAATGAATGAAGAATAGCCTTACTCTTCCTTTTATAGCCAAAATTACTAGCTAGAGTCCTTTACTTGGCCACCACTCTT
The DNA here is from genome assembly GCA_005393395.2 of Gossypium australe. NCBI lineage: Eukaryota > Viridiplantae > Streptophyta > Magnoliopsida > Malvales > Malvaceae > Gossypium > Gossypium australe. The sequence continues at coordinate 132,721,250 of CM016616.1, read as the reverse complement.
CTATTTTGATAGCTTTATCCCTTGATTATCACTTTAATAAAACTTAATCCAATAATTATCTCTTATCTCTTAATAAAAATAATACTAATAATAATTCTCTTTTATCTCTTCCTTATCTATCAAAATAAAAGAAATAAATCCATATTTATCCATCTATTATCTCTTCTTTTATCCATTAAAAAAAATAAAAGGAATTAATCCACAATTATCTCTTGGAAAAATAATCTAAAATAAAAATCCATTATTTATCCCTTATTTATCCACCCTTTATCTCTTAAAAATAAAAGAATAAAAGCTCCTAATTTATAGCCATGTGCCGTCCACCTCACTTCTTCTGGAAGCAAAATAAAATTTCTTTTATTTGCTTCCCATGTGACTCGAACTCAGGCCCACTTGCTCATGTAGGTGGCGTCACTTACCTGGGCCTTAAGTGGCATTTCCAGGCCACTTTTCCAAGCCTGTTTGAGTGTCAAATTTCACAAACTTTTTCTTTTAAGGCCACCTTGCCTTAATTTCCTCTTTTAAACTTTAAAACTCGACATTTCTAAGTCATTTCTAAGTTTCCAAAAATTTTTGTTCGGCTCTGTAAACTTGACATTTCCTTACATTTCCAAGTTTCCAGAAATGTTTACTTTCCTCTTTTGAATCATTTCTAAATCTTTTCCTTACATCCCCTAGTTTCCAAAAATGTTCACTTTCCTCTTTTAAACTTAACGTTTCCAAAGCATTTCCTTACATTTCCATACATTTCCATACATTTCATGAATTACACATCCAACACACCCACTGAGCCTACTATCTCATGAATTACACACGAACGCATAACGCCTAATCTAGGATGTTACACCCAAAAATACCTAAAAATTAATTTATTTACGGAAAAGGGCCTGTTTCAAAAATATTTACGGAAAAGGGCCGTTTCACCCCAAAACGCGTCAACGTCAGCGCGTTTTGTGGGGATACAGTAGGAAAGCGCTCCCCCAAGGGAGCGCTTTTGCCACATCAGCACAAAGCGCACTGACGATGACGCGGTTTGCTGATGTAGCAAAAACGCTCCCCCATAGACGCGTTTTAGCCCGTGTTTTTTTAAAAAAAAAAACTATTCTCGAATTTTTTAAAAATTTACAAGAATAAACATTTATAAAGGCTCAAAGTGACAACACCATTTTTTTAAGGTATCATCAATTAATAAGGAAATATAACTTACAAAGGAAATCTTTATATAGACCTAAAGTCTCATTTCCCTTATTTTCTTGAGCAAAGTGGGATATGAGATATGTGTATATATTGACTCATGAATAGTTTTGCAGCTTGTTCCTAAACAATGTGGGATTCCTTCCTCTTTTAACAAACAACATGAGATAACATGCTACACTATATTTGATTTTTTTTTTACAAAACAATTTCTCTTTTTTTATATTTTGTTAATATAGGCAGCAATGAAGGGAATGTATATACGTCAAATGTCATAGTTGTTTAGATGAACTAACATCATTCAAATGTTAAATGTTAATGCAGCTAATAGTGGTTTTTCACAACCATATCATGCTTTGTAGTTGAGGGATTTTTAAATGGAAGCTTATGGTTGAGCTTTTCATTAGAATTATCCAAAAGAATTATAGCTGTAGTGAGGGAAGATGGTTTAATTTGAGTTTTTTTTTTTAAATGTTTCTTTAGAAGTTATAATCCATTTATGGTGGATTAGATCAAAAACTAATCTTTCTACTAATCAATTAATGGATTAATTTAACATTCAATTAAAGTAAACAAAATTAAAAATGAAATTTTAATAGAATTAAGGTTTATATATTTGTAAATGAGATCTTTCCGTTTAGTGTTAAAAAGTGAATATATAGACTAAACTTTTGTTTTAAGTGATAGAATCTTAAAATTATACATGAATTTTAATTTGATTTAAAATTTTTAAATTACTAAAACAATTATTGATATTGTACCATTTTACGATAACATTTTATACACAAATATTTATATTTATCAAATATAAAAAAAAGTAATATTTATTTTTTTAAAATGTGTATAGTTAAATTACAATCAGTTCTTTATAGCAAAATACTGTTATAGGAACTGTTCATTTGCCATTCTTCTTGATTCAAATGATTTCCCCTAATGTCTTTAACAATAATTTGTAATATCAAACGTCATGATTATTTCAATTGTCAATTCTTAGCTCTAGATTTGATCCAAATTATATTGCTCTCAAAAAAAGGGGCATTGTATATATATATATATATATATATATTGATAGTTCTAAATAAAAAATTAAAAAGGAGTAATTTAAATATCTCTTCTTTAGTGGAAAAAAATAGTTCAAATATAAAACTGCAACATGTTCTGCATTTAAATTGATTAGTCCCGTTCAAAACTTGTTTGTGAAAATTTCTTGTTAATAGATAATATGAGTTATCAAACACATTCTGATCAAACAAAAGTTCTCTATCACAAATTCTACGGGCACATAAAATTTCCATTAAAGCTAGCCAAAAAAATTAATTTCAATAACAGTTAACCAAAAAAAGAAAAAGGAGAAAAATACAAACCCACATAGCAAGTTGAACTTTAGGAACATTGGGTTCCTCTTTGGGAGCTGCATGGAGAAGGAAAATAGAAAAAAAGCAATTAACAGTGGCAAAACATCAAACACATGATATATCCAAACAAACTTTTAAGAAAAACAAAACAATTGAAGTAATGAAGATATGGTTATGGAATTAGTACGTTGATCATGTGGGAGAGATTCATCTTCCCTGGAAAAGTACAGCAATAAAGGAAAAATAAAAGCTTAGAAGACTGATTTTGAAATTAGATTGGTTTAAAAGTGAATTGAAAAAGAAAAACAAAAAAGAACCTTTGGAATTTTATAATATAAGAAAATGCTAACAAAATATAATAAAAGAGAAATTGTTTTGTAAAAAAAAAATCAAATATAGTGTAGCATGTCATCTCATGTTATTAGTTAAAAGAGGAAAGAATCCCACATTGTTTAGGAACAAGCTGCAAAACTATTCATGAGTTTATATATATACACATATCTCATATCCCACTTTGCTCAAGAAAATAAGGGAAATGAGACTTTAGGTCTATATAAAGATTTCCTTTGTAAGTTATATTTCCTTATTAATTAATGACACCTTAAAAAATGGTGTTGTCACTTTGAGCCTTTATAAAGGTTTATTCTCGTAAATTTTTAAAAAATTCGAGAATAGTTTTTTTTTTAAAAAAAAACATGGGCTAAAACGTGTCTATGGGGGAGCATTTTTGCCACATCAGCAAAGCATGTTCTCGTCAGCGCGCTTTGTGCTGATGTGGCAAAAGCGCTCCCTTGGGGGAGCGCTTTCCTGCTGCATCCCCACAAAACGTGCTGACGTGGACACGTTTTGGGGGAAAACGGTCCTTTTTCGTAAATATTTTTAAAATTGACCTTTTTCCGTAAATAAATTATTTTTAGGTATTTTTAGATATTTTGCCCATTTTATTCCATTTATACTTCGTATGTATATTGATGAATAAAAGTAGGCTTTTTTTTTTTGCCAATTTCTCCTATTATTTACTCCCTTTATTATTTATTTCATAACATAAAACAGCTTTGTTTTTGTTTTCTAGCTTTCACATATTTTCATTTTATTTTCCAAAATTAATTTTTAAAATTTTCAACTAAACAAATTTCTTTAATGTTTTCTATTTTCTAACAAAACGAAAACAAAAACAAAAATGACCTCTATTTCCGGGCTAAGATTTTGAAGTATTTTCCTATTGCCACTATTGTTTGTCATATGCGCTGATTAAGGGTAATTATGGTAATCAAAATATGTAATAAATGAATATTAAATTTTGGAGCTTAATTCTTTTAGATAAGAATTAATATATGATATAAATTTGGTTTGAAAATAAAAATAATATCAACATAATACGTATCCTTAAAATCTATATTATAAAATTATGATATTATTATTATTATTATTATTATTATTATATTATTATTATTATTATTAAGAAACATGAAAATTAAACTATCCATATATATGTAAAGTTATTAGGTAGATACAGATAAACTTGAAATTATACACCAAAATATATTGATATTGATAATTTTTATTAAAATAAAATAATTAATTAAAGTTTTTTTTAAATTACGCAATCATTTTTTTTAATTTTTGTGGTAGATTTGAGTTATATTATGAGTTATGAGTTTGGGCATATCTTTGATATTTTTTTATTAGGTTGAGTATGAATTAATTTGAGTTTAAATTTATTTTAAGTGTATTGTTGTCTCTTTTCAAATATAAATTTATTTTGATATTAATTTGATATTTTAAATTTAAGTGTATTTTATTATTATTATTACTTTTTACTTTTGTTTAATTCATTTTCTTTTGAATGTTTCTTTGTTAAGGTAAGTAACTAATGGTTTTTTTAATAATAAAATGCAACATATCAATTTATTATTTTAAAATATTTATATTTTATATATGATTAAATTAGATGATATCACTTCATTAAAAATGAATAAATATTACTTTTAATGAAACATGATTCAAGTATATAATATATAAAATTATACAATAATTGTTTTTATAGGTTAGTAATTTTTTTAAAATACTTAAATAATGATTAAGCCTTTTCAAATATGCTCAAATGAAAGTTAAACACTTCAAATAGTTAAATAAGGCTTTCAAAAGTGCTCAAATAAGGAAGGGTATCCAAATGTCGTATATCATGCTTCAAATTATGTTTATAATTTTTTCTTTTTAAATAATATGAATCAATTGTTTCTTGTTCTATTTTAAACACATCAACATTCACCTAATTTTTACTATTGTATAAAAAAAAATCTTTATTAGAATATTTTTATTTAACTATTTTAAAAATTTTAACACTTGTGAGCAACGCTAAAAGGTAGCCTAATCTCTCTCTCTCTCTCTATATATATATTATAAAGCCAACTTCTAAAGGGAGCTGTGAGGAGTAAATAGGGGTATTATAGTAATTTACCGACATTGAGAATTAATGGGGGCAAAATAGGTAAATTATCAACACCCTTTTGTTATGAATAATAATATTTTAAATCACTAATCAAAATGCAATTATTTTTATATAATATCAAGCTGGACCTTTCATTTTTCATTAAAAATAATAATATTTTTCATATATCATATAAAACCACCTCCTCTCCTAAGGAATTTTATGGATTAAATAGAGGGGAAATACGCTTCTAAACTTAAATTTATTATTAAATAAATAATCGAAATGAAATTATTTTTACTTAATATCAGTATTTTTTTAAGATAATATTATTATATCCTTAATTACCCCACAACAAGCAGGTAATTTTTTATTTTAATATTTTGTAAGTATTAACATCAACTTTTTCTACATCCCTAAAAAAATTAATTAACTTCTTACAAGTTTTTTTTTAAAAATTATTATATGTTTTATAGTTTCGAATAATAATTTTATATTATAAATCATAAATGATAACAAAGAAATAATAACATAATTCTAATATTGTTCAAATAAAGAATGATATATAGCATTCATTCTATAGTTACATTTTTTAAATGGTTTAATTTGTCCTTTATTTTTCTTCTCTTACAATTTTTAAAAATTTATGCTATTAATTTTGATAAATGTTACAATATTTCTTTTACGTATAAAGTATCTTTACTTGGGTTAGGAAAGAGAGAGTTTGCCTTGAAACAGTATTGTCCCAACGTGTTGAAGTTGACATTTGACACTTTGATTCAATGTTTTGAGAGGGAAATGGTGAGTGAGTAAGGAATCAACATTGTTGAAAGGCAGTGGCTCACCATGCTTAAAGTTGAACCATTAGAACTGTTTAATTTATAAAATTTGTTTTGTATTTGTTGACTTGTTTATTTCAAGTTTGCTTTTTAGTTTTTGTAATTTTTCATAAAGAATGTTAGCTATGATTTTCATTATCTTCTACTATAAGAGAACGTGCATGGATGAAAGATTATACATTGATATTCCTTGAGTTGGTGACAAATTTTAACAAGGAATTGAGCTAGGATATGGAAGCTCATGTTATCAACATTATGTTTCTTGGTGTTGTATTTTGATATATTTATGTAAGATGTTGCGTAAATTTTGACAAATTTTAAATATATTTATGCAAGTTCTTAGAGGGCAATTCTCAGCAAGTAATATAGTTGGCTGCTCAAGAGAATAGAAAATGATTTATTTGACCATATATATATCTATATAAAAGATAAAGTGAGACAAAGTTGATAATTTAAGTATCATATCTAATGAAAAGAATACTTTAAATAATAGTTTGAAAATCAAAATATAATTTGAGGGCTAATTTGAAAATAAACTAAAATTATATTACTAAAACCATCTTAAATGATCTAAAATTTTATTGCTTAAATTCAGTATAAAATATTACTGTAGACGATTAAAGAATCATAAATTATATCAATTAATAATTTTTCGTATAAATAGACTAAACATAATTAGTATATACAAAGAAAGATAAATCTTCTCATGTATTCTTAAAGATTCGCAATTCAAACTTTGATTATGTCCGCAAAAGTTAATTTTTTTATAAAATATTTGATAATATAATCAAACCACACGCTTGATATAATATAGAAGGAAATAATAAAGGCATAAGAAAATGAAAGCAACCAATTGCTGCAATAACTCTCATCATTTTGTATTAAGCTTGTATTCAATGATGGTATCATCAACCACTTCCAATAAAATATTGATCCAACTCTTCAAATTTCTCTTTTACAAAAATCATGTCCAACACTGACTTCTAAAATAAAATATGCGTGGAAAGGCAGGAGTTTAATATCAATATAAACGGATTGCTTGGGGGAAAAGAAAACCATGATTGACCCAATCCTTCATCGTTTTCCATTGAACTGCCATCTTTTTGTTTATATTAATCTAGTGTGGGCTGTTAAAGACTAGATTTTTGCTGGATCTATTAAAACTTTGTGAATTTAGATATTTGTGTAAGATGTTTTGCACCTTATAATCCCAATTTTGTAAATATTAATAAGGTTGGGGGCCAACTAAGATTTCTTATTTGTTAGTAAGACTGTTGGAGTATTTTTATAATATATATATATATATATATGTGTTTACTGTTGGTCTCAATCCCTGATTTGACTCTAAATGTACTGTATGAAGATTTTAACGAGTTATCTATTCTTAGATTCATTGTTATGTAATAGTTTGTACTACTCTTTATTAAAACAAAAGGAAGTAAATATTATTAAATTTGAGATAATCTTACTTATCAAAATTTAGTGAAAACAAAACATCATGATATTTTTAAATTCGAGATAATTTTAATTACCAAAATTTAGATACTCATTATTAAATATTATGTAATTTAGTATAAATAATTTATAATAAATACGGTTTAATTTAGTTATTTAGTATGTCAAAATGTATAGATAATTATCTCTCATCAATAAAATTATCAAATTATTTAAATGAGATTGATAAATTAATATATTTCAATTTTTATTATGCACACTTTATTACCTCAATCAATTGTGTGTGTCTATATATATTGTGGTGCATTTAGTATTGTTAATATGTTGTATTTATATGTTCAAATTTTATTTTTGCTCACAATTTAATCTATTTTTTTATTTTAATATCGTACATATTTCATGTGTTATTATGATTAATTAGATTCAAACCATGCGTTACATTATTTATTATGTGTTATTTTTAAACAAACATTTATATTTTAAATCTATAGTTTTACACATACGTATGATAGGATTTCTAATAATAATTAAATATATTTATATGCATTCATATAACAAAACCCCATATTTAATACTTTTGAAATAACTTGGCCCAATAAAAAATTCCAAATTCAATGGGGCTTTTGCTAAAATCAAACAGAATGGCCCAAAGACCAGCATTCTTACAACTTAAACTATAGGATGAAATAAAAACATTTTCTATTTATTTAGGCCTGTTGTTTTGAGTTAATCAGGTTTTTTTTTAAAATATTTTTATTTTTATATCATATTTTTAATTTCTAGTAAAATATATTAAATTACATTTTTCACTCTTACAATGCACGAGAAATTATTGTTTTAAAAATTTGAGTCTTATATAATGATAATTATGAATTTTGTAATTTTTAAAATTTATAATATACATAATAAATATATCTGGTTGCAAATGAATTTGTTTATTTTAATTAGGTTTTAATGTGAAAGATCTAAACATCAATAAAATATTCAACCCAAAATTGTGATAAAAAAGGAAAAAAAGTTTAAATGTGAAGAGACGTATGTTAAGAATGATTGTATATTTGGTGACAAAAAAAGTGACAAAAAAAAAGTAGTTCAATTCAGCTGCGATGGGTTTCAGTCTCGCCTAAAATTGAAAATTTTTTATTTTAAGCTTTTAAAATTTTTAAAATTTTAAATTAGTAAAGGTAAAATTGTATTTTGCCCTCCTAAAATGATAAAATTTTGATTTAATATTTTAAAAATTATATTTTTACTATCGTAAATATTACAATTTAATTTTGACCCCTAAAATTTTTTTTTAGCTTCACCCTGGCTGAACTTCTCAATTCATCATAGATTGAGGTTAGAATTTATAAGAGAAGCCTTAACATTTGTGTGTTATAAATATTTAAAATAGTCAATGAAAAGTGTACAAGTTGAGATAGTATGCACATATTAATTCCTTTTTGTGATAGTATATTTATATTGTTAATTTTCATCAAGTATCTTCTCCATTCATTTATCTTTTGTACATCTATTATTATCTTCAACAATCTTTCCTTTTTCCTTGTCAAAAAAAGATCCAGGGACAATAGAACTGATAAAGAAATTGCAAAATAAACTTGATTATGTAGATCAATGTATACTTTTCAAACAAACTTCTTAATGTAACTTCTTAATGCATTCAAGAACAAATTTTGATTCATCGTTATAATAAACTTTGTGCATCCATAAAATAGTGAACTTATTGCTTTTAGGTCTGAAGTTGAAATTAGTTTATTACAATTGGAAGATATAAGTTCGCGAGGATAACTCATGTTCTCCAGTTTATTGTATTCATCTTCCTATTAAAAAGAGTTTTTTTAGTAAATCATATCATATATATTTATTAAGAAAAAGTATAGAATGCATAAATAAATAACTATAACAAAAATGTGACACCAAGCCCTGGAAGTCGTGACATTCACCTGTTATGGTTTGAAAACATTGCATTTTGGTTCTTATTTAACCTCTAGATGGTATTGAGCTTTCGTAAGCTCGTATTTGACTTGGAAATGATTATTTATTGTGTTTGATGCATGTAATACCCGCATATGAATGTTTAATGATGGTATTGGAATATAGTTGATTGTAGTTGCTCCGATAACAAATGTGACATCCTATAACTCGGACCCGATGATCGGGTCAAGTATGGGGTGTTACAAAAGCATTTTAAGATTTGGGAATGACTAGTCATGTATTGGACAAAGACACGAGGAAGTTGGATTCATGGACAAAATTGTGCATGTTTGTGGGATATCCTAAAAGAACAAAGGGCAATTCATTTTTAAACCCAGAAGAGCAAACAATATTAGCGTCGACTCATGCTACCTTCTTTGAGGAGAGTTACATAAATGATTTTAAACCTTTTAGTAAATAAGTACTCAAGGAAATTTTGGGAAATACACAAAGTCATTCATTAACGGTTCCGAATCCAACTCCTAATAGTAGACCTGCAAATGATCAGTAGCATAGGGAGTTTTATCATAGTTGGAGGGTCTCTCATAGGCCTGGATTCTTCCAGTCTAGTAGAATGTTTTTAACACCAAGTCCGTTGAAAGGAAAATTGATCGTGTCCAAACTAACAATGACAACGAATAAGGCAAGCACACCTATCGTTTGGTAGTATAGCTATGGCAATACCGGAAATATCGTATCCTCAAGGACCAAGAGTACTAGTAATTACTATCTTTCTATTATTTAGCCTAAGAATTAAGGGAATTGATGTTTAATCTAAAACTAACTAATTACTAAGCTAAAAATGCTAAAACACATAGAATGAATTGGGGAAATACTTTTGGAAAAAACAATTGATTAAGACAATACCCAAGGAAAAATTCACCTAGACTTCACTTGTTATTTAACTCTGAACCAGACAATTTATTCACTTGACTTGATCAGGAGGATTCCCTAATTTATATTAATACCTCTCTCGAGGCTACTAACATCTAACCCTAGGTTGATTAATTGAAATCTCTTTCTAATTAAAACCCCTAGAGTTGTATTAACTCGATCTATGGACTCCTATATTAGGTTTGACCCTAATCCGGCAGATTTTCGTCGTCCTATCTCTAGGAGTGCGATCAACTCCGCTTAACTATGCTAGATCTACTCTTAAACAGGGACTTTTGCTCCACTGCCTAAGCACATCAATACTTGAATCAATATCCTGAAATATCAAAGCAAGAATTAAGAACACATAATTAAGAACAAATCAAGTATTTATCATATAGTTCAGAAAACAATAACAAGATCCGTCTTAGGTTTCATTCCCCTCAGGTATTTGAGGGGTTTAGTTCATGTTTATAAAAGAATACATCTCAGAAGAAAATATAAAACAAAACATAAGAAAAACCCTAAAACCCCCTGAAGGAAATTGAAGGGAAGATCTTCAGTCTTGAGTATGATTCTAGCTTCTTGAGATGGATCAACTGGCTGTCTTTGAGTAAATCCCACAATTCGGCCCTCTCTGGCTTCGCTCTTCGGCCTCCCTCTTTTAGGTTACACTTAGGGTGTTTATATAGGCTTTCAGAATGTCTTTCTTGGCCCCTAAGTAACCTAATCCGAATGGAATTAAAACGAGTCATGGTAGGGACACGCCCGTGTGGCACGACGTGTGAATCGAGCCCAGGCCGTGTTCGGGTCTACTAAAGTGGCACGGTCGTGTGGTTATCTCCAGGCCGTGTGGACTTTTTACTTTGGCCCATTTTCTCTGTTTTTGGCCAGTTTCTCGTTTTTTTCATCCTTCGATGCTCTCCTAAGTATAAAACATGAAATTAAAGGATTAGGAGCATCAAATTCCACAATTCAGGGGATAAATCATCCAAAAGTATGCTAAATGTGGGATTAAAATATGTACATATTACGGTTTATAAAAAATGATGACTCACTCACATTTGACTCCTATGCTTTGATGTAAGCGAAAGCCTAAGTTCAAATAGATAAAGAACCGAAAGCTGGTACGTTGAGTATACGACTTCTGCAGTATGTAGCATCGTTCTAAAACACTGAACTTCATAGCCCAACTAAAGGGTAAATGGTATCCTCTCATCAACATTACATGATAGATGGAAAGTAAACATGGCCACTAGTCATTTGCCTTTGTGTTAAATGACTTGATTACTATTTGGTAGTAATTAATTTTTCATGAAGGAAGATGTAATGGGTACCATAGATAAAATAAGATTATATTGGGAGAACATATTTATCCCAAAAAGATTAATGATATCCTATAAGGGTAACACACTTATGACAAGGTCATTGAACGAGCACTTATTAAGTAGTTTTTGTAATGATATATAATAAGTGAAAGCTCAGTCACGATACTTTAGTGGAATGACTCTGTGGCTAAATATGTTTATAATTAATAGTTGAAAAGCTGGAATTTAATTGCAAATTATTTGATCCCTAATTATATATCTTCAATCAATCCCTTCACTAACTCATTGAAACTAGAAATGAATTGCATGTAGAACTAAATGAATGGAAACAATGAAGTAAGAGAAATGAGTCGTATTCGCAGTGAATGTATTTTCTCACTAAGTATAGAAATGACTTGAGTATTAATTTAAAGTTTTTTGAATTATTATTTAATTAATTATAATTAAATAATTAAAGTTCGAAAATAAAATTAAATTAATTAGCCATTGTGAATCTATTAAGTGAGAAAATTAAATATATTTACTCATATATTCTATTACAGTAAAGTTGTTATAACTTTAACGGAATTAGAATTTGGTTGAAAAAATTATTTAATTAAAAATTGATTTAGTTAATTTATTAATTAAATAGATAATATTTATATTGGGGAAAAAATATTGGGTTAGTTTAAATTATAAACTGATGGGTCAAAAGTCCAAGAATTACATATAATTCAACCCAGTACATGATAGGCACAATTTATTCCTCATGTGATGTGAGGGGCGACAACCCTAAGGGAAAATAAGAGGATGTGCCGCCCCCGTTTCTCTTAATTAGACTAGGAGAGTGTTTTCTATTAAATAATATTATTTATCAAGTTTTTATTCAACCATAACTCTTGTACTTCGTTTTATAAATAGAAAGCACTGATTGACCTAAAAACACACTTCAGAAACATTACATTTATTGTATTCTACCAAAAAATAGTGAGAATTTATTGACTAAGAATGAATTTTATTTTTTGGGAATTACAATCCTTACTAGTTTTTATAGAGAGAAACAATTTTCCTATTGAAAGTAATTAATTCATATATTTTTTGTGATTTAGCTTGTGTTGCTCAAGCCCGCACTCGACACAATTCGTTGTACGAGGATAGCGAAGAAAGTTGTTCAGTTGAAAGCTAGGTTCGACTTAAAATCATCTCGCACAAAGCACAGGTAATACTCAGTTGGGGTTTATTACTATAAATATCACAAAATACCTCAGTTTTGAAAATTTTAAATCTTACGATGTAATTGTAAAAACATTTTCTTCACCTATTTTTCCAACATTCAATCGTTCAGTCTTCTCCGCTATCCTCAAACTAGTGTGGGCTCAAAATAAATTGAATCAATACAATGAATAGAAACTTTATTTTACTTGAAGTAAAAAGTTAATTCTCTCTATAAACGGAAACTGTGAGTATTATTGTGAAAAATAGAATTCATTCTTAAAATAAATTACCACTATTTTTCGACAGAATATTCGTGCTCAAAAGTGTATGTCCATAGGTTAACTCATAGTTCTTATTTATAGAAAAACAATATAAGAGTTTTGTTCGAATAAGGTCTAATTAAATAATAATATTTTAATAGAAAATATGAGTTCAACTTGAAGTAGAACTAGGGGGTAGCGACATGCCTTAGTGTTTCAGACTTAGAAATTTTGCCTCACAATAAGTACGGCCTTAGGCCTTTTCTTGCTCCCAAAACGCCTAAGTCAGTCTAACTCCCACAATATGAGGATTCAACAAAACTCCTCAAAAACCAACACAAATGAAAACAACTCAAAGTCAAATGATGATGAACAAAGAATGAAATAAGAACGTGCCACAGAAAACTAAGAACACAAAAGAGAGAGAAATTTGAGTGAATGCTCTCAAGAATTCTTATTGCTCAAAACTCAAGTGATTTACAATAAGGGGAGAGGCCACTATTTATAGTTGAGCCTCCCCAAATCCAACGGTATAGATCAAACACATCAACGGCTGAGATTAAAAGGTATTTACAAATCAAATCTCTAATATTACAAAATCATATCTTTTAAGATTACATATCATATCTAAGATTGCATATCCTTGAAGATTATGTTTCCATAAGTGTCAAGCTTGTAGATGGACCTTTAATTTCTTCAAGCAACAAGTCAGTCCGATCAGGCCAAATGACCTTCTTCCCACTTGATGGATTGCACAAATGTGCCATGGTTGCGGACTCCCATGAGCAACCCATGACATTCTACCCCACCGGGTCTAGCGACGTCCTCGTCTCGTCCTCCGGATGGTACCAATCTATCTTGTCTTGGAATTGCCACAAGGCTTCAGCGGGTTCCCAACTTGTCTCACTATCGGGAAATCCCTTCCATCGGACTAGGTATTCATGCCGCGGTCAATAGTTCTTCCGTCTGATCACACGATCCACTTCGATGTTTTCAACCTCTCGATCCTAGGCGACTTTTACCCCAATTGGTACTCGTTCGGACTTGCTTCGATTTGGGTTTTCTTCATCTTCATGGAATGGCTAAAGCATACTTACATGGAATACTAGATGGACTTTGAGCTTTTCAGGTAACTCAAGCTTGTAGGCCACCTTGCCTACCTTCTTCACAACTCGAAATGGCCCCTCATACTATCGCACAAGCCCCTTATGCAAACCATTATATCGCAAAATTAGGTGTAGTTTAGCAAGGACTGAGTCACCAACCTGAAATTACACATCCCTTCGATTCTGATCCGCCCACTTCTTGTTGCGCTTACTTGTTTTGTGTAGACAAGCTTTAGCTAAATCATTTTACTCTTGCCAATCTCTCACAAATCGATTAGCTGCTGGATTCGATCCTGCATAACGAGTTGCAATAGTATTGGATGTAAGTGGTTGTTGCTCTGTCACTATCTCGAATGGACTCTGGTTTGTCGCCCCACTTCGTTATAAGTTGTACGAAAATTGAGCCACATCCAACAACTTTGGCCAGTCTCTTTGTGTGGCACTCACATAGTGCCAAAAATACGTCTCCAACAACGCATTCACTCTTTCAGTTTGCCCATCGATTTATGGATGTATGCTAGTTGAAAAGTTCAAGTTTGAGCTCATTAACTTGAACAAATCCGTCCAGAACCGGCCCATGAATCGCCCATCTCGATCACTGATGATAGACTGTGCTACTCCTCAATATTTCACCACATGTCTAATAAACAAACGAGCTGCCTCCTCAGCAGGACACTCCTTTATTGTGGGGATAGAAGTTGCATACTTCGAAAACCTGTCCACCACAACGAAAAGTGATTGCAAATCCATCAGATTTAGGCAAACCCACAATAAAGTCCATGGATAAACTCTCCTATAGGCACTCCAGAATGGGCAAAGGTTGTAACAAACCAGTAGGAGCCTTCAACTCGACCTTATCTTGTTGGCACACCAAACAAGTTTTCACATAGGTCTCCACATCATCACCTATGTGAGGCCAATAAAATCGATCCTCCAAGAAAGCCAAAGTGCGGTGCATACCTGGATGGCCAGCCCATCTTGAATCATGACACTCCTTCATGACTTCTTTTCACAAATTCCCATATTGAGGTACATATAGACGTTGCCCTTGAGTGTATAGCAATTCTCCCTCAAGCCAAAATCACCTCGTTTTTCTATCTTTGTCTTGGTTGTGTGATCGTGGGACAATCTTTCTTGAATGCGCTCTAATAAGGGACTATCGGGTTGGCTTGTAGTTGCAAATTCCATTTTTTGGCTAAGCGCATCAGCCACAGTGTTGGCACTCCCTGGTTTGTATTCCATAACTCCGCTAGGAAAACTTGCCAATGAGCCTGCTTGGGGGACAACTTTTTTGGGTTAGGAAATAACTATTTGCAACATTATCAGTGAATACCACGAACCTGGACCCAGCAAATAGTACCTTTATGTATGCAAACAATGCACCACAGTAGTCATCTCTTTTTCTTGGACCGTGTATCTTTGTTCCGTCTCATTAAGCTTTCGACTCTCGAAAGAAATTGGATGCCCATCTTGCATCAATACTCCTCAAATCGCACAGTCCAAAGCATCTGTGTGTCACTCATTATTTCTTGCTTCAATTGGTTGAAGGCTTTCTCGCACCGAGGGTCCCAATCCCATACTTTACCCTTTTTCAACAAGTCCGTCAAGGGTGCAGTGATCTTAGAGTAGCCTTCAATGAAGCATCGGTAGTAATTTGCTAACCCAAGAAAAGACCACAACTCCGTCACCATGGTTGGTGGCTCCCAATTAGCAATTGCTCGAACTTTGCTTGCATCCATTCAAATCGTGCCACCTCCCACAATATGGCCTAGAAATGGCACCTCTCGTTAGGCAAATGAGCATTTCTCCTCTTTGAAATATAGCTCATTTTCTCGTAGGGTTTGGAACACCTCCCTCAAATGTCTCACATGCTCCTCATTCATCTTACTATACACCACAATGTTGTCAAGATAAACAACTATAAAATGATCTAAGAAGGGTTGCAATACCTTATTCATTAGGGTAAAAAACATGGCCGGAGCATTTATCAACCCGAACGACATTACAATGAATTCAAAAGACCCGTACTGAGTCACACAGGCTGTCTTGGGCTCATCCCTATCGACTACTCTCACTTAGTGGTACCCTAATCTCAAATCCAACTTAGTAAACCATCTCACGGTACCAAGTTGATCGAACAAATCTACAATAAGAGGAATGGGATACCTATTCTTCATAGTAACCTTATTTAAGGCCTTATAGTCGATGCACAATCGCAAAGACCAATCATGCTTCTTTTGGAACAACATTGGCGCACCAAATGGGGCTTTAGATGGTCTAATGAACTCGACATCTAAAACTCCATCAATTGTTTTCGCAATTCCTCCAACTCGGGCGGAGACATCCGATATGGTGCCCTTGTTGGCGGTTCAGTATTGGGCAACAACTCAATCTTGTAATCCACCTCCCTCTTAGGTGGCAACGTTTTGGGCAACTCCATGGGCATTACACCTTGAAATGACTTCAACAACTATTTCACTTCCTTCGAAATTTCCCCCTCAGATTTCTTATCCACATTGTCCCTCAAGGTGGCTAAATAGGAGACTTCATTTCTACGTACTCCTTTGGCAAATTGGATTGCCGATAATGTTTTTTCCCTCCATGCTTCCCTTTCTTTTCATTCGCACCATATATTGATAGTTTGAATCGGAGATCATCATGTAATTCTTAGAATGATAAATACTCGCATTAACTTGGTCAAGTAAGCTTAATCCAACTACAAAATCATAATCATCAAGTGGGATTACCTTAATGGTTGCTTTATCGGTCCGCTCACCAAGCCTGAGTTCCATTCCTTTAGCCACACTCGTTATGGGAATGCTTTCTGAGTTCACCGTTTTGATTCAACCCAAATTTTTCTCCATTTTGAGACCAAGTTCCTTTGCCATCTCTTTGGAAATAAATAAATCAGATGCACCAGTATCAACAAGGGCATTCAATCTTCTGCCCGCCACGATAATGTCCACAAACATCAATCCATTACTCGCCTTGTCTTAGACACCACACAATAATGCACTAAGACTTTTGGTGTCATATTCGACCTCTTCGAGCGTTTCCATGGCATGGAAAGTGGCTTTCTTTAGACAATTCTTCATCCTATGTGGGCCTTGACAAAGATAGCATCTCATTGGCTCTTTCTTATCCCATGGTCTACCTTGATTAGCCCTTGGGCCTTTACCATTCTTTTCTACTTAATCTTTGTCTCCCCCATCATTGCCTTTGGGTCTTGGCTTGGGCTTGGAAGACTCACTGTTATCAAACTTTCTTCCCCCAACATCAAAGAAATTTTCTGCTAAAAGCCATGGCTACGGTTAAATCAATGATACCTAGGCGACGCAACTCTTACTTAGCCCACATTTTTAGCCCATCCTCGAACCAATAAAATGTTTTTTTCTTGTTCAAGTCTGAGATCTGAAACATCAACTCATTGAATTCTCGAACATAATCTTGAAAGGTGCCTTATTGCGTAAGCCGACGTAACTTAGCACGAGCCTCATTCTGAACATGCTGTAGATAAAACTACTTTTTGAACTCTCTTTGGAAATCCTCCCAAGTCCCAATAATTGTTCCTCCATGTTTCTCATCCGTGGACCTACGTCGCCACCACAAGAGAGCAACATCAGTAAAGTAAATCGAAGTAGTGTTTACCTTAGTGGCATTATCCTCAATTCCAATTGCTCGAAAATATTGCTCCAATTCCCGCAAGAAGTTATCCACTTCTCTCGTAGACCTAGCTCCCTTAAACTTCTCAGGTTTTGGAACATCTACATGATGTTGCTTCGGTCCCGAAGCCAACATTCCACTTTTCAAGGCAGCCTTACAAATTGTGAGCTCCCCCTTAAGCTCAGCAATCTCCTCTTTCATGGTAGTCACCAGGGCCTCAAGAGCTTTCACCCTTACCGTCAATTTATCTGAAGTGGATCTGAGAGTGTCCAACACAAATTCCTTGCTCTCTTCCCTCAATTCCTCCATACGGGTCAGGACCACCCGAGTGTCTCCTTCATGTCACCAACAGACTCCTCGAAATTGACCACTCGATTTTCCAAGTTCGACAGTATGTCCATCGATCAACTAGCCTTTCTGGCCCTCCCACAGGTCTCCATTGGCTCATTCTCACCAACTTCTTTCGACATCCTTCAACAGTGCTTTCGCAAACCTGGCTCGGATACCAACTGTCATAGACTTAGGAATTTCGCCTCACAATCCATGCGGCCTTAGGTAGTTTCTTACTACTAAAAACACCTAAGTCAACCTAACTCCCACAATATGAAGATTCAACAGAACTTCTCAAAAACCAACACAAATGAAAGCAACTCAAAGCTAAACAAAGATGAACGAAGAACGGAATAAGAACAAGCCACAGAAAACTAAGAACACAAGAGAGAGAAATTTGAGTGAATGCTCTCAAGAATTCTTATTTCTCAAAATTCAAGTGATTTACAATGAGAGAAGAGGCCACTATTTATAGTTGAGTCTCCCCAAATCCAACGGTACAGGTCAAGTACATCAACGACTAAGATTAAGAGGTATTTACAAATCAAACCTCTAATATTACAAAATCATATCTTCTAAGATTACATATCGTATCTAAGATTGCATATTCTCGAAAATTATGTTTCCGTATGTGTCAGGCTTATAGATGGACCTTCAATCTCTTCAAGCAACGGGCCAGTCCGATCGGGCCAAATGACCTCTTTCCCACTTGATGGATCGCACAAATGTGTCATGGTTGCGGGCTCCCATGCGCAACCCCATGACACTAGTATACATTAGGGTTTGCCATCCCTTATATTATTCAGGGCTATATGGGCTTTTCAGATATTAGGTCTAATTATATTTGTTATTCAGATTTTTATCCAACACTTATAATTTATCCAACCCAATAACTATTTTTTATCACCCAAAATATTAATTAATTAATTAACTTAACTTAACTAAATTTGTTTTTTAACTCAATTCTAATTCCATTAAAGTAATAGCAAATTTACTGTACTAGAATCTATGAGGGAACTTAATTTAACTATCTTATTCAACAAATCTATGATGACAAATTAATTTAATTCTCAATTTGTACTTCAATTATTTAATAATAATTTGAAGAAATTAAATTATTTTTTGAATTATTTTATGTACTCAGCGAGAAAACGTATTCACTGTAGAGAGTGATATATGCGATCTATTTATCTTATCGTTTTTATTCATTCCAAAATTCATTCATTCTATATGCAATTCGTTTCAGGTAATCTCGAGCTAGCAGAGGGACTGATTGCACATATATAACTAGGGCTCAAATAATTTGTAATTAAGTTCATACTTTTCACCTATTTATTACAACTTATTTAATCATAGAGTCATTCCACTATAGTACCATGATTGAACCCTCCCTTATTATATATCATTACGGAAGCTACTTTATTAAGTGTGGGGGTGAGCGCTCGATCGAATCGAGTCAAATTGAGTGAAAAAATTTTGAGTTAGTTGAGTTGATGAGTCTCATTTCAACATTGTAACTCGATTTGAAATTTTCAAATCAAGTCAAGTGAAATGAAATTCGAGTCAAGTTGATTGAGGAAAATTATTCGAGTTAAATTAAAATTTTATTATAAGGTAATTATTTCCATGTTAGAGCACATAAATTTGAAACCACATATATTTTAAAACTCTTTCAAAGAAAAATAAGAGAAAACTAAAATACTTTAGAATGATAAACTTGAATAGGTAATTTACTTGTTTAGGTCCTTAAAATTATTATTTTGAATTTTTTTAAATTAATTTTTCCATATATTCTTTAAATTTTTTTATAATTTTTATTTTTTATATTTTAAAAAATATGAAATTTGGATTTTTTATAAATATTTTGAAAATTTGAAAATTACTTTGATTTATTTTTGTTGAGAGAGACCGATTTGCTCATTTTCGAAATCAACAGGGACCAAAGGGGTAATTACATCAATCTGTTATTTGAATTATTCGAGTTATTCGATTTGTGAAATTCAACTCAACTTGAACTTGAAAAAATGAATTACTTATTCGAGTTGACTCGAATAACTCAAATAACTCGATTCAATTAACTCAAAATTTGGAAAAAAAAAACGATTTTATCAAGTTGAATCTAGTTTTGCTCACCCTTAACTAAGTGCTTGCCCGATGACCTTGTCATAAGCGTGTTACCCTCATAAGATATCATTAATCTCTTTGGGATAAAATCTGTTCTCCCAATATGGTCTTATTTTATCTCATGGTTCCATTACATCTTCTGATATGAAAAAGTTAATAACTAATATATAGTAATTAAATCATTTGTCTTATGACAAATGACCCATGACCACATTCTTTTTTCATCAATCATGTAATATCAATGAGAGAATATCATTTACCCTTTATTGGACTATGAATTTCACTGTTGTGGAATGATGTTACATCATGCAAAAGTCATATACCTAACTTACCAAGTTTCAGTTACTTATATATTTGAACTTGAACTTACATTTACATCAAAGTATACAAGTCATATATACATGGTTCATCATCCACTTAAGAATAAGGTATGACATACTATAAACGTCACAAGTGAATAAATCCATAAATAGATTTAGGATAAATTCAATCTGGGTCCTGTCTAATGTATTTTCAGTCGAGACAATGATATCTGTCTCTATCTTCTAGGAGTTATCCGTTCTGATACCCAAGTTAAGACATCTCCCCAATCGAACTTAATAGACGACATAATACCCTTTCAATCGATTTTCTCAGTTTCAATTAGGCTATGGATTGTTTAGATTATCTACTAATATAAGTTGTTTTCCACATTATGATTCGACCACATAATGCAATTTAACATAGTTAAACATTAAATGAGTCAATATTTGCTTATATTTTGCTTTGCATGCAGAAACCATTAAAGACATATATACAAATGATATTAATGTATAATGGAATTTCATCTAAACTAATACATTCGAAAAATTACAATTATAAATTGATGAATATACTACGCTAAGGGCACCAAAACTCAACAATATGATTATATGTAATTAATAGTAAAAATTAAAAATTTTAAAGATAATTTAATTAATAGTGCTGAAGTGTAGATAAAATAAGTTAATTAAATTTTTTTACTTACATTTTCATCTAATATTATCAATCCAATGCCAATGAATTCATTATTTTGTCGCACATTAACCGCATCTTACATTCTAATGATGCGAACCTTCAATTTCCAAATCTCGTCTACAGCTGCAGGTTAGGGAATGAAGTTGCAGCTCTGCATCATATCCTTCGAAAAAAAATAGAAAATTATTAAAATAGTCATATGAATATAAGTATAATTAATTAATTGATATGTATTTGAAATAAATCATAGTCATAAAAAACTTTTGTGTATACGACATTGTTAGTATAAGAATGTGACATATCATTACTTCCTAAAAGAAATTTAGAACCATCAGGCGAGGTAACTCATGAAGCAACAACATATAATTGTCCATACATGACAACCAAACTCCAACATGTTTGAATCTCTACCCTTGACTTTTATTTATCCTTGATGGGAAACTATCTTCGTGAATGGTCATTTTATATAAGATGGACAAATTTGCATTTGAATAAAAAATTGTTAACCAATATGAGTATCTCTCTGCTTCAATCAATGGTGAGCCCGATTTTGTTACAATCAACCTAGTGTCATTATATAGTCCAAGACTTTGGTTTATATTTATAAGAAGCATAATCGAAACACCAACTTTCAACTGAATTTTATGGTTGGGAATTCCCATGAATTTCAAGGAGTTTTAAGAATTTAGGAGGATATAATACAAATATTTCATAAAATTGCCTAAAATGAATTTATTAACCCTATCACCAACCTTATTACACGGGGACAAAATAGCTCTATTGTCGAAACTATTTTTGTGAAATCGACTTTTTATTTAGAAAGCGAGAATAGAGTCGTCACCAATCTTTTTTATATGAGGTGTGATCGGATCACCTCGTAATTTGATCCTTTTAATAAACGGTTTGATTTACTAAAGCAAAGATTTTTGGTCTACGAAATTCAGGAAACGGGTTCGGCAGTAAGTTACGCACGAGGAAGGATTAGCATCCTCATAACGCCCAAAATTGGTACCTAATTGATTAATTAATGTCTTATTGCCGAAAGTTGAAAACTTGAAAAGAATTTAAAATATGATCCCTCATTGTATTAATGTTAACTTTACTTAAAAACCGCTTGGATAAATTGAAACAAACGTTAAAGACCCTCTCATTTCTAAATAATAAAATGTCACATCCTGTAAGTTAGGACACGACCCCTTGAACCTTTGAGAATGAGCTTGCTTTTATTTTTTTTATTTGACATCTTATGTATTTTAATTTTAAAAGTATATTCGGTCATTTTGGTTCAACAAGAAAATCGAAACCCCGTAAGTTAGGGTACAACCTCTCGAATCTCCAAATACGAAACATCGCCTATTTTTAATTTTTTTTTTGAATAATAACAAATGTAATATTTAAAATGATATGTATTTAGTTTATTCAAGTATGATATACAAAAGAGGAAAAAAATAGCTAAAACGTGAAAATCTCGTGTTTAACGAATGGTGATGCGACATAAACTAATGAAGCATAAAATATGATGATAATAAAAAGTGACGATAATATGCATAATAGAACAATATTAATAATGAAAAATGATAATAATAATATAATAATAATAATAATAATAATAATAATAATTAAAATAATTAAAATAAAAAGGCAATAATAATGATAATGATAACAACAACAACAATAATAAAAAGGGCCAAAATAATTAAATATAATGCGCAATAAATACAAGAATAGACCAAAAAAATAAATAATAGAAAATAAAATATGAAAAATAATTCATAAAAAGAAATAATTTAGGAAAAGTCTAACTAAATAAATGAGGGTTAAATCGACATTAAAATGAAATAGGAGGGATAAATTGTGAATAAATAAAAGAAAGAGGAGAATGAAGGGTCAAAATGAAACACGAGTGAAGGTGGGAGGACTAATTGGGAAATTATTCATTGTCTCCAAAACGGCGTCGTTCCTTTTAGGTATTAAAATAAAATAAAATTATCGGGTAAAATTTTAAAAAAACCAAGACTGAATTACAACGGGCCATAAAAGAGGAAGAGCCTAATGTGCAAAAAACCCATGCGCTAAGAAAATACGCGGATCCTGGAATGGGTTGGGTCGGACCATGGGTCGGCCCAAAACGGCACCGTTTCCGGTGCTTACCCATTAAAACGGTCCAAGGACCAAATTGAAACAAAACTAAACATTTGTGGTAAAATTTTTAAAAAAGGAAAAATAAAATAGGACTAAATTGAAATGCGCTGTAAAAGCAAAAGGACTGATCGCGCAAACATACCAGTTGTTGAAAACACGTGGATCCTCTGGGCGGATCGGGTCAAGGCGCAGGTCGAGGGCAGAAACGATGTCGTTTTAGAGCTTTAGAAGCCTACCCTAAACGACGTCGTACAGGGCTGTATAAATACAAAAAAAAAATCCAAAAGCCTTCATTTCAACCATTGTTTTTTTAAAAAAAAAACAAAGAAAATCCCTTTTTTTTTTGTTTTCTGTTTTCCTCCGACCATGGCTCTGGCCATAGGCCACCGTGGCCAGAGAACCCAAAAAAATCATTTTAAAATCTCTTTTTGACTGCTTTGTAAAAAATAAGAAAAGAACCAAAAAACTTCTGATATCCCCTAAAAAAACGTCGCGCCGAACCTTAAAAGGTCTTTGGTTTCCGATGCCGGAAAAGGCCTTCGATGATGAAGGGAGACGAAACGTCCCAGGTAACTTTTATTTTACTTCTTATATTTTATATAAAAATTAGAACATAAAAAAGATCACCTTTTTTTGAATCTGTATTCAATTTTCTCCCATTTTGTATTCGATTTTTTTTGTGTAACAAATACAATCTGGTTTCTGGCTTTTATAGCCGAAATATAACATTGTTTTATTATTATTTTTGCTATTGTTTCCATTATTTCTAATTTCGTTTTTGTCTTTTCTGCTCTGTCTTCTTTCTTTGTTTATTTTTTGCAGGTCTTGGTGAGGTCAATGGAGGCGGGAAAGGCGGTCTTCTTGCCTCTTTGGTGAAAGGGTGACAGACCTTTGGACGAGGAGCCTCGGTACGAGCATGCTGACATGGCTAAGGGCAGTGGCGCGCCTAGAACTAGGTTTCCTGTGTTTTTTTTAAATGTTTAGGTTACGGGCCAATAATTTGGGCTTAGTTTTTTTTGTTTTTGAGCTCTTTTGGGTTTGTAATTTTGGGCCTGTAACTTGTTGTAAATTGACTTTAATTATTTGGTTTAAATTTTTGTTTTATTTTTGTAATTTGGGCCTGGGCTAAATTGGCCTATTATAGCTGCCCCTCTTTACTCATTGTCGTGTAACGAGAATGAAGCAAAGACTTTAAAAAGGGCCAATTTTTCCTAGCCTTGTCGAATCTTGACTTTTTTTGGTGCTTCTCTTCTTTAAGTAGCCTCATTCCATCCTACTGCATCTTTAGGGGTATAGGAATTAATGCTTCGATCTATTCCACTGTAACTTCAAGGAGATTAGACTTGTAGCTTTAATCTGCTCCACTACAACTTCAGGGATATGAGACTCGTATCTTCAATCTACTCCACTGTAACTTCAGGGAGATTAGAGTTGTAGCTTTAATCTGCTCCACTGCAACTTCATGGAGATAAGGTTTGTAACTTGTAGCTTTAATCTGTTCCACTGCAAGTTCAGGGAAATAAGATTCGTTATCTTCACTCTGCTCCACTGCAACTTCAAGGAGATAAGATTAGTGATTTCAACCTGCTCCACTACAACTTCATGGAGATAATGTTTGTAACTTGTAGCTTTAATCTGTTCCACTGTAACTTCAGGGAAATAAGATTTGCTATCTTCACTCTGCTCCACTGCAACTTAAAGGAGATAAGATTTGTAATTTCAACCTGCTCCACTACAACTTCAGGGAGATAAGGCTTATAGCTTTAATCTGCTCTACTGCAATTTCAGAGAGATAAGATTTGCTATCTTCAATCTACTCCACTGCAACTTCAGGGAGATAAGATTTATAGCTTTAATCTGCTCTATTACAATTTCAGAGAGATAAGATTTGCTATCTTCAATCCATTCCACTGCAACTTCAGGGAGGTAAGATTTATAGCTTTAATCTGCTCTACTGCAATTTCAGAGAGATAAGATTTGCTATCTTCAATCTACACCACTGCAACTTTAGGGAGATAAGATTAGGGCTTCAATCTGCTCCACTGCAACTTCAGGAAGATAGGATTTATGGTTTCACTGATTTATTACACCGTTCTCTGGGAACATGACCTGCAGAATCCATTCCATGGGCCTATATTTATGCCAAGCGATTAGGATGTTATGATCAGAATGAATCAAATGCTCCTAATTAGATGTGTATGAATGATTTGCATGGATGCAGAATGTCATTTTTTTCGAGAATGATCCCCTTTTAATGCTTAGGTTGACACTGCTCGTTGTTCACCAAGGTTCTATCACTGACGTATTACCCTGCCTTCTTATTCAGCTGGTATCTTTGACAGAGAATCTCGAAGAAATAATCACCAATTTAGATTATTTTTTTCAAATATTTCCAACTCTTAAATTTGGTTAGTTCTGACTAGTGGTCCTGTTTCAGGTCCTTATACTATTTAGAAAGCCTAGAAAACCTTCAGAGCAATATGCAAGAAATCCTTTTACTTGAATATTATTAGCTCATTAATCATTATTTCAATAAAAATACTTGAAAAAGATTGTAACAATGGACAAGATTGAAATTTATTGGGAGCAAGACTCGAAATGAATGGATTAATCAAAGATAGCAAACGCTGCTAAAATACAAGATGAGTAAGATGAAAATAGGTGCCCCAAATATCACAACATGAACTTCTTTGCACAAACTTCTTGAGGACTATTTTGAGATTGATATGTGTTTAGGAGATCTAAAGTACTTTGTGATGCCTCAAGATGTAAAGTTTCTCCTCATTGTTGCCTCTGCCGGGAAATGACTATTTCATGCCCATTCTTTGGTCAAAATTTGAGCCGCCCTTTTCGAGTTTTCAATTTAAAACCCATTTGGTCTCAAGGCGCCCTTTTTGGGTTTTCGTCTTGGCCTCTCTTTTTTGTTTAGGTGAATTACTTCTTAATTGAATCTGAATTCACAAGATTAGGCAAGTTCCTGCCATCCATCTCAGTCAAAATCAACGCTCCTCTAGAAAAAGCCTTCTTTACCACATAAAGTCCTTCCCAATTTGACATCCATTTCCCTCTGAAATCTTTTTGTATGGGTAGGTTTCAATACTAGGTCCCCCTCATGGAATTCTCTAGGATGAACCCTTTTGTTGTAAACTCGCATCATTCACTTTTGGTACATCTGACCATGACAGATGGCTTTCAACCTTTTCTCGTCAATCAAGTTTAACTGATCATATCGGGATTGGATCCATTCTGCCTCATCCAACTTCAATTCTGCCAAAACTCGAAGAGAAGGAATCTCGACTTCAATGGGTAAAACTGCCTCCATTCCATAAACCAAAGAGAAAGGCATTGCCCCGGTTGAGGTCCTGAGAGATGTTTGATAAGCATAGAAGGCAAATGTTAACTTCTCATGCCAATCTTTATAAGTCTCAGTCATTTTCCCCACGATCTTCTTAATGTTCTTATTGGCTGTCTCCACCGCATTATTCATTTTTGGGCAATATGGTGATGAGTTGTGGTGTTTGATCTTGAATTGACTGTAGACTTCTAATATCATGAAGTTGTTCAAATTCAGTGTATTATCAGATATAATCCTTTTTGGCATTCCATACTGACATATGATCATCTTCTTCAAGAATTTGCTAATTGCCAACTTCGTGACATTAGCATAAGAAGTGGACTATACCCACTTGGTGAAGTAATCGATGACCACAAAGATGAATCGATACCCATTGAAAGCTTTTGGCAATATCGGCCCAATGACATCCATGCCCCACATAGAGAAAGGGCATGGAGAAGTCATGACATGAAGGGGTGAATGAGGCACATGAATTTTGTCTCCATAAATTTGGCACTTATGACATCTCTTAGCGTAATTAATACAATCTCCTTCCATGGTAGACCAATAATACCCGAATCTCATAATTTGTCTAGCCATTGTGAAACCATTAGCATGTGTCTCGCAGATACCCTCATGGACTTCTTCCAAGATTTTCTTAGCCTCAACAGCGTCCACACACCTTAGTAGCACTTGATCCTTTCTTATTTTGTATAGGATCTCCCCATATAATACATAGTCACTGGCTAGTCTTCTTAGCATCCTTTTATCATTCTCAGTTGCTTGGTTAGGGTATTCACGATTCTTCACATAGCGTAGTATATCGTGGTACCAAGTGTGATTAAGGGTGTTCAGTCGGTTAATTGACCCGAAATAACATTAACCGACCTTTCAAAATTTTTAACCGTTAACCGAACCGAAATTTTTTCGGTTAATTCGGTCGGTTAACCAAATTAATCGAAAATTATATGTTTTTTATTTTTGGTTAAAAATTAACCGAACTACTCGAATTACCCGAATTAATCAAATTACCCGAAATGAATCACTACATAATTAAAAACATTACATAAGTCTTGAAATTAACACATAATTGAAATGTAAGTCTTTAATATTGTTCATTTGTATCCATTTCTTCTCTCCAAAAAATCTCCATTTGCATTAAACCTACAAAAAGAAAAAAACATGTGCAAAAGGTTAGCATATAATAGAAATATACGCATTTAAAAAAAATAAATAATATAAACAAACGAATAGATTATAAGTTAACAAGAATAAGATAGTAAGTATACCCTTCAACTCACGAAAGCTCATGAATTTAGGGTAGGCTATGATGCATTCCAAGAAAAGTCTAAACATTGAATCAATTAAATAAGTAGGAGTGATATGGTAAAAAAACTGAAACTATTAAAATAAAACAATAAATATACCATTTTCAATCTTGTCAAGCTCTTGGATTTGTTCTTCAATCTTTTTGATGTCTTCTTGTGATGATGATTTTCGAATCCAATCTTGAGTACACACAAGAGCTTGTACAATTTTAGGAGTTAAAGAACTCCTATATTGATCAAGCACACGTCCCCCGATGCTAAATGTAGACTCTGAAGCAACCGTAGAAATCGGTATAGCTAACACATCTCTGGCCATTTTTGAAAGAGTGGGAAATCTAGGGATGTTCACTTTCCACCACAATAAAATATCAAAATCTTCAACAAATTCCTCATTAGTCTCAGCTAGATATTTATCCAACTCAAATGTTTTATCCTCACCACAAATTTCCAACTCACGCTTTTTATACAAAGCTTGCATTCGCCTTTTCATTTTTTGTTGTGGTTCACTGAGAGAAACATGTGTTGGCACACTCGATTGGCTACAAGTACTATGAAGTGGAGGCTTATACTCATCAAAGAATTTATACAAAGATTCCTTCAATTTTTGCATCATTTCACAAGCTTTTTCAGAACTAGACATTTCACTAAGTGCAAATTCAAGATACTTTAGTTTTTGTCTAGGATCTAAAACACAAGCAACAAACATAAGCAAATTCATCTTATCAATATAACCCCAATACTTATCATACTTTTCTTTCATCTTGATGGTCATAACATTGAAATCAACATTTCTATTTAACTAAGCATCTCGTAAAAAAATATCAATTTTAGAAAGCTCATCAAAAAAAATTATTGGACGTGACATATGAAGTGCCAGATATACGCAAAGTGATTTCATAAAAGTGTTCTAAGAAATCCCTCAAGTTTCTAACATTATCCCAATCATCCACACTAGGCCAACCCTCACCCCTTTCAAGTTTAGCCCTAAAGTTTGTATCTTGCTCCTCAAATCTCTTAAAAGCTCTCTCAAAGTTCTGAGCAGTATCTAACATTAGGTAGGTCGAGTTCCACCTAGTACAAACATCAAGACACAACATCTTCTTGCACTCTATCTTTTCCACCACAACACACTCCTTAAACTTTTGTAATCTAGCTGGAGATTGTCTCACATATCTAACAGCCCCCCTAACACGTTCAATAGATTTATTCATTTCCTTTAAGCCTTCAACAACAATCAAATTCACAATGTGTGCCATGCATCTCATATGAAGATATTTACCATTTTGAACTAAACCCCCTCGAGAGTTAAATTTCTTTCTCAAATAACAAATAGCACCATCATTTGAACTTGCATTATCAATAGTAACAGTAAACAACTTATCAATCCCCCAATTCAACAAGAATTTCTCAATCACCATCCCAATGGACTCACCCTTATGACTAGAAATTGGACAAAAGTTTAAAATCTTTTTATTCAATTTCCAATCGTTATCAATAAAGTGAGCAGTGATACACAAATAATTAACTCTTTGCAAAGAAGCCCATGTGTCAGTAGTTAAGCAAACTCTAGAACAAGAACTTCTCAAAAGTTGTTTTATCTTGGCCCTTTCATCTAAATACAATTGATAAACATCCCTAGTCATAGTAGTTCGTGAAGGAATATGAAACCTAGGACATGCCACAAACATAAATTTCTTAAAACCTTCACTTTCAACAAACTTGAAAGGTAATTCATCAATAATAATCATTTGTGCTAATCCTTTCCTAGATGCTTCTTGATCAAATCTCCGAGTTGAAAGATTCCCTTCTCCCCTTCAACTCCCTTTCTAGGTAAAACTAGTTGTCCTTGACTATTGTCAACAACATTACTAGGATTTTTCTTACATGAACCAATATGATATTTCAATGACCTCGTACCATTTTTTTTTCATATCGCAACAAAATTCCTTTTGACAATAATTACATTTAGCCTTACTTGCACCCTCACTATTAATAATCTTAGTGAAGTGAGACCAAACTTCTAACCTTTGAAGAGTGGCTTTTCTTTTCCCGCTAGTCTCCTTTGTTTCGCTTGAAGCTCCAACTCCCGAATTTTCAGAATCTATCGAAGTAGGAGGTGTAACACTACCCTCAATAGATGTTGGTACGGTTGACATTCTGCAAGAAAAATAATATATAATAAATTAAAATACATTTATAATATTAAACATATTTAATTTAATTTAAGACAACATGAAAATGCTAAATTTGATACACTAAAACACCAACTTTAATTCAGTTTATGACAGCATAATAATACTCAATTTAAAACATTAAACAACAGCTTAATGGCCATTAAACATTAAACATTAAAAGTTAGCACCATAACATTTAAAGCTACAGTGGCAATTCTCGTGAAATTGTTGGGAATTCCTTATAATGTTCTAATGGCCATTAAACATTAAACATTAAACATTATAAGTTATAATGGCCAAATGGAAGATGCTGCCAAAAGGAAATAAATGGCAATAACTAGTAAAAAATGGTAGTCCATCAATAGCTTGTTTCATCCCTTACTTACCTAAAAATTACAAAACATTTCTGCTTCCCTTGCGCCACCGTCATTCATCCAAGTCTAAACCTTCTTTCATTACATAAATGCATTCAACAACCTTATTAATGTGGTTCAGATGTCTGATCTGATCCCTATTATTAAAACTTTTACACACTTAAATGTATCTTTTTTTTTTAAGTTTCGAGCAACCTTTTCCTTTTCTAAGTTATTGTGAAGTACTTTTATCATCTAAGAAAAAAAACTTAAAAAATGGCCAAACAAAAGCTGAACCATGAATCTAAAATACACAATATTTAGTAAAAATTAATGTTTTTGGCCAAAAAAAAAAGCTTAAATTTAACATACAAACCCTCCCCACCATTACTAAATTTAACAATTGTAATTCCCTATAACTAGTCTCCCCCTTCATTCATTTTTTTCATTCATCCACACCCAAAACTAAGAAATAAAAAAATAAAAAAGAACAAAAACCAATAGCTCCAATGCGTTGGAGCTCTTAAAAAGACTTGGTTTTTATAGATTTTGAATATTATTGAAAATCAAAATCTGGGTTTTTTTTTGGGCGGGGGCTTTTAAAAAATGGGGACAAAACATTATTTGCAGTTGTTCTTATTACATGGTTGGTTGTTTTTCAATGTAGTAATGGACATAATTTTAATTACAAAGAAAGAAGCCTTGGGAGTGCAGGTGTAGTGCAGATGCACCTTGGGAGGAAATTATATGCAGTACAGGTGCAGCAAGGCGCCTTGGGAGGAAGAGACAAAAGTTGGTTTCAAAATAGAAGTTGCAGATGATGAAAATACCTCAACTTGCGATGGTGACCAAGTAGACGCCGGAGTGCCGGACGGAAGGTGGCTGGCCTGGCAAAGATTTTGAGAGTTTTCAATTAGGGATTTGAAGTTGAAGAAGGTTATATTTTTTTTTCTATCCTGTCTGTTACTGTTAGTGTTGAGTTGGGTTTAATTTTATTTTTAGTTTTAGAATTTTATTTTTATTTATTTAATTATTTGTAATTTTTATGATTGGGTTGGATTGGGTAATTGGGTTGGGTTGGATATTTGGGTTTGGATTGGATTTAGGGATTGTGTTTAGGTGAATAGTGGGCCTATTTATATATTATAATTTTATTTATTAATTTTTTCGGTTAAATCAAAAAAATTCGGTTAACCGACCAGTTTCGAACCGAATTAACCGTTAATCAAAAAATTACAAAATAATTAACCGACCCCCGACCGAAAAAATTTGGTTAACCGACCGATTAACCGAATTCGGTCGGTTAACCGAATTTTTTCGGTTTTACCCGAATTTTGCACACCCTTAAAGGTGATCATCTTTTTCTTCTTCTTCTTCGATGTTGTAACAATGAGCTGGAGTCTCATAAATACTCATCTGGATAGGTTTTACAATCTCTTGTTTGTTCACTTTGACCATCGAAGCTAAGGTAGCCAAAGCGTCAGCCATCTGATTTTTGTCTCGTGGAAGGTAGCAAAAGGTGATGTCATCAAATTCTTTAATTAATTTAAGAACCAGCCTTTGATAATCGATTAACTTGGGATCTATTGTCTCCCATTCTCCCTTGAGTTGATAGATCACTAGTAAAGGGATAATGATCTCTGCTTGGGGACACCAGGACTGCCCCGATTCCATTACCTACAGATTTTAAGGCTCCGTCGAAGTTTAGCTTCCAAGAATGACCTTTTGAGAGTCTTCTTCAGTAGTTGCAACATACATTAGATCTTCATTCGGGAAATCAAAGCTCAAAGGCTCGTAATCTTCTAGAGCTCTATTGGCCAAAAAATCTGCTATAGTGCTCCCTTTTATAGCCTTTTGATTCACATAGACTATATCAAATTCAGAAAGCAGAATTTACCACCAGGCCATCATTCAAAGCAATCGACTCCATCATGTACTTTAGAAGGTCCAACTTTGAGATGAACCAAGTTGTGTGGTACAACATGTTTTGTCTCAGTCTTCGAGTTGTCCAGATCAAGGCGCAACACAACTTTTCAATTGGTGAATATCTTGTTTCACATTCAGTGAATTTCTTACTGAGATGATATATCGCTCTTTCTCTTCTTCCTGACTAATCATGTTGACCAAGCACGCATCCCATGAAATTCCTGAATACTGTTAAGTACAATATCAACAACTTATCTGTGCTGGGTGTCATCAGTACTAGGGTAATGAATAAGTAATGTTTGACCTTGTCAAAAGTTTTCTCGCACCTCATTCCAAACGTCTGGATTGTGTTTCTTAAGTAGACAGAATATGGGGTCGCATTTCTTAATTAGTTGTGAAATGAATCGGGCAATGTAATTTAGTCTTCCTAAGAAACCTCGAACTTCTTTTTGAGTGCACAACAGAGGCAACTCTTGTACAGTCTTAAATTTATTTGGGTCAATCTCGATCCCCTCTTCACTGACTACAAATCCTAGTAATTTTCCCGAACTAGCACCGAAGGTACATTTTGCTGGATTGAGCTTCAGCTAAAATTTTCTCAATCTCAAAAACAATTTCCTCAAGACTTATACATGCTCCTTCTCTGTTCGGGACTTTGCGATCATATCATCAACATAAAATTTGATTTCTTTGTGCATCATATCATGAAACAAGGTTACCATGGCTCTTTGGTACGTTGCTCTCGCGTTTTTTAGTCCAAATGGCATAACCTTCAGGATGCATCTTAATCTGGTTGTATCCAGAGAAACCATCCATGAAGGAGAACAGTGAGTAACCTGCCGTGTTGTCCACTAAAGTGTCGATATGAGGCAATGGGAAATTGTCTTTTGGGCTGGCTTTGTTGAAATCCCTGTAATTTACGCACATCTATACTTTCCCATCTTTTTAGGGATGGGGACGATATGAGCTACCCATTCTGAGTATTTAACAACTTGTAAGAAACCAACATCGAATTGTTTTTTAACCTCCTCTTTTATTTTCAGCAAAATGTTGGGCCTCATCTTTCGGAGCTTCTGTTGAACTGGCTTACACCCTTCCTTTATGGGAAGTCAGTGTACCATGATATCAATACTTAACCCGGGTATGTCTTGATATAACCATGCGAATACATCCTTGAATTCTTGAAGTAACTCAATGAGGTCTCGCTTTGTCTCTGCGGCAATACAAGCTCCAATCTTTACCTCTTTCTCCTCTCCTAAGCTCACAATTTCGACTAACTCTTTGTAAGGCTGGATTTGTTTCTCATCTTGTTCTACCATCCTTAACAAATCAGGAGATAGGTTACAGTTTCGATCATCTTCAAAATCCTGAGAATCCTCCATACACATATCTTGCTCAAAAGGAGACTCTGAGTCAGTAGCAGCGTCGCTCATATCATTGATATCTGGAGACCTGTTATAGGGATGAAGAAAAATCCAAAGAACAAAAGATTCTAAGAATAATTATCTGTATGGCATGATTATGAATAAAATAGAAAGAATAAAAGAGTATTTGCTCAAGATGATACGCAAAGATACATTTTATTGAAATAAAGATGTTGGACATAAGCCTATTTCACAAAAGGATTCTTATTGCTCCTAGGCTTAGAGCAATAAGTGTGTTTTGAACATTACTCTGAATTAGCTCTAAAAACTACAGGAATCTCTTCCACGGTCCAATTGTTCAGAACACTTCCAGGTGCATAGGGGCACATGCCTGATAAATTTTCTCCCCCAATTCCCTCTTTGGACATGGCGTTGATGTTTAGATTTCCCAACATTTCTTCTGTGGTTTCTTTTCTTAACATCTTCCATTCAGGGTGAATAGTTCCTCCCAACACGAAAGTTCTAGATATATGGGGAAAGGCCATCGGTTCCCACTTGACCTCATCCCCATTCAGTCGCGCTTTTCTCCTTTCTTGCTTCTTCTCTAGCTCTCTCTTCTTTTGCTTCACATTTGGCTTATATCCTAAGCCAAAGCTACCTCGTTTGTCCATTAGCATTGGTGCCTCAACCCTTCCTTGTAGGTGTTTTCTGAATCCTTTCCCGGGCAATGCTCCTTTCCCAACTGTCAGTTGCAGGCTCATCCTTGTAGTTTTGGAGATTTTGGGCATTGGGATCTTGTTCCCTTCGATTATTAAGGTTGCATTCACAAATTTCAGCAATCAAAAGGAATATTCTATCGCTTCATCGTCTGCCCTTATGTATGGCGCATCACTGGTTACAGATGCAATAATGTCTTCTTCCGTGTTTATCGTTACTAGTCGACCCTCAGTTACCAACTTTAGCTTTTGATGCAGTGATGACGACACTACCCCAGCTGAGTGAATCCAATGCCTCTCTAACAGGCAATTATAAGAAGGCTTGATGTCCATCACCAAGAAATCTACCTCATACGTGTTTGAACCAATCAAAAGGGGTATCTCAATCCCTCCCATCACCCTCCTTTCGGTACCATCGAATGCTCTCACTATGTTTTGGCATGTCTTCATATGAGAGCTATCCACAGGCAACCTATTCAGTGTGGATAAGGGCAAGGCATTCAGTGCAAATCTATTATCAATTAACACCCCTGGCAATGTATATCCTTTACAGCGGGTGGTGATGTACAGAGCCTTTGTAGATCCCATACCCCCTGGCAGTATTTCATCTTCATTAAAGAAGATAAAGTTACCGGCACTTATATTGTTAACTAGGCGGTCCAGCTTGTTTACAGAGATATCGTTAGAGACATAAGTTTCATTCAGCACCTTCATCAACGCGCTACGATGAGCCTCTGAGCTCAAGAGCAAGGCTAGTACTGATATGCAAGCCGATTGTTTGTGTAGCTTTTTTACAATGCTGTAATCACTATGCTTTAAAAATTTCAAGAATTTTCTAGCCTCATTCTTAGTTACTGGCTCGTTAACTGGTGATTCAAATCTAGCTATTTTTCCTTCTTTTGTTCAACCACCGAGGCTTTTCCTTTAACGGCCTCGGCTCTTGTATTTGCAGGATCATAGCGCCTTCCACTATGTGAGTACAAACCCACATCCTAGCCCTCTTCTGAAGTGCTACTCGGGTTTTCCTCTCCCAGGATCGTCACATTGCATTCATAATTCCAAGGAACCCTCTTACTGTCCTTGTAGGGAAAGGCTACAGGATTTTGGATTATGACCCTTGGTGCAATTTGTACTTCGATTTCATTACTTCTTGGTCGTGAAATAATAACTATTGAGTGGTTAACTTTATAGACCTTATCTGTTGACCCTTTTTCTGAGGCGCACACATCTTCTCCTTTCGAGCCTTTGGCATACTTAAAGAATTATAGCTCCTTATTATCCATCAGATTTTGCATTAGGGCCCTAAATTCAACGCACTCCTGGATCTCATAACCTTCTTCAGCATGAAACTCACTGTAGTTCCTCATCCTTTTGGGTCTCTCCTCTGAATCCTGTTTGATTAATCCTTCCTCTACCATTTTCTTCCAAAACCATTCCAGTGGAGTTTTCAATTCCACTACATTCATCTTGGTTCTCTTCCCTCCACTCTCAATTATCACATTTACCCCTTTATCAGAATGACTGGGTAACGGATTTCCTGCTACATTAGGTCCCAATGGATCATCGAACTTCACAATACCCATCTTGATGAACCTTTCAATTAACTTTTTAAAAGTAGTGCAGTTCTCGATTGAGTGTCCCGTGATTCCCGTGTGGTACTCGTATTGAGCATTCGCGCCATACCATCTGGGGAATGGAGGTTGCATAGGTTTCAAGTAGAAAAGGGATACCACATGTACATCAAACAGACTCTGATATAGCTCCCTATATGTCATCAGGATGAGTGTGAATTGGAATCTTTCTGTATTTGGCCTTGGGTTGGATTCTTGGAGGCCCTGGTGACTAGTAGTTACTGTCCTTGGCGGGCCTACAGTGATTAGTTTTAAATAACTCTTGTTATATGTGCTTGCATTATTCACCTTATTTTCCTTCTTCCTCGAGTTTGATCTTTTGGCGTTTTCCCCTGTGTCTATCTTTTTCACTGCGTTTTTAATCATTTCACCAGACATTACTATATCTGAGAAGCTCTTAGTAGCTCTTCCCGATATATGGTTGATGAATGAGGCTTTTAAAGTATTGATGAAAAGCATTGCGGTTTCTTTCTCCATAAGAAGTGGCTGGACTTGCGTTGCCACTCTCTTCATCTTTGGGCATATTGCCTGAAGCTCTCACTTTGCTTCTTCTCCGTATTTTGCAACGTGATTCTGTCAGATGTCATGTCCGTCACATGACTATATTGCTTCATAAAATCTTGTGCCAAGTCTTTCCATAAATTGATTTTGGCACAGCCTAGTTGGTTGTACCATTTGGCTTTTAACCCGATCAGACTGTCTTGAAAGTAATGAATTAATAATTGGTTATTATGAACGTGTCGTGTCATCCTTCGACAGAACATCGTGATGTGAGCTTTAGGATAGCTAGTCCCGTTGTACTTTTCAAACTCTAGATTTTTGAACTTAGGAGGGAGCACTAGGTCTGGGACCAAACTCAATTAGCGTTTTCCATTGCTCTGAATTTTTCTTCTAACCATCTGTATCGATCTTCAAGTTGCTTTGGTAGTTCCACTCTTGATTTTTCCATTTCTGCCATATCATCTAGATCAAGAACAACGAGATTGGTTGGATTATCCCCAAGATTGGAGCCTGAACTCGTTGAGTAGTTTGTTGGTGCTGAGGTATCGGCCTGATATTGTTGGGGTCTGAGAGTAATGGGTACCCTTCGTGGGTACGCCCCTGGTTGTGCCTGGGCGTTTATCGGGGTAAAACCCGGGGGTAAATAGGATCATCATTATCACCCCCTGAGTTGACCACAGTGCTCTTCCCTTTTCCAAGTCCTCCAGTCAGCAATTGCGTCAATTGGCTTATCATACTTCTTTGGGATTCCTGTATTTGATCCCTCATATCCTGTTGCACTTTTGCTAACTGTTCTTGTAGCTGCACTTGCAACTAATCTTGCATGTCTTTTTGATTCTGTTGTATCCTTTCTAATCTTTGGTCTATTCCTTTGGTTTTAGTGTGAGTATTGTAACGATATTCAGTTGGTTGGCTCTTGTTGGTTTCCAGATTAACTGAAATAATTTCAATTAATTAGGGTCTTTTTGTGAAATTTAATGCATATGATGCAATGTAATGCAAATGCATAGAATCAATGCAAAAAGAGGCATTGACTCTGATTCAATTCTACTAGAACAACTTTACTAGAAAACAATTTTCTTTACATAAAACGGATTACATATACGGCTTTGTCCTAATACTCAAAGCCTTAACCTTCCCAAGAAGCCAAGCTAACTCTTGACCTCGATTCGATTCTGATTCATACTTCAAGCTTAGCACATCAACCTAAACTGCTAAGGTTTGCAAATGATCAGCCACCTCTTGTATTTAAGCCACAGCTTCACCTATGATATGGTCTCTATCCCTGACTTGACCTTGAGAATGGTGGAGTTGCTCTTTCCAATGCTCATTGTTTGCTTCAAGGAGTTCAACTCAGAGTTCACAATTTTGTAATACGGTCTCGAGCTTTTCCATTTTTCCTTTCAGCTCTTCAATCTTGTTTAGGCTTGCTTTCAGCTCAATTATGGAGTTACGACTACGATACTGATGAAGTGACTTTTCTATCTCTTGCCGCCATTGTTCTGATATTTTTCCTAGCCCGACAGTCCTCATTGATAAGCGCAGCTTCTTGTAATCTATTTTTAAACTGTCCAGATCTTCCTCTGCCTTGTTCTTTCCTTTTATCAGTTTATCGGCCTTTAGCCTCTAGATGTCAACATCTAGACCTAATTGCATCTTTTCTCCTTCCAATTGCTCTATCTTCTTTCCTAGCTCTGAATTCCTTTTTTTAAAATCCTTCTGTATATTCTCTAGCTTAGATGGGATCACTTGCAGGTATTCCTCCATTGGTCGAGTGCCTTCTTGCCTTGGCACAGGGATGTTGTCATTGACTCTTTTACCCCACCACCTATTATATTCGGGGGTCGTCATCGGACTTGTAGCTAATCTTTTGAATCTGCAGGTTTGGTTCCACGCATTAGATATTTCTCGAACCTTTTTCTTGTAATTATCACCCTTACACGAAAACTCACACTGAGCCAACCATTGTGTTGCTAGTATGAACTGCCTCGATCTATATTGCCTCAACACAAGTAGAGGAGCATATCCAATAGCTCCCCATATTTCAAGTAAAGGGACCCAGTCGAAGTCTCCGCACCTGTATAAAATCTCATCAGGGATCATCTAAGGAGCCCTCCATTTAACGTCTTCGTCTTGGAGGTTTTGGAGAATCGCCATCCATTTTTTTTCGAAACATTGTCTCGCCTCAGTATAGCCACTAATTCTATTAATGGAGAGTAATTTTCAGAGAATACTCGATAAGAAACTTTTTCTATCTTCTAGAAGTGGCTGTGAAACCAAGCTAGCAAGAGTTGTGCAAATCTAATGAATCTTTCTTCACCCGCTCTCCGGAATGTATTCAAGGATCTGAATGTTTTAGCCAAAATTTTTGGGACAAGCGTGACCCTCTTATCAAGTCTGTTGAACAAATATGAAACTGCCTCATCCACATGCCCTAGTGATTTAGGGAAAACAACCAGCCTGTAAATGCTCAAAGCAAAGACATCGACCCTTTTCTTCATATCTGAGTGTGCCAAGATCAAATCTCGCAAACTATTCCAAGGGATACATTTACTATCTCTTTTTTTCTTGATACGGGCTACAACCTATTGCTCACTCACCCCTGTGATGTTCATTAGCTTTTTTAAGAAAGTTGGGATGTTGGCGGCTCTAGAGTAAGCTTTGTTAGCTTGAATCATTGGGCATCGAAGCAAAGTTGTATACTCTTCCACAGTAGGTACCAAGTCTAATTTTCCAAAGGTAAAACAGTTGTAGGCAGGATTCCAAAATTGAGCAAGAGTTCAAAACAAGTACTTGTCCACTTTGATATCGAGTAGATAAGGCAAGTCACCATAATTTCAGTAGAATAGCTACTTGATCTCGTCATCCTATTGACCCCATATCTCTTTCAGTTCTTGAAGTTGTTCTGAGTCACACTGATACGAGTGAAATCCTACAATTCTGAATGTACCCCTCCGTCAAACTATCACCCTTTGATAAACCATAATTCACACATATTTTAACCCCATGCTTGGCTTATTTTTGGATGAATTTTCATTAGATTTGATGAATTCGATGCTCCTAATCTTTTAATTTCATGTTTTACACTCAGGAGAGCTTAGGACGTCGAAAAGAACGAGAAACGAGCCAAAAAGAGGAAAAATGAGCCTACCTAAGAATTCAACATGGCCTGGACCGTCGAACACGGCCGTGTGTTACGAACAGGATCGAACACCGCCTGGAATGTAGCACACGGGCAAATCACACGGCCGTGTGTGACGAGCAGAATTGAGTATGGCCCAAGTCATCGAACATGGACGTGTCACACGGGCGTGTCCCTACGGATCCCAAGACTAATTCTATTCGGAAAAGGTTACTTATGGGCTAAGAAAGGCGTTCCAAAGCCTATATAAACATCCTATGGGGCAACCTAAAAGGGGACGCCAGGTAGAAGGCAGAAAATACTCGAAGACAGCCGTCGGGAACAGCTTAAGAGAAGGATCTCCATCAAGACTAAAGATCTCCTATCAATTTCTCTTGAAGTTTTTGGGTTTTCTTATGTTTTGTTGTTTTTCCTATTTTAAGATGTTTCCCTCTATTATTATGAACTAAACCTCTCAAATACCTGAGGGGATGAAACCTAAGACAGATCTTATTATTATTTGATTTATAAGATAAATACTTGTTCTTATTCTTAATTGTGAGTTCTTATTCTTGTTTTGATAATTCATGTTATTGATTCAAGTCGAATGTGCTTATTCAGTGGAGCAAAAGTCTCTGTTTAAGAGTAGATCAACACAATTAAGCAGAGTTGATTGCAACCCTAGAAATAGGGCGACATAAATCTGCCGGATTAGAGTCAAATCTAATAAGGGAATCCATAGATCGAGTTAATGCGATAATAGGGGTTTCAATGCGACAAGGACCTTTGAGTCCAATCATTTTTCTTTTTCTTTTATTTTCATTTTTAAATTCTTTTCCTTTATCTTTCTTGTCTTTAATTTATATTAGTATATTTTGATTTCTTTAATTTAGGTTCAAGAGGCTATTACAGAACGACCACACCACCACCGGAGTATCCACCACCCCTGTCCAACTTTACACAGTTTCTTTTCTTTGACTCCATCCAAAATTCAGGAAGTTTCATTTCTCTCCCTCTCTTATGATCTTCTTACTATATTTTCATTATTTATCTTTGTACATTGAGGACAATGTACATCTTAAGTGTGGGGAGGTTATTGATTTCATTACTAGAAAATCCCTGAATTTTGTCTAGTTCTTAAGTAAATTTTCTCATATCACTAATTAGAATGAAACTTCTTTTGACTTATGATTTTTATTGATATGTTTTGGATTAAGTCATAAGTAATTGTGCATTGATGGCTTAAACTTTGAGATATTAGAGAACCAAACATGATAAAGTCTATTTTCAGAATTAAAAATTTATTAGGTTGTTTCCCTAAATTTAAATATTACTTTGAAGTTTGAAATTTGCAAGGTTGATATAAAAAAAAAAACCATAATTTTTGTGAGATTTTGAGCTTTTTAAAGCATATTCTTTTCTTGCTCACTTTATTGATTATGAGTATGTCAACATTGATTTGTTATTCTAGAACTTGCTTCGATTATACATGTCGAGACTACACCCTTGATTCGATATACTGAGATGATAAAGGCACCTAAGATTTAACCCACTTACTCCATAAAAAGCCTACCTTCATAATTAACCCCTAGTGAACCCTTTTTAGCCTAATAAACTGTTTCTTGACTCACCCATTAATATTAACCCCAAACCAAATTTTTACTTCCCCTAATCTTTTGATGTCCCTTTTGTCGAGATTTAATTTGATTAGTTGCCTATCTATATTCTTTTACTTGTTCTTATTCTTAAAAAAAAAATTAAAAGTGTATTAATTATTAGTTTTATGTTTTATGAGCTTAAACGGTTAATT
This sequence comes from Gossypium australe, assembly GCA_005393395.2. Lineage (NCBI taxonomy): Eukaryota > Viridiplantae > Streptophyta > Magnoliopsida > Malvales > Malvaceae > Gossypium > Gossypium australe. The sequence continues at coordinate 132,679,725 of CM016616.1, read as the reverse complement.
TCACATCCTTAGAAGAACCTCGTATTATTAGTAATAAGTTTTCAATCGATATAGTTATTCAGTATTAGTTCAACTTTTCTAGTCAGGTAATTTGTCAATTTAATCTCGATTCTAACTCTCTAATTCAGCCTTTATCCACACCTTTAACCTAAGCCCCATTACAACCCTTTTAAGACCTTTTTATTTGTGTATCATCTCATTTTATAGCGGTGGATATTTGATTTTCATGCAAGCCTATGGGATTAACTTTTCATGCTTGACTTTTGAGTGCTTAATCTGAACCTTAAACACTTTGAGTGATTTGAGTGAATCCTTAGTGAGGATGTCAATTCTTGTAGGTTTTGAATCAGAGGTAATTATTTAGGTAAGGGGAAACACCTATGTTTTCGTGCTATAAAATTTTATAACTTAGATTGTTTGAATCTTTAGGACTCTTTTAGTTAAATTATCAATGTATGAATTATCTATGAATTATGATGAGACAATTGAGGAGAATTATAAATTGAGGAAGTTAATTTTAATTGTAGGTTGAGGATTTTGCTTGAGGACAAGCAAATGCTTAAGTGTGGGGATATTTAATAAACCATAATTCACACATATTTTAACCCCATGCTTGGCTTATTTTTGGATGAGTTTTCATTAGATTTGATGAATTCGATGCTCCTAATCTTTTAATTTCATGTTTTACACTCAGGAGAGCTTAGGACGTAAAAAAAACGAGAAACGGGCCAAAAAGGGGAAAAATGGTCCTACCTAAGAATTCAACATGGCTTGGACCATCGAACACGATCGTTTGTTACAAACAGGATCAAACACGGCCTAGAATGTAGCACACAGACAGATCACATCGCCGTGTGTGACGAGCAGAATTGAGCACGGCCCAAGTCATCGAACATGGGCGTGTTACACGGGAGTGTCCCTACGGACCCTAAGACTAATTCTATTCAGAAAAGGTTACTTGTGGGCTAAGAAAGGCGTTTCAAAGCCTATATAAACAGCCTAGGGGGCAACCTAAAAGGGGACACCATGTAGAAGGCAGAAAATACTCGAAGACAGCCTTCGGGAGCAGCTTAGGAGAAGGATCTCCATCAAGACTGAAGATCTCCTATCAATTTCTCTTGAAGTTTTTGGGTTTTCTTATGTTTTGTTGTTTTTCCTATTTTAAGATGTTTTCCTCTATCATTATGAACTAAACCTCTCAAATACCTGAGGGGATGAAATCTAAGACAGATCTTATTATTATTTGATTTATAAGATAAATACTTATTATTATTCTTAATTGTGAGTTCTTATTCTTGTTTTGATAATTCAGGTTATTGATTCAAGTCGAATGTGCTTATTCAGTGGAGCAAAAGTCCCTGTTTAAGAGTAGATCAACACAATTAAGCGGAGTTGATTGCAACCCTAGAAATAGGGCGACATAAATCTGCAGGATTAGAGTCAAATCTAATAAGGGAATCCATAGATCGAGTTAATGCGACAATAGGGGTTTTAATTAGAAATAGATTTCAATTAATCAACCTAGAGTCAGTTGTTTTTAGTCTTGAAAGAGATATTAACATGAATCAGGGATTTTTACAGATTAAGTCAAGTGAATAAATCGTATGAATCAAAAGTAATAAGTGAAGTCTAGGTGGATTCTTCATTAGGTATTGCCTTTATCATATAAGTTGTCTGAAAGTATTTTCTTAATTCTTTCTTTGTCGTGTTTTTAATTAGTTTTAGTTTAAAAAGAAACCACTCCAATTCTTAGGCTAGATAATAAAAATATAGTAATTACTAGTACTCTTGGTCCTTGTGGATACGATATTACCGGTCTTACCATAACTATACTATTGAATGATAGGTGCGCTTGCCTTTAGTGTGATCATAGTTAGTTTTAGACACATCGCCCTTCTCTAGTGGCGTTTTCTCGGACCATATTCGGACAACCGCATTATCTTCCACTCTATCAAGAAATCTGTTCTCTATGGCAAGCTCTCTACTTAGTAACTGAATGTGAATCAACACCTTTTTTATGATGAAAATGTCATGCAATCACAGTCAAAGCGAAACAAACCAAGTCAGTACATCTTATACAAAGCTAAAATTTAAAGCAAGCAAGAAATAATAAATAAAGTACCTATATGGGTGACCACTAGGGGTTCGATACGGTTCTACCTAGGGTAATGTAACACCCCTAACCCGTATCCGTCGCCGGATTAGGGTTGAGGGGTGTTACATTTGATTGGTATCAGAGCTTACGGTTTAGTCGATTCTAGAACTACCGTAGCGCGTGTGAGTCTAGCTATACATGCCTTTATCATATATTGATAGTGTGGTGACTTCTGACAGCCTGAACTTTGTTTTATATAGTAAATGGACACTGATCCTGAAAGAGCCGTAGCGGATGATGTAGAGAGTGTAGCGCCTGACCGTGCACACGGATCAGTGCCGGTAGACTCTCGACCCGTTTCGGGTAGCCACGAGGGGGAGACTAAACAAGCCTACTATCATATGATGAACGAATGGTTTACCCAGTTTATTCAGACTAATCCGGCTGTATACCAACCTCCACCCCCGAATAATCCAACTCCGATTCCTTCAGCACCCCCGATGATCGATCCGATGAGATCTAGTAGGCCTCCAGTTGATAAAATCCAGAAATTTGGGGCCGAAGAATTTAAAGCCAATGATAATGACGACGCAGAGCGAGCCGAAATGTGGCTTGATAACACTATTCGGGTACTTGATGAGCTATCTTGTACTCCAGATGAATGCCTGAAGTGTGCTATATCTTTACTGTGGGACACTGCGTATCACTGGTGGAATACACTAGTATCAGTGGTTCCGATAGAGAAAGTGACATGGGATTTCTTCCAGAATGAATTCCGCAAGAAATATATCAGTCAAAGATTCGTTGATCAAAAACGAAAAGAATTCCTTGAGCTGAAACAGGGGCAAATGACCGTGACGAAATATGAACGGAAATTCGTCAGGCTCAGCAGATATGCTAGAGAGTGTGTTTCTACTGAAGCTATTATGTGCAAAAGATTTGAAGATGGTCTGAATGAAGATATAAAGATATTTGTTGGCATTTTTGAAATTCAAGAGTTTGTGACACTAGTTGAGCGGGCTTGCAAAGCTGAAGAGCTCGGGAAAGAGAAAAGAAAGGCTGAGACAGAAGCTAGAGACATTCGTAAAAGATCTTCGGGTAAGGTCTTTCATCCCACATCCAAGAAGTTCAGAGATGACTACAATCGACATAAAGCTACTACAGATCTACCTAGACGGGATCGACCTCCCGTGGGTTCCCGAGCTACCTCGATGGCCAGTGTTGGTAACATTCCACAGAATCGAGTTGAATGCAAGCACTGTGGGAAATGGCATTCTGAGAGCTGTAGATTTCATGATCGGTCTTGCTTTAAATGTGGATCGTCAGATCATTTTATTAGAGAATGTCCGAGGTTAGCTGAGCAGAATACAGTTCAAAACATTAAGCCGAGCAACACGGCAGTGCGAGGCAGACCACCCAGACGTTCAGGCAATGTAGGTGGTAGTCAGAAAGGAACGAAGAACACTACAGTTCGATCTGAGGCTAGAGCTCCAGCTAGAGCTTATGCTGCACGAGCCAGAGAGGATGCTTCCTCCCCCGATGTCATTACCGGTACTTTCACCCTTTATGATACTACTGTGATTGCACTAATTGATCCTGGTTCGACTCATTCATATGTGTGTGAAACTTTAGTATTCGGTAAGACTCTGCTAGTTGAGTCTACCGAGTTTGTGATTCGTGTGTCCAACCCTTTGGGTAGATGTGTGCTTGTTAATAAAGTGTGTAGGGGTTGCCCATTGATGATTCAGGATTTTTTCTTCCCAGCTGATTTAATGTTGTTGCCCTTTGATGAATTTGATATAATTTTGGGTATGGACTGGTTAACTTCACATGAGGCAGTAGTGGATTGTAAAAGAAAGCTTATTGATTTGAGATGTCAAAACGATGAGACCATCAGAATTAAATCCAGTGACGTAAATGAGTTTCCTACAGTAATATCTTCGATGTTAGCTCGGAAGTATGTGAGAAAAGGGTGCGAAGCTTATTTGGCTTATGTACTGGATAATAAATTGTCCGAGAAACAGATTGAATCTGAATCGGTTGTATGTGAATACCCAGATGTGTTTCCTGAAGAACTACCGGGTTTACCACCAGTACGAGAGATTGAGTTCAGCATTGAATTAGTACCGGGAACGACTCCGATTTCGATAGCTCCGTATCGGATGGCACCTACCGAGTTAAAAGAGTTGAAAGCACAGTTGCAAGAGTTGACAGATAGGGGCTTTGCACGACCGAGCTTCTCTCCTTGGGGTGCACCGGTTTTATTTGTGAAAAAGAAAGATGGGACTATGCGAATGTGTATCGACTATCGGCAACTAAATAAAGTAACTATAAAGAATAAGTATCCGTTACCTCGGATTGATGACTTGTTTGATCAGTTGAAGGGGGCTTCAGTATTTTCGAAGATAGATTTGAGATCAGGCTATTATCAGTTGCGAGTCAGAGATACAGATGTGCCAAAGACTGCGTTCCGAATGAGGTACGGACATTTTGAGTTTTTGGTTATGCCTTTTGGACTCACTAATGCACCTGCTGTTTTTATGGATCTAATGAATCGAGTCTTCTGACAGTTTTTGGATCGGTTTGTAGTAGTGTTTATTGACGATATACTGATCTAATCCAAAAATGAAACCGAACATGCTGAAAATTTGAGATTAGTGCTATAAACTTTGAGAGATCAACAACTGTATGCGAAGTTTAGTAAGTGTGAGTTCTGGATGAATGAAGTTAGCTTTTTGGGTCATGTTTTTTCAGCATCAGGTATTCGGGTGGATCCAAACAAAGTAGCAGCTATACTCGATTGGAAACCACCAAAGAATATTTCCGAGGTCTGAAGTTTCCTAGGCCTTGCGGGATATTACAGACGATTTGTAAAGGGCTTTTCTGTAATAGCTACACCTTTGACGAAACTACTACAGAAAGATGTCAAGTTTGAGTGGTCGGAAAGGTGTCAGAAAAGTTTTGAGCAGTTGAAAGCCCTTCTGACCGAAGCTCCAGTGTTAGCTCAGCCTGAATCGGGTAAAGAATTTGTTGTTTTTAGTGATGCTTCCTTGAATGGGCTGGGTTGCGTTTTAATGCAGGACGGCAAGGTTATAGCCTACGCTTCGAGACAACTGAAGCCGCATGAGAAAAATTATCCGACTCACGATCTGGAACTAGCAGCCATTGTTTTCGCATTGAAAATTTGGCGTCACTATTTATTCGGCGAGAAATGTCACATTTATTCGGATCATAAAAGTCTAAAATATTTGATGACTCAGAAAGATCTAAATTTGAGACAACGCAGATGGTTAGAATTGCTGAAAGACTATGAATTAGTGATTGACTACCATCTGGGAAAAGCTAACGTTGTTGCAGATGCGTTAAGTCGAAAATCATTGTTTGCTCTTCGTGTAATGAACGCACAGATAACTCTGTCTGGTGATGGTTCGATTATAGCCGAGTTACAAGCAAGACCGATGTTTATTCAACAAATTTGTGATGCACAGAAAGTTGATAAAGATTTGATTGCTAGTCGAATTCAATGTGAAAAAGGTGCAGAATCAGATTTCCAGATTGATGCAAATGATTGTTTGAATTATAAAAGCTGAATGTGTGTTCCAAAGAACTCAGATTTGGTACAGATGATTCTGAGTGAGGCCCATAGTGGTCGACTGTCGATACACCCGGGTAGCACAAAAATGTATAACGATTTGAAACAGTTCTATTGGTGGCCTGGCATGAAACGGGATATATCTGAATTTGTTTCTAAGTGCTTAATCTGTCAGCAAGTGAAAACTGAGCATCAGGTACCATCCGGACTACTTCAACCAATCATGATACCTGAATGGAAATGGGATAGAATTACAATGGATTTTGTATCCGGTCTTCCTATGACACCGAGTAAGAAAGATGCCGTATGAGTTATCGTTGATAGACTGACTAAATCAGCTTATTTTGTACCGGTACGCACAGATTATTCACTTGATAAACTTGCTGAATTGTATGTGTCTCAGATTGTGAGGTTGCATGGTGTACCGCGTTCCATTGTTTCAGACAGAGACCCGAGATTCACATCGCGGTTTTGGAAGAAATTGCAAGATGCTTTAGGTACTAAACTTCATTTTAGTACAGCCTTTCATCCGCAGACAGACGGTCAGTCTGAGCGAACTATTTTGATACTTGAGGACATGTTGAGATGTTGCGTTCTCGAGTTTGAAGGTACATGGGAACGATACCTACCTTTGATTGAATTTGCTTACAATAATAGCTTCCAATCTAGTATAAAAATGGCGCCTTATGAAGCTTTATACGGGTGAAAATGTCGCACACCGTTATATTGGACCAAACTCAATGAAAATAAGATACACGGGGTCAATTTGATTAAAGAAACAGAACAGAAGGTGGCTATTATTAGAGGTAATTTGAAAGCTGCTTCGGATCGTCAAAAGTCCTATGCCGATTTGAAACGTAAGGACATTGAATTTCAGGTCGGAGATCGTGTATTCTTGAAAGTTTCTCCGTGGAAGAAAGTACTCCGATTTGGTCGGAAAGGCAAGTTGAGCCCGAGATTTATCGGACCGTATGAAATCATCGAACGTATTGGGCCTGTTGCTTATAGATTGAAATTGCCCCTTGAGTTAGAAAAGATACACAATGTATTTCACGTTTCGATGCTTCGCAAATACAGATCGGATCCGTCTCATGTGATCACATCGTCAGAGATTGAAATTCGATCCGATTTGACATATGATGAAGAACCGATCCGCATCTTAGCTCGAGAAATGAAGGAGTTGAGAAATAAGAGGATTCCATTAGTAAAAGTATTATGGAATAGACACGGAGTTGAAGAGGCTACGTGGGAACCTGAAGATTCAATGAGGCAGCAATATCCGAACTTGTTTAACGGTAAGATTTTTGAGGACGAAAATCCTTAAGGGGGGAGAGTTGTAACAGACCGATTTTGACCCTAATTGGAACGGTGGTTACTGGACCACGAATCTGAGTCCGAGAAATATTTTAATATTATATTTTGAGTCAGTTATATGTGAATTAATGTGTGTGAAAGTTTCGCATAAAAATTTAACTGTTTGTATGCTCAATTAGTTAAAAAGGACTAAATCGCGTAACTGGTAAAAGTGGCCTTTTATTTGATTTATGGTTAAATTGATGTGGCTTTATTTTAGTGAAGTCCTTAAAGGGTATTATAACCATTTTAAGTTATAGTGGACGGCAATGTGGTCTTATAACATGTTTTTAAGTATTATTTTATATGTTAAAGATTATATTATAATTGTTTTATAATTTAATACTATATTATAATAAAATCCCACTTGAGAACAATCGATTTTTAGCCTGATCAGAAATGTGATTTCGAGACCACGAATTCTAGTCGGAAAAATAAATTAATATTATTTTTGTGTTAAATATATATGATTGAGCATGTGTTAAAAATTTCGTGAATTTATTTGACTGTTTGTATGTTTAATTTAAGAAAAAGGACTGAATTACATAAGTGGTAAAAAGTAGCATTCATTAAATTAAAGGGTTTAATTGAATTGTTGTTTGAAAGAATGAATTTGCATGTCAATTAACCCAAATCTCATGGTGATGGACGACATAATGATAGTATGCTTATATTAAATCAATTGTTTTTAGTGAATGGCTCTTTATTCACTTATTTTATAATGTGAAGGGAATAGAATAATAATAATAAGAAAACATTATTTTTATCTCCCCATTTTCCTTCATCTTCTCCACGAAAACAAAGAGGAAAGAAGAGAAAAACTTAAGCTTCATAGTTTCGGTTGATGCATGTTCTCTTTAGGTAAGTAGTTGAGCTTGATTTTTTGTAAATTCTTGCATGGTTGTGCTAGTTATCTTGAACACTATAAAAATCCATGTGGAAAATTTTTAGTTTGAAGCTTATTCTAGGTTCGGCCATGGATAAGAACCTTGATTTTATTATGTTGATGAAATATTTCTTTTTAGCAAAAATTAGATATCAACATGGTTGAGTAGGAAATTAGATGAAATGGATGTGAGAAGGTCTAATTTATGTGAATAAATGGTTAAAGGTTTAAAATGCAAATTTGATGGGTTGTATAGACTTGCAGCAAGATGTAGAAGGTTCGGCCCTTAAGGAATTAATTTAAATTCCATGTGTTTTGTGTTTTATGCTTGGAGGACTAAATTGCAGAAATCTTTAAATACTAGGGGTAAAATGGTAAATGTTGTAATTATGAGTTTTTGGATTAAATTAAATGAATATGAGTTTGAATGTGTTCAAATTGAATTGTTTAGATCAAGTACAAAAGAAAAAGGAATTGGATCGGGGAAAGACAAAAGTTCTCGAATAGCCGATTTACACGGTCTATTAACAACCGAGGTAAGTCCTTAAGCTAAAATGTATTGAAGAATTATTTATGAACCTATTATGTGATTATGTTTGATAAATTTTAGTACATATTTATGTCATAGCCGAATATATATAAGTATATTGGAATGGTTTTAGTTGTTTAATGTAAATAAACTTAGTTGAATTGGATATGTGATATAGTTACGAAAGGTGTGTGAAATGATTTATCGTATTGGTGTGATTTGGGCTTTAAGCCTAGCAAGCCTAGTGCCGGTGATTTATTTCGGGCTTTAAGCCTAGCAGGCCTAATGCCAGTGACTACTTTCGGGCTCCAAGCCTAGCAGGCCTCGTGCCGGTGTTACTTATCGAGCTTTATCGCCTAGCAGGCTTGATGCCGGTGATGTGTTTTATAAAGGAGAGACCGAATATTATTTAAGGCAAATCATTACTAATGTATCTAGCTAACGGTTCAGGTAAGCACATAAGGTATGCTATGTTTTATATTACTTGAGTCAAGTTAATATTATGGGAATTGTGATATATATGTTTGACGCTAAGATTGATGGGTATGAGTATTATATGATTGAATTCGAGTTTGAAGGTACTATTATGGAAATTCGGCCTTCAAGTAGAAATACTAAAAATAAAGGAGATTTTAGTGCAATAATATGGTGGATATGAATGCTATATTTATACGAATTGGAGCATGTGATTTTTGTAATATACCTATCTGAGCTTCAAGGATATGTAGGTTGAAGGAAATGAAATACAATTACTTAGGCTAATGATTTATTAGTATTCGGCCTTGTATAAATAAATGTACTTAAATGTTTATGTGAAATGTTATAAGTTGAATATTTTAATTGCTTAAATATTTAAATGTTATATTATCATGAGCTTAGGACTTACTAAGCTAGTAAGCTTATTTGTGTGAAATGTTCTCCTCTGTTTTATAGATTTTGGTTACGCTACGGGCTCGAGAGGGATCGTCAAGAAAGTCAACCACACTATCGCCTTCTTTTTTGGTATTTTAAATTTTGGTTATGATCTTGTATATGAATATAGCCATGCGAAAATGGCTATTTCCTTTGGTTATGTATCGTTTCTATGTTTTGAATTTTATAGCTTGCTCGTAATGTAAATGGAGGTTTTAAATTTGATCATGGCCTAAATCACATATGGAAGGTGCTATCGGTATATATATATATATATATAAAATTATATATATATACTAGGTGATGGTTTTAGAAAATTTAGTCTTAGTTTTTGGTTTATACGTGAAGCATGTTTGTCATTTTTATGATATATGCATGATCGCGATTAAGATAAATTTGTGTGTATTGTTGGTTATGTTTTACTAATGATGTTGGAGTAAGACATGGGTTTCGGCCATAGGGGAAATAGCATATGCTTGATATGTTTACTAAGAATTAAATAATGCCATGTTTAATTGATTTAGCTATGTGATTATGTGATAATTATATTTTTATAATAAGATGGCCACATGCGCATGGTTTTATAAATTAAAAATAATAATAATAATAAAAAAAATAGTATGTTTATTCTTTATTTATTTGTAACTAGTTAATTTTTTTTTATAACCATTTTCAATACCGTATGTGATATGGAATATTAAATTTTGTGAAATGTTTAGTTTAATCTAGTAAGTATATATATATATATATATTTATGAGATTGGGTGATTAATAGTTAATAAACATTCAAATGTCATTATTAATGATAAGCAATGAATATGTTTCTTGGTTGATTAATTACAAATTCAAATGAAAGGTGCAATAATATATTCGGCCAAGGTGTAATATTAATATGTTGATACATGTAGTTGATTATTAAATGGTAAAATATTTCAATTGATTTAATATGCATATGTATTATAGTATTATAAATAAGACTTAGTTTATGTATATGAAATTTGGTTGATACCGATATATGTTGTAATCTGGTATAGGTTGAGATATGGTTTAATATATATATAGATATATATATATATATATATATATATATATGTGTGTGATAGGTATTTAAGTTATGTAATTCAGACATGTGTGTGTATTAAGTACGGGAAATAAAACTCATTATACATTTATTTAAATTTTAATTGGTTGTAATATTATATTATGGAAATGACTGCATTGTTTGTACTTGAATCCAACTGAAGTCTATTTTGTAATTGAGTTAGTGTAGTAATGCCCCTCAACCCTAATCCGGCGACGGATACGGGTTAGGGGTGTTACAGGTAGGCTCTTAGGGCTCATTATATGCGGTTCGGTTCTAAAGTAAGGGTACCTGAGCTGGCAGATTCCTCGATCTTCACCCATTATAGGCTCATACAGATCGAGTTCAACTCAGGGGAATACATTTCCCTATGGCTATACGGAGATGAAAATCTCACGAAAACATAGGTACGGATGTATCCCAAAAGCGATCCACTATCCTATACAGAGGTGAAGACCTCACAAAGGAATAGTTTCTCACTCCCACTTAAAGGGTATAACTGACTGGTTATGTAGTGCAATATGCGAAAATATATCCAAAGACTTGAACCAAAAAGCAAATATCAAAATGATGCAAACCATAAAAATGAAATGCAACGAAAGGATTGTAAATTTAAACCAAATTATCAATTTTTCACAAAAAGACAAGAAATAATCAACTCGTGGCTTGACTCTCTTATTTTGTCCCTAGTGGAGTCGCCAAGCTGTCGAAACCATTTTTTTTGAAATCGACTTTTTATTTAGAAAGCGAGAATAGAGTCGCCACCAATCTTTTTTATATGAGGTGTGATCGGGTCACCTCATAATTTGATCCTTTTAATAAACGGTTTGATTTACTAAAGCAAAGATTTTTGGTCTACGAAATTCAGGAAACGAGTTCGGGAGTTGGTTACGCACGAGGAAGGTTTAACACCCTCGTGACGCCTAAAATTGGTACCTAATTGATTAATTAATGTCTTAATGCCGAAAGTTGGAACTTAAAAAGAATTTAAAATACGATCCCTCTTTGTATTAATGTTAATTTTACTTGAAAATCGCTTGGATAAATTGAAACAAACGTTAAAGACCCTCTCATCTCTAGATAACAAAATATCACATTCCGTAAGTTAGGACACGACCCCTTGAACCTTTGAGAATGAGCTTGCCTTTATTTTTTTATTTGAAATCTTATGTATTTTAATTTTAAAAGGATATTCGGTCATTTGGGTTCAACGAGAAAATCGAAACCCCGTAAGTTAGGGTACGACCTCTCGAATCTCCAAATACGAAACATTGCCTATTTTTAAATTTTTTTGAATAATAAAAAATGTAATATTTAAAACGATATGTATTTAGTTTATTCAAGTATGATATATAAAAAAGGAAAAACAAAAAAAAAATGGCTAAAACGCGAAAATCTCGTGTTTAACGAATGGTGATGCGACATAAACTAATGAAGCATAAAATATGATTATAATAAAAAGTGACGATAATATGCATAATAGAACAATATTAATAATGAAAAATGATAATAGTGGTGATGATGATGATGATGATGATGATGATGATGATGATAATAATAATAATAATAATAATAATAATAATAATAATATAAAAAATTAAAATAAAAAAAGGCAATAATAATGATAATGTAACAACAACAATGATAATAAGGGCCAAAATAAATAAATATAATGCGCAATAAATACAAGAATAGACCCAAAAAATAAATAAATAAAATAAAATATGAAAAATAATTCATAAAAAGAAATAATTTAGGAAAAGTCTAAACTAAATAAATGAGGGTTAAATCGACATTAAAATGAAATATGAGGGATAAATTGTGAATAAGTAAAAGAAAGAGGAGAATGAAGGGTCAAAATGAAACGCGCGCGAAGGTGGGAGGACTAATTGGAAAATTATTCTCGTCTCCAAAACGGCGTCGTTCCTTTCAGGGATTAAAATAAAATAAAATAAAATTATCGGGTATAAAAAAATAGGACTGAATTACAACTGGCCATAAAAGAGGAAGGGCCTAATGCGCAAATAACCCATGCGCTAAGAAAACACGCGGATCCTGGAATGGGTCGGGTCAGACCATGGGTCGGCCCAAAACGGCATCGTTTCCGGTGCTTACCCATTAAAATGGTCCAAGGACCAAATTGAAACAAAACTAAACATTTGTGGTAAATTTTTTTTTAAAAAAAAAAGGAAAGATAAAATAGGACTAAATTGAAACACACTATAAAAGCGGAAGGACTGATCGCGCAAATATACCCTTTGTTGAAAACACGCGGATCCTCTAGGCAAATGGGGTCAAGGCGCGGGTCGAGGACAGAAATGACGTCGTTTTAGGGCTTCAGAAGCCTGCCCTAAACGACGTCGTACAGGGGTTGTATAAATACAAAAAAAAAATCCAAAAGCCTTCATTTCAGCCACTGTTTTAAAAAAAAAAAAGAAAACCCATTTTTTTCTCTGTTTTCTCTTTTCCTCTGGCCATCGGCAACCGTGGCCGTCGCTGGTCGCTGGCAACAGCGCCGCCGTACACGATGGCCGGAGAACCCAAAAAATTCATTTTAAAATCTCTTTTTGACCCCTTTGTAAAAAATAAGAAAAGAACCAAAAAACTTCTGATATCCCCTAAAAAAATGTCGTGCCGAACCTTAAAAAGTCTTTGGTTTCCGACGTCGGAAAGGGCCTCCAATGACGGAGGGAGACAAAACGTCCCAGATAACTTTTATTTTACTTCTTATATTTTATATAAAAATTAGAACATAAAAAATATCACCTTTTTTTGAATCTGTATTCAATTTTCTCCCCTTTTGTATTCGATTTTTTTTTGTGTAACAAATACAATCTGGTTTCTGGCTTTTATAGCCGAAATATAACACTGTTTATTATTGTTTTTGCTATTGTTTCCACTGTTTCTGCTTTCGTTTCTGCCTTTTTCTGCTGCCTTCTTTCTTTGTTCTTTTTTGGCAGGTCTTGACGAGGTCAACGAAGGTGGGAAAGGCAGTCTTCTTGCCTCTTTGGTGAAAGGGCGACAAAACTTGGGATGAGGAGCCTCGGGACGAGCATGCTGACGTGGCTGAGGGCAGCGGCGCGCCTAGAGCTAGGGTTTCCTATTTTTTTCTAAAAATGTTTAGGTTACGGGCCTATAATTTGGGCTTAGGTTTTTTTTGTTTTTGGGCTCTTTTGGGTTTGTAATTTTGGGCCTGTAACTTGTTGTAAACGGACTTTAATTATTTGGTTTAAATTTTTGTTTTATTTTTGTAATCTGAGCCCGTGCTAAATTGGCCTATTACATCTATCCTTTATAAATGTCGAATTCTTGAAGTTTCTTTCCAAACTGGGATAAGTGGATTCAACAATGTCACGAAATGAACCAGATTCATGTGGAATAATTTGCGACATATCATCCCCATCATGTTTGATAGTAGGTAATTTACCATCACCAAATTCAACAGCCACTTACTGAAAGCAGAGATAGAAGAAGTTGTTGAATTCATATGAAATCACATGTTTATGTTTAATTGGAAAAGGTCACAGTGATCCCATATTAGAGACTTGGTAATATAGAAGTTGAAATAATACCACTGCCCTGCCCCAAGGAACATGTAATATTTGTCTGAAATCCCCTCCCAACAGCATAGTTACCCCATCGAATAACTTATTTTCTGATGAATGATCATTGCATTGCAGAATATCCTACAACATGTACATCAGCCATTGTTTTAATCAGACTTGTCTTCCTTAGTAATTCAGCTAATGATGTACCTTACTTAACTTCGCAAGAAGAATTATTGCTTAATTTCAATCGGATCTTAAATATTGAATGTGTTGTTGATCCACCATAATGCAACAATTTTACCCTTAGGCCTTAGCCGAGGAGTAATTGTCCTCCATAAATATGTTTTCCCTGTGCCACCACTTGAATACAAAAAAAAAAAAAAATGAAGCATCAGAAGTGTTATAAATAAAATTGATAACTGCATCGTATACGGATCTTTGATCAACATGAAGACTATAATATAGTTCACTGTGTTTGTACTACCAACTCGTCCCTATCATAATTAGTGAATTAACTTCATGATGTAGATTAGAGTTGTTATATTTAGTTAACCGTTGGTATTTGTTTCAAGACATGGGTGATTATGAACCTTGAAACAAGAATATAGTAAATCAACTAAGATCCCTTAACAAGTTAAGAAAAAAGTTACTCCATTCTACCAAACGTGGAGTTCAATTCTCGTACTACCACTATTGATGCTCTTGAGTTTGTGTCTTCGATTAAAAATTTACGGTAATGGCATTCAATACGGGGGAGTTTTATTTGAGTGAGAATAAAATTTACCTTAAATTGAGATCGCACTGTAGGCCCAGTGCAACGGAGTTTCTGTAAATGATCCAAGCCCAAGCCCAAACCACAATCCACCTCAGTACTTCAGTACCAAATAAACCTATTCCAAACTCATCGCTGATTTCTATATTGTTTGCTTTTATCTCCTAAACTTCAGTCTTCAGCTTCGACACAGAAACAATGGGCTATTCCAAGGATCAGCTGCTTGCTCGTTTAAAGGTTTCCTCTTTTTGATTTCGGGATAGCTTTTAGTTCTAATCTTTGTACAGTTAGTATCTAATTCGCAATATCCATTCAGTTTTTGGGAAATGATTCATTATTTAAACTACAATTGTGATTTGGGTTTTCATTATTTTTATTTAAATTCATTTATTTTCAGGGTAAGAATGGAGCAAATAAAGTATCAAAACACAAATTAGGCTGTTACAATATGGTTTTCTCTGCTAAAATTATGAACTTTTATAGATATTTACACTATGAATTGGTGGAAATATTGTGAATTGTAACCAGTGGCCGATCTTACCATTTGATTTTGGGGCCAATTAGGAAACTAAGTATGTAGTTTGACCAATAGCTTCAAGCTGTGATCTTAAAGATGAAAATAGAAGAATACAAGGTGACAGATAACAATTTAAATTTATAATACACAAAATTAAATTATAAGCAAAATAAATAAATATAAATATATACAATTTTTTTTTGGGGGGTGGGGGGGTTGGGGGGTGGGGTAACAAGTTAATTTAGTTTAGCGACCACACTCACTCAAGATGTTTCCAAACTGGCCCGTGACTCCCATGGCAATTCACCATTGATTGCAATCCTTCTAATTATATAGTTTTGATTCGGCACTATTTCTCTGTTTGTATCTGGTTATGATTGAATTCAAGAATTTATGGCCTTGCTTCAGTTTATGGTTGCTTTCTTCTTTTTCATCTCTAGTGACTGGTATGTGCATTGAATTTTTCCAGGAGCTTCAAATTGATTTTTCCCAGTATGAACATCCTGTTGTTTTGACTGTCGAAGCTCAGGTAAAAGAAGAGTGCTAAACTTAGCTGATGAGTCCCTTTTGAGTAGACAAACTCATGCGTTTCATGGATTCTAAAATTTTTCTTCTCATCAGGCAAAATATGTTGGGAATGTGGGAGGTGCACTGAGCAAAAATCTGTTCTTGAAGGTATACACCTAATGAATATTGGCATTGTTTCTGATGGATTACTCGTAACTTTCTGAGTGATTGCAAATGGTTATCCATGCAGGACAAAAAACATAGGTACTATGTTGTGTCTGCCCTTGCAGATACGAAAGTAGATATGAAAGGTACATACTTTCTTTCCTGCTTTATTTTTTGTATAATGCATGGAAATAGTTTATTGGTCTCAATATGGAAATTTTGAAGTAACTTTGAGATGTTAATGTGAGTTTCACGGGGCTTTCAAAGCTGTGCAGTTTTATCTCAGAGGCTTGGTTTAGGAAAAGGTGGTCTAAGAATGGCTCCAGAAGAGGCATTGGGTGAGATACTTAAGGTGGGCGAATATATAAATTTTTTTACACTTATTTGTTACCAAATTTTTGGAGGTCATGTTATTATTAATATATGGATTTAGTTAAAGAAAAAATGACAAGCTACTTCTTTTCTTAGAAGGTAAATAAATTTGGTAATCAATGTTTATGCATATTAATGATTGCCAAATATATGATTAAAAAGATTATAGTTCACTATTTTATATTGTTACTTTTGTTTCCACGCCCTCCCCCCCTTTCAATAATGATTGTTATATGTATTTGCATTTCATTATTTTATGTTGCTTCTGTTTTCTTTTTTTTAAGGTGCCACTTGGATGTGTTACTCCATTTGCTCTAGTAAATGAATCTGCAAGGTATTTAAGTTTTATTTCCTTCAATATATTCATTTTAGTGCTGAATGGTACACGGAGAATTATCTTCCTAGAATCTTGCATTTAAGTAAATTCTGTTGGCTTATGTATTAGAAGGGAAGTCCTTGAAGCTGTTGTAGCTTTTTCCTTTGCCAAATTGTATAGAAAGTCCTTGTATTATACTTTTTTGGTGGATTTAGTCACTTTTTTTGTCTTCTTTAAATGTGCAAAATTTGTCTAATTGTACAAAAATGACAATGTCACATGTTTTAAAAAATAAGCTACGGAATTAACAAAAAAAAAAAATAGCCATAGGACTGAAAATACACATTTTGAGAAGTAGAGGGATATAAATGATCAATTATAGTAGAGGGATTAAATCTGAAAAAATGCATAGTACAAGGGCCTCTTACCCAATTCGATCTTTTTTCTTTTTGCATTCGTGTGTGCATGAAAGTGGCTGTGCCAATGTGAAAACCAAAGAAAAATAATGTATCGAGCACTGCAAAACCTTCTGCAATAGAAGATGACTCTAGTGTTAATGATCATTAGGCCTAAATTCTAGTGCAGTTTCTTCTCCCTTCTTTCTCCTTCTCCTTCCCCTTTCTCTTATCTCTCTATTATGGATTCTGTGCTTAATAGTTTATCTGCAAAGATTTGCTTTTTTGGCGGTTTTCTTAGTTGTATTTCTAGTGTTAATTTTCTGTTCCTTTTTTTTTTCCATTTAAAGTCATGTCTCGCTATTGTTGGATAAAGGATTCAAAACTCAGGAGCGTTGCATCTTTCACCCACTTTCCAATGACATGTCAATCTGTAAGTTGGAATATATATATACACCTTTTTTTCACCTTTTTGCAGAAAGATCCTTGTTTTTCGTATTCCATTCCATGCTTTATTTTGTTACCTAAAATGATTGGAGTGGTTGTAGGCGATTATTTCAAGATGGAATATGTTGAGAAGTAAATATCTTATGCTTTAGCATTGTTTTAACCTGTTGCCTTTTTATATGTACAACATAAGCAAAAATGCTGGTTACGGTGAACCATCAATTCAATTCTTAGTGTTCCATTTTTAATTCTTCCTATCAATTATTTGTTACGAGTATGAACGATATATGTCATGGTGTATGCAATTTGGGTTACTCAGGCATAGAACTCTTATGATAGAAAAAAGGGACTGATTTACTAGGCTTTGGCTTAATATAACTGGAAATCAATGAGGAAACTTAGTCTTTATAGCTCTATATACCTTGGTGTCAGAACTTTTTATCTTTTCGGTATCTGTTTAAACTAACTCCCAATAATTTTTTTCCAGCTCTTAATGCCTTTGGTCTTGACAAGTTTCTTAAATCAATTGGGAGAGACCCAACTTATATTGATCTGGAGGTGATTTTACTTTTTCCTTGATGTGTCCCGTGTCACTGGTAATGACTTGTCAATTCAGCTAATCTAATATCCATTTACTGTTGGTAGGCTAACCCTCCTGTAGGGAAAGATCAACCTCCGGATCTAGCTTCTTTAGTTCCATCGGGTTCCACAGTGTTGCCTGATCTTCCCGAGAAAATTCCTTCACAAGATTCATCTGGAAATCATCCTAGTGCTGGTAATAATTCTACAGCAGTTACAGGTAATTTATCCATAAGAATTGTCATTTACCACTCTGTTTTCTACTGTAAGATTCTCACTTTCTTGCCCCAGTTACAATTCCTAAATTTTGTTCCTATTGTAATGCTTCAAGAAAATCAAAACTAAGTTCTATCTATTGCTTCATTTAAATGAATTGTTGACATTGTTTTTAAGAATTTGACATGCTTGAAGTCTAGATCACCATTCCTCTGTTTCCATTTGATCCTGAGACCAACACCTGTTTTGGGTTCCAAGGATTAGCCTACCATTTGTTCTTATAGCTGTAGCTTTTATACTAATCAGTTTATTGTGTCGCACAACTTGGGCACAAAGATGCTGAATTTAATAGTTTCAAGTTATGATGCTGAATTTAATAGTTTCAACTTAGGATTGTGATAAATATGACAAAATTTTGCATCTAGCTAGCAGTAATGGGCTTTGTTGACAGTTTGTCAAGGTTAAGTGAATTTTATTTTTCTTTTCATCGAGGTGGTGATTTAATGTCAATGGTTGCAAAACAATGGTGCCAATCTTACATTAGGAATCTGTTTCTTGTCTGGATTAACACTGATTGTCATTTCATCTGTTAATAAAAAACAATATTGTTGGTATCAGAAATTCGAGAAGAACTGTAATGTTGTTTGCATGATAATTGAGTTTCTAGCTCTGCTGTTGATTACCTACATAGTGATGTAGGAATCAATTTGGTCTAAACAATATAACCCTTTCTCTTCTCTCTATGTAGCAAAAGCTGATAAGCCATCTAGTGCTGTGCAAAATGTTAAGGAGAAATCTGTCAACGGTGTTCGACCATCAATTCCTTCCACAGATGCTGGGAAATTTGTGGAAGAGCTTCTGGATAGAACATCTACCTTACTGCTATCAGAAGTAAGCTAATTCTAATACTTCTGTCAACCTGAAATTTTTCCTTCTTTATTTTCCCCCCTTAGACTTATGAACTGAATACAGATTTCCGAAGATTCCATCAAGCGACATGGTGGACAATTAGGAGCTGAAGTAGCGAATAATATTAAAAAATGTCTTAGAGAAGATCTAAAGAATCTCGCTGTAAGTATTATGCAGTAACAGTTAAATATTTCCTTCATTATTTAGTATATAACTCTTGGTGATTCTTTTGAATAAACCTAAAGAAACTGTTCAGGTTTTCTAATAGTTTTTTGTTTCGCTTCAACCCACAAGTGCCCTGTTTATTTTAGTTTTCAAGTTTATTCTAACAGAAATGATGGGCATCCATTGCAGACAATATTCAAGAACACGGCATACACAGAAGGGTTTTATGCCGGTACTCACTATCAACCCAAGCGTCTTTGATCTTATTTATGACTGCTTATCTCCCTTGGACCATTTTCCTTACCAGAATACGATTTCTAAGCTGAAAAACAACAATCAAACACAGAATTTTCATCATGACGTTCATTCTTTTTATTATGTATTTTTATCTGCATTTAGTCATTTAATCGAAACTATGCATGCCCCTGTTTTTAGAATCATATAAAATTGCTTGTATTGTTCAGAGACATTTAATTGAAACTATGTATTACCCTGTTTTTTAGAATCATATGGCTATTTAACTGCCATTTACTTGATTTTGATAATTGCCATGCTATTTTCCTGGAAAATTGATTGTTTGAAGGTGCGTCTAATGTACTTGAAATAGATAAATAGGCTGTTTATGCAGCATTTCGAGACTTTAGAGATCCTGCAGTTTAAATTATATAATAGGATTAGAGAGTGGCAAGTCATGGTAGCTGCTGCTTAGGTTTCTGTCTCAGGGTCTCGGTTGCACATTAATGATCGATATGGGTATGCTCAATTTTTTATTTTTTGATGTTACATCTGAGTTCTGGATGACATACATGTAAAAACCATGGTAAATTACTGAAATTTAAATCAAGTAGTTCACACACTTTACATCTGAAACACATTTTGCAACAAAGTTCTGCATGAATTCCGACAAGCAAGCACTTCTGCATGTAAAAGGCCTAGAGAATACAGCATCGATTCGACCTTGATTCAACTGCTGGGGGGAAATAAATTTAAAGATGATTTTCTGTGTAACAGGTTAATTGTCAATGAACAGAGAGATTATAAAGCGAGTCCATGTTATGTTCTATTTTGAATTGCATAAATGGTTTCATGTCATCAAATCTGTTTCATCTTTTCAGAATATGAAATTACAATTTATAAATAAATTAGAATTTTTTATAATATTAAAATAAAAAAGTGAAATAAGGCAACATGAAGTAATATAGCAGAGTTATTGATATAGTCAGCATTTGCATGATGGAGGAGACTCGCCTGTTCCATTGGCATTGCTAGTTGGTCCAAAGATAAACACAATATATAAATCACATTGAATCATGAGGGCAATGAAATCATTGAAAATCAATTTTCATTACCAGGAGAACTCTGATGCCTTCTATGGAAAGGACATAGGTTACTAGCCAGCTGCCTAAGCCTCCGATGGGCAAGAATTGTGAAGCCTTAGCCAAGGAACAATGCAGTCATTGTGGTAGATATGTTTACAAGGCAGCTCCCTTGCTTCTCCACCAACAGTGAATTCCTCCTTGCAAACTGGACATTGCGAATTGTCAATCAGGTGCATTTCAGTGATCTTCACTGTTGGAATCGTGTTGATTGTCGATTCTGGAGCTGGAGGTACTCCTGGACGGTCATTTTGAGTTATTTGATTGATCAAATCATCGAGTCCTGGCCCAAAAAAGAAGTTTCTCGGATCAATACCAGACTGTACAAGGTTTGCTTGTCGCAAACTCCTTTCAGCTATGCTTGGACCATAAGGGCCCGCAGGTCTAAGGATAATCCAAGTCCTAGGGCGATGTGTAGCTTCAAATTCTTGTTCTCTGATTTCATTTTCATCGGAACTAAGGCTTCTATGCCTTCCACGATGCTCAAAGGGATCACTTACAGATCTAGCTCCCAAGAAATGACGCCGGAGAAGAGGCCAGCCGAAAGGTTCTTGATTTTCATTTTGACCGGAACTATGGAAGCTACGCCTTTGACGATGCTCAAGGGGATTACTTATAGATTCTGCTCCCAAGAAATGACGCCCGAGGAAAGGCCAACCTAAAAGTTCTTGAATTTCATTTCCATCAGAACTATGGCTTCTACGCCTTTGACGATGCTCAAGGGGATCACATACAGATTCGACTTCTAGGAAACGATGCCTGAGGAAAGGCCAACCTAAAGGTTCTTGATTATTAGAACGTTGTACGTGTTCTTGTTCTCTAATTTCACTTCCATAGGAACTATGGCTTCTACTCCTTCGACGGTGCTCAAGGGGATTATTTACAAATTCGGCTCCCAGTAAATGACTTCTGAGCAAAGGCCAACCTAAAGGTTCTTGATTATCAAAAAGTTGTGCAGGTTCTTGTTCTCTAATTTCATTTCCATCAAAACTATGGCTTCTACGCCTTCGAAGAGACTCAAGGGGATTATTTACAGATTCGGGTCCTAGTAAACAATGCCCGAGCAAAGGCCAACCTACAGGTTCTTGATTATTGGAACAATCACGATTACGATTGGATATCCGGATCAGAGGATCCATGATAAGAGAGGGTGCTTCAAACAGACGAACTTCAGGGGAGGGATCAGAAGCAGTGAAGTCAACAACCATTCTCGGCCTATCAATTTCCATCTCGCAAACGAACTGGCCAGAACATTGAGGGCAGATGATCTCCGAAGGATTTGTAGAGACAATCCTTACAAATTGACGACACTGGTAGCACCAATAAAGCTTGTAGTTCCTCCCTGGGGCTGAACCATTGGTTCCATTGACCCTTTCCCCAGGTTGAGTTTGAGACATATTCTCTATCTGGGTTTTTTTTTTCTTTTTAAAAATCTTGAAATTGGCTAAGAAATCATTTTAGAACCCAACATATACTTAATCTATGAACCAAGATTAGCAGAAAAGTATAGCTTCATTGGTTGAATAAAGCAACCCACTTTTCTAGGTAATGTTATAGATGATATATTCACGGAGTTACCTTCCATGCAAAGGAAAGGATGAGAGTTTTTCTGCAAAGGGATTTTGTTTTCTGAAGATTTTCATGCCCTTTCTTCTTACGGAATATTTTCAAGATATCCGCCATTCAAATCTCAACATAATGCATCCAATAACTGAATGTATTCAATTTGAATTTCAGTGTGCCTGCGTACATGCATGAAACAGAGAGGTTCATAGAATTTCACTGAGCTTCAAATAACTGTTTAGTTCTAGACATATGCTTTGGCACTTACAGGAAAAATGTATAAAAATGTATAGGAAAACGATAAAACATCGATATGCATCCATCAAGATAAAACTGTTACTCGATTAAGCACAATCTACTGTGTATTCATCCATTATCCATACATTGCTTGAAGTCACTCCTTCGATGAATTCTATTATTCGAATAAAATTTATAGATTTGGTTTGAGTCATTACTTAACCTCCAGTTTGATTTTCAAGGATTACAAGTTCTCATAGCCAAATCTAGTCACATACCTTGGCCGATAAACCTAGTTCCGATACATTTAATCACTTTTTCTTCAGCTTTTCCTTCATCCTCTCGACTGCAGACCTCAAAGTTTCTTCATCCTTGCAGAAGGTAAATCTCACCAAATTCTTTCCATCTTCCGGGTTCAAGTAAAAAACACTAGTAGGAATTGCCACAACTCCGACTTCCTTGATCAGATACTCGCAAAATGCAATATCATTCTCTAGACCAAAAGGGGTGTGATCTACAACAACAAAGTATGTTCCGCTTGATGGGAATACTTTAAAACCAACATCCTTCAAACCCTGCACCAAAATTGCCTTCTTTGCCATATAATCTCTCTTTAGCTCAGCAAAGTAGGAATCGGGGGCTTGGAGAGCAACTGTAGCCGCATATTGCATGGGAGTGGAAGTAGCAAAAGTAAGGAATGAGTGTGCTTGCCGCACTCCCCAAGTCAAGTGTGGTGGAGCTATAGCCCACCCGATTTTCCACCCTGTTAGAGAGAACGTCTTCCCCAAGGAGTTCATAGTTACCGTTCGCTCATACATTCCAGGAAGGGATGCCATTGAAATGTGATCCATTTCGAATGCTAATTTATCATAAACTTCATCAGTAAAAACCAAAACATCATTCTCAATGCATAGCGATGCAATTGTATTAAGTTCCTCACAAGTAAACATCTTCCCCGTTGGATTATGTGGAGTGTTTATAAGAATGGCACGAGTGTTCTTTGAGATAATGGACTTAAGCTCATCAATAGGAACAGCAAAATCCGGAGGGCGCAATCTGATGCATTTTACTTTGGCACCAGCCATGGATAATGTCGCTTCATAAGAATCATAAAATGGAGCAAAGAGGATCACCTCATCACCTGGATTAATCAAGCCTAACATGGTTGCAGCAATAGCTTCGGTGCACCCAGAGGTAACAGTAACTTCCTTCTCAGGGTCAATCACAAGTCCGGTATCCTTCTTGAAGCGAGCAGCTATGGCGTTGTTAAAGTCTGGAACCCCATATCCTCGAGCATATTGGTTTTTCCCATCTTTAATGGCTTGAATTGCCGCTTCTTTTACAAAATCTGGACCATCAAAGTTGGGGAACCCTTGGCCAAGGTTTATTGCTCCATGCTTGATTGCAAGCATACTCATCTGAGTAAAAATTGTAGTCTTGAACTTCTCCAATCGCTTCGCAACCTGTGAAAATATACGAGGTTACTAGACAGAAAATATATATTGCTTTATAACACAAACTATTTGAATATACATATTGCTCAATGTCCAAAATCTTCATTTGTTTGGCTTTTCTTATTGGAATTGCTAAACCATGATTGTAACCGCAAAAGCTAAAATTTCGTCATTTGAAACGCGGCTTTAAACCGCAAAAGTTGTGCTAACTTCAACGCTAAAAGGGGGCTAATAGGTCTCTGAATCAAATTAATACTTCTACAGATCCCTAATGTTAAATCTAAGGAAAAAAAAAAATGCATGGCAACAACAATCTCATTTTCTACTAAATTCATAAAATAATCCTGAAATCGGTTTTGACTAGCACTTCCATGTGAGATTGAAAGAACATGATAGATCTTCAATTTGTTATACTACTAATCATGTCCTGTAATTCAGAAAACAAAATCTCATAATCTAACCAACTTGCAATTTTTAAAAGATTCAAAGCAAGAAATTTAGATGTTCTCTACATGCATTTCATTACAACAATTCAACAAAGGACATACCCATTGTCCAACCAGTAGAAAAGATCTCATTATAAAAATAAAATAAAAAATAAAAAACTTTCCTCCAAATTAAGATCTGACTTAAACAAATTATACAAAAACTGGAAACAAAATCAAACCCCCAAACCCAACAAACAAAAATTACTCCCAAAAAATGCAACCTTCTGAATAAAAATTAAAAATCAATGAAGAAAATCAAACCAAGGAAAAGAAGTGGTCACCTGAACTGGTTGGTGGGTGATATTGGGAGTGGCATCGTGAGTAGAAACAGGGTCTTTGTAGGTGGAAACGGAGGAGATGGTAGCCATGAAAGATGGGTAATTGCTGGTTCTCCTATTAGACCTAAAGAAAGAAGAATCGGAATAACCCTTTTGGAAATGCTTGGAGAAATTAAAAAATAAGGGCGTTGTGGATGGGGATTTCAAGCAAAGTGGCCTAAGCATTTCGAAGTGTGTCCAGGTACATTCAGCAGCCTGCATCGAGATTAGGTGGATTTATGTCCTAATTTGAATTTGACCCCTTTGGAGTCAGAGGAGATTGCTTGAATGATTTCAGTTTTTTTTTTTTTTTTTTTTGCTAAAATACTGTGAGACGTGAAAACAAATAAGAAAATTGCAGGTGATAATTGTGAATTAGATGATTATGTCAGAAAAAAAAAACCGATTAATATGTAAGATTTTTATTCAGCGAGCTAATTTTATTTTTTTCATTTTAAAAAATATACATAATTAAATTTTAACTTAAAATATTATTTTTTAATAATTCAATTTTACTATTTCAATTAAAATGTATCAAAATTTTAAAATTAAGTATAATAATTTAAATATTAGTTAATATTATTTAATATATATGTATATATATATATATGGGGTCAATTTAGTGGTAGAAGTTTGTGAGGGTCAAATTCTGCTATTAAACCCTGTACTTTGTATAAGTTGTGGATTTAGTATTTGTGATTAATTTGAATCTTTGTACTTTTCAAATTTTGATATTTTAGTCCTGAGTCAATGGTAACAGTTAAATCTATTTAGTTAAATTATGTCATTAGTCTTGTATTATGCTTAAAGTTATAGATTGAGTCCAGTTCACCAATTGAATCATTCTTAGTGGCTATATTTTTTTTAATTTCAAAATTTTAATCTTAATGCAAACAACAATCATTAAATCTATTAATTGATTTTTTGTGAGTAATATGTGAAAATAACCAATAGACATATCATTACACATGTGATAATATATTTGACACATCAAATTTTAAAAATAACAAAACTTAACTTAACGAATTTAATAATTATCATTTGGTGAGGACTAAATTTTCAAATTCTAAAAGCACATAGATTAAAAATAACCAAATTAAAGTACAAGTACTAACTCCACAATTTATGAAAGTACAGGGTCTAATAGTAGAATTTGACCATTTTGTGAGTGTGTGGTTCATGCCACTTTGAATAAGTGCTGACCGTCTGATTAAGAATAAATTTTGTTTGCATTTGATATTGTAGTTTGACTCCAATATTGAGTGTTGTAGTCAAGCTTAAAGTATCAATTTTTAATTAATGGATAAATTATTTCTGTAGTCCATCAAATATTAATAAGTTTCTTTTTTAGTTTAGGGTAATTTTACTTGAGGTTACCCTAGAATAACATTGTTTCTATTTTGGTCACTTTAAAATTTGTTTGTCAATTTAGTCACTGTAGTTAGAAAATTTGACCAGAATGGTCACTCAACTGTCTGGACCTAAAAAAGGATTTTTTTTTCTTTTAGTCCCTTTAAAAATTTTAAAAAATTAAGTTAATCCATTAAATCCACCTAAAAACCCATAGTAAATAACATAAAAAAAATTCTAGATCCAACCTCCGATATGCTTCCACCGCCATCTTTCCCCACCATCTCCTTTGTTTCCTCCTCCTATTTCGACACTAAGGGAAATTTCTTAATTATCCATGTTCTCCCATTTATTTTCTAGCTAAATAGTTTAGTTGCACCATTTTTTTCAAAGCCATAAAGATTCTTTTTAGCCTTCCAACTTTACAAAAAAATCATTTTAGTTCTCTATTTAACTTTTCGCCTCTTTTAGCCCTTGAACTTGTATTGTTTGTCAAATCATCCAAAAATGAATGGAAAGTTAACATTTGCTAACTTTGCTAATTTGACATGCGGTGTATGACATGTTAGAAATTAATTATTTTTAAAAAATTAAAAATATGCTTTTTATATTTTTATACTTTTTAATTTTTAATTTTAAAAATATTTTTATAATCTTTTTGAATTTTTAAAAATTAATTAATTGCTTACATTGTATCCATGTATATGCCACGTCAGCAAAGTTAACAAATGTTAACTTTTCCATCCATTTTGGGGTGATTTGACAAATAATGCAAGTTTAAGGGTAAAAAAAAGTGAAAATTAAATGAAAGGCTAAAATTATTATTTTTTGTAAAGTTGAATGATCAAATAAATCATTATACTTCTTTCAAATGCACCATATACGACGCCACCAAAAATTTTCAGTGTCAGGGTAATACTTTGGGAATGGGGATCATACAATTTCCAAGAGAAAGAATTTAGAGTTATTAAAAATATTTCTAGAGATAGTTAGATATCAAAAAAATTATTAATTAAATGTAATAAAGTATAATTTATTTTGAGATGTTGCGTTTAATTTGGAAAGTTGAATGACTTGAAGAGCTATTTTTCCCAAATTTGAAGGAAAAGAGAATACAAGAAAACATAGTTTTTATGAGAGCGATTGCTTTTTTTAAGAGCGGAAGTTTAGAATGAACATGTTTAACTTTGGTAACATTGGTTGGTTGCAATTCAACAACAGTAGCACAAGTTTAAATGCTTGCCAAAAATTGTAGGAATTGAGTTAGAAGTAAAGCCATACATGATTAAAAATCTTATTGAATCTAATTTTTAACGAAACAAACAAAAGTTATATTCGAATTTTGAATTGAGAGATAAAAATATTTTAGCGGAGGTAGCTCAAAACTCTCTAGCAACAACCTTATTTTGACTTTGAAAAATTGTTGCACATTTTGTACTTGCTATTAATTTCTGAACTTTTACGAGAGAAAGATTATTTAATCTAGTTTCTAAAACATTAAACGAATCTTGATTTTAAATTTTACAGAATCAAATATAAATAATTTAGTGACAGATATATGGTTAGATAATCCTGTTTTAAAAAGTTTGGTTGTTTAAATTATTTTGTTTATATATATATATATATATATATATTGAGAATGAATTGAACATAAAAGATATGATACTTATTATTTGATAATAGACAAGAATGATACTAATTGTTACTATGGAATAAGGAAACAAAATATAAATGAGTTATAATTAATTTTGTATAAATGAGATTGAGTCAAAAGTATGACAATATTGAAATTCAGCTTTGTTAGGAGTTTATTAAGTTGAATACAAAATTAGTTTTAAATTTAAGAAGAGTTGTGAATGAGACAAGACTTGCGATAATACTTGAATTTTGAGTAAGAAGAGGTTACCTTTTGTAAAGCTTAAATGTAAATACTCTATGAAATTCTTTGTGTTATGCTTAACAGGTGGATTCAATCAGAAGTAGAAATACACCTAACTAAGCTTTAAATTTAGTTGGAATAATAATTGACTAAATTCTTTTTTTTTGGTGAATTACAAGAACAGAGCAAAACTCGAACAACAAACACAACTAGCACGACTTGAACCTAGGCCACACCTGGGGTGGTGAACACCTGGACAATCAGGCCATCACATAGGGTTCATAAATGACTAAATTCTTAATAATAAAGAAGTTTGACGTAAGAATTGG
Organism: Gossypium australe; assembly: GCA_005393395.2. Taxonomy (NCBI): domain Eukaryota; kingdom Viridiplantae; phylum Streptophyta; class Magnoliopsida; order Malvales; family Malvaceae; genus Gossypium; species Gossypium australe. The sequence continues at coordinate 132,651,376 of CM016616.1, read as the reverse complement.
TAAATAGGAAAAATTGGTTATGATATTTAAAACATAAATAAAAAAAATTCAAAATGCACATATTAATGAAAATGCTAAACCAAGTTATTATTAAATGAGTCACTACGTTTTATTTTGATTCATGAAAGAATGATAATGAAATAAGGACTTTCAATAAAGTTTGAATCTTGAGCAGAGAACATAGATTGTGAAATAACAAATGAATTGTTGAGATATACTATTTGATGTTGATGATTGAATACAAATGGTACACATATGTATGTGTTCTTCGTATTATGAATAGATTTGGATAACGATATCATGAATGGAATGAATGTATGTTATGTTAATTTAGGTTCATAAATGATATGGGAAACTATTAGTAGCCCTAACATTTTTGTGGTTCTTAGTCATAATGTAATTGGCATGCCAATAGGACTAACCTTGTATGTTCCTAGTCGTGAGGCCAGTGTACCCTTTTAACCTTGTATGAAACTAACATTACTTCAAAACCAGTCATCTAACAATACAAATTTTAGGTTGTAGTAGATATGGTAAATTGTTAGTATCCCTAGATTTATGAATGTATGTTCTTAGTCGTGAGATTAGTGTACCCTTTTGACCGTGTACAAAACTAAAATTACTTTAAAACTTGTCATCTAAACAGTACAAATATCAGGTTGTAGTAGATGGAACTTTTATAATATGACTTGGATCAGATATAAATATATATATCGAACCCTACCTAAATATTCTACACTTTACCAGTTGACAACAAGCTACAACATCTCCAACAACTACAATTGTAAGCAATGACGATGTTGACACATTTGAGGGCAAGAAAGATTCCGTGATTGTTTCTGTGGTTGAAACAGTGGCTACAACTTCATATACTGTTTCATTTCCTTGCCTATTTTCAGAGTTGGTAGATTTTAGAACAAAAGTATTAAGCTATTTGTTTTGAAGATATTTGGACATGGTAAATCCCAGAACATGAAGACCGATTGTTTTGAAATTGAAGACTTGAAGATTGGTTTCTTGCGAAACAAGTAAAGTTATTTTCTATAGTTGAAGATTTTCAATTACACCGAGAATCTTATGGAAGTATTATCTTATGTTGATTTTTAGCTTTACTTTATAGAAAAGTGATTAGATTATAACTCTTATGTAGACAAAACTTAAGTAGTATTAAACTTAAGTTTTGCCTAGGTTAAAGACGAACTGAGAGTAACCAAGATATTAAAGTAGCACAAATGTGTGCATTGTTTCTATAACCAATCAAAAGAGTTTCTTAGATTGCAAAGCTAAGTTTTCGAGGGGAAAGTTGTAACACCCTTAACCCATATTCGTTACCGGAAAAGGGTTACAGAGCATTACCAAATAAACATAACCTAAATCATTCATTTCAAAACATTTCAATGAACATAGCATAATCCAATATTATACAAGCATATTGTCCCTTATTTAAGACCTCAAGGCCTTAAAATCACTTTATAAGTGTTTTAGGACTAATTCAAGAACATTTGAAACATTGAGGAAAAAATTAGAAAAATTCAATTACAGAGGTCACACGGTTGAGATACACGTCCGTGTCTCAAGCCGTGTAACTCTCGAAATAGGGACACATGGCAGTGTCCCAGCCTGTGTCCGTGCCCATGTAACTCTCTGACTTGGGTCACACGGCCAAGCCACACGCCCATGTGTCAGACCGTGTGCTAGCTGACTTGCTCCCTAAGCACTCAACAGACAATACACGACTATGTCGCCCAGCCGTATGTCTCACATGGCCAAGTCACACGCCTGTGTATCTGGCCATGTGGACCTAAAATGTACCTTAGACAACAAGTTTACAAATTCCTACTTGCTTGGGCATTAAGCAACTCAAAAACCAATCATTAAACCTATTCAAACACAATCAAACATACTCAAAACATGTCAAAACAATCATCTTAGGTGCCTAACCAATGTACCCTTATCGGTACCATATTTATATCATCAAAACATATCAACAATGCATCATTCGAATCGAAGTTTAAAACATGCCAAAATTACTCAATTTAGCTTAATTTATAACTACCTAAACATCAAGCTTAAGTTCACATACACCTAACAAGCATTGGTTCAAAATAACATGCCAAATTATGGCTCCAATCACAACATATACTTATATACTCAAACCAACAATATACTTATAACTTCATTTAAAATCCATCTACAAAAAAACTATCAACTAAGAAATCCTAGGTGCATGCCATCACAAAAGGTAAACATCACCACAATTGAGGTTAGGATCGTTGGTGGATGCTGAGTCGGCAATCAAAAGAGAAGTACCTAACCTAGGCTTGAAAAATAAAACTGTACACTGAGTAAAACTCAGTGATATTTCTATAATTCAAACATTTATAGACATAATATTACATGAATGCTCAAATTGAATTATTCAATCACACTATTAACTAAGCATACCATTACAAGATATCATCATTTTAATTTCATGCATATTAATACATCATTTCATGTTGAACTCAATTTTTCACATGATTTCATACTTGATTTGGCTTTAACAAATATCTCAATTCATATCACTTGCTATATAAATAGCTTTCCATATATCATCCAACACTGCATTTATATAATGGCACAATTCATGAGTACATAACTCATATATTTCATTTGTTTACAACATATTTCACATTTCATTTTTCAATCCATTATTTCATTTCCATTTCACATACCATGCCATTTCAATATCAAATATAAAACTTTATTATTTATTTACCCCTATTAACAAGTGAAACACCCCACACCCGGCCCACGAGCCTGAACCGGATCTGGTATGTTCCTTAAGAAAATCGGCTTCAAATTCTTTTGTTACTTAGAAAATTTTTGTGAATTTTTAGAAAGATATTGGTTTTGGGTTGGGCTTAGGTTGGAAACCCATTTATTTAATTTAGAAAACATTTAATTTTGGTGACAAAACAATTTAGGGTTTATTTTTAAAATAAATTTAATTAAACTTAGTCAAAAATAATTCATAACATAACAACTGAAAATAAAAGCAGGGAAATAAAACCATTCAACTTGGGCCTTATGGCCTTATTACATCATTCAAATCCAAAGATAAAATTGAAAATACTAAAATTGAGTAAAGTCCAAATTCTAATAAATTCTTCAAGTGATGCATGGCCACCTTTAGCTCCTGCCGACCCGGTCCATTACTGCTCATTTCCTGAAAAATAGTCCCACAAAGGGGTGAGTCAACAGACTCAATGTGTACACAAACTAACAATCAACATTCCAGGCATACATATTCATATCAAAGCATATTCAAATCAAATAATGATGCAACCCAACCCAAGCCTATTTGTCCATCCGCTACACACCACCCGTACCTGCCAATTACACCGTGGGGACTACTAAGTCAACCCTCCATCAGCTACACACCATCGAAGGCAGTCGCTGCAGTCGACGTGCTCATCGCCCACTTACGTTGTGTCATTAGACACTATATTCAAATAATGTAACCGAAGTTACCGTATTCACGCAATGGGGCCGTAGCCACCATATTTCGTTGGTGAGGCCGAAACCAACACCTTCATTGGTGAGACCGAAGTCAACACCTTCGTTGGTGAGACCAAAGTCAACACCTTCACTTTCTTCCTTCACATATATCCCAAATGCCCCCATTATTTTATAACATATTCCACATACTTAATTTTCATTCATGTTACTAATCACATGTTCAAAGTATATCACATTCATAATCCTATCAAAAGTAGGAAACATACCTGGGTACTCCTTACCACATTTGTGGTACTTAACCACATTCACATACTGATACATATTCATATATTTAATAATTACCACGTAATTTATTGAAGGTTAGTAAGGGTACACACATTCTTAATAATACATTTAATTTAAACATAGCCATGAACCTATCAAAACTTAGGGTAGGGTACACACCTTTTTCGCTTAATAGTTTCCGTGAATTCCCGTAGAGCGATCTACCGATCTAGATCTTTCACTCCTATATTCGGCCATTAATTAAAACATATAAATAAACCTATTTGGTCTTAAAACCAAATCCTACTAGAAGTAGAATTACTTACCTAGTTGCCGAATTGATTTAATCAAGTCCCAACAGTTGCTAGAATTCCTCTTCCTTGAAATCGGCTAATACTAGGTATGTAACCAAGTCAGTTTTCGGTTTTGAAATAATGGAAAACACTTAAACAATTTATGCCTTGGCCGAATATCCCTTACCTTATGATGGGATTCCAAATCTGAAGAGGATTCCTTTATAAGCCTGTTGAAATCCTATAACTTCGTGTTAGATTAGATCTAACTTTGAAAACGTGAATCATAATCTTTAACCGCATATTTATATTTATAATCCTTACCTTAGATCCTTAGATTTCCCGAAAAATCCCCTTTTGATGTTGTGGATGATTTCCCTCTTTCTTAGAATCCACAAAGATTCAGCTTAACAGTAGAACGGAGAAGAAAATAGAAGAAAAAGAGAGGGATTTTTGCTTAATGAAAATTCGGCAGAGAGGGGTTTTGCCTAGGGAGAATTTCGGCAGAGAGGAAGAGGGAGCGAATGTTGATGAGTAGCCCTCCTGTCCTCTTTTTATAGCCAAAATTATCAGCCTAGGAGTCCTTTACTTGGCCACCACTCCTCTTTTTGATAATATTATCTCTTTTGTTTAAAAGATAAAAACCTTTAATCCATCAATTATCTCCTCAATTATCTCATTAGAAAATAATCCTTTATTTATCTCTTATTATTCACATATTTATGTGAATAGAACTCCTTTATTTATCTCTTATTATTCACATATTTATGTGAATAAAACTCCTTTATTTATCTCTTATTATTCACATATTTATGTGAATAAAACTCCTTTATTTATCTCTTATTATTCACATATTTATGTGAATAAAACTCCTTTATTTATCTCTTATTATTCACATATTTATGTGAATAAAACTCCTTTATTTATCTCTTATTATTCACATATTTATGTGAATAAAACTCCTTTATTTCTCTTACATATCCAAGTTTCCCAAAATGTTCAAGTTTCCATTTTGGATCATTTCCAAAAATGTTCAAGTTTCCAAAATGTTCAGGTTTCCAAAAATGTCTAAGTTTCCAAAATGTTCAGGTTTCCAGAAATGTTCATTTTCATTTCCATCTCCATTTTCATTTCCATTTTCATTTCCATTTTCATGCATTTCTAGGTTTCCAAAAGTATCAAAAATTTATTCATAGGACTTGAAACTTGTCATTTCATACAATTAACCTGGAAATGCATAGGCCCTATCCAGGATGTTACAACAAGACTCGGACTCTGACGAATACACGGATCCAACCAACACACCCCTATTAACTGTGCCTAGCGCTATATAAATTGACACCTAGTGTCTCATCAGTTAAACCAAAGCAAATTGGCACCGAGTGCCTCATCGACTCGAAGTCGAAGAAATCCTTGAACTCTTCCCATCTTATGGCATGCCATCTATATCTGACACAGCCTGATACAGTTAATAGGGTTTCATTTCGCTTTTCAGATGCAACCAATATTCAATTCTCATATTTTCACATTATCACATTTAAACAAATATTCATTTCAATTTCCAATTATTTAATACATTCATAACATATGCCAAATCAATCCAATTCAATCAACTATGAATTCAATTCAATTTTAAAGCACATTAATTCTCACCTCCAATGCCTACCATATGCAATAATTCAAGATGCAATAATTTACAACTTAGTTTGAATTTTAGAAACACAAACCGTGGATTCCAAGCTATTCGACGTCGATTTTATCATTCCTCTTTTTAGTTGAGGATTCCGGTACAACATTAGCTACGGAATTAAAACAATTAAAATATATCAATATAGGACAATTCAATTTCGCATTGAATATTTCAATTTTTACTCAATGTTTGCTTAAATTTCAATTTAGTCCTTAAACCGAGACTAATTATTATTCTTCACAATTAACTCTATATTTTCATACTCATCTCACTTTAAACTAAATTTAACTCCCTATTTTCAATTACACCCCTAAATTTCAAATTTTTCATAATTTAGTCCTTATTACTCAAAATTTATAATTTGTTCTACAATTTAATCATTTTCCATTTCTAACTTAAAAATCTATTAATTTAATCCTTAATACCAAAACTATTCAATAATAACAACATTTAAAATCTTAATCAATGCTAAAATTTCAACATGGGTCGGGTAGTGCTAAACACGAGGATTCAAAAAATATAAAAGTTACAAGAAAATGGACTAAATTAACTAACCAATTTTGAATTTAAACTTTAAGGTCCCTATAGCTGTGCGTTCTCCTTTGTTTTTTTCTCTTTTTCTTTTTTCTTTCTTTTCTTTGATAAATTTTTGCATGCATCCACTTTTATTTCTTAATTCTTTTGTTTTATTTTACTTTTATTTTATTAATATTATAACATATATATATATATACATTTCTTATTATATAATATAACATATATATATTAAGTTAACATACATAAATATGTAATCATCATTAATGCCATCCATTTAATGAAATAAAGGCATAATTGCTTCTTTAGTCCCTTTTAATTTATTTTAATCTAGACTTCTACTTCTAATACTTATGCAATTTGATCCCTATACCTTAACAACTTATAAATCATACAAATTCACTTAACCAAAATCTAATTAACTACACAACTAACTTATGAGTCTAAGTTTCGGGAATGGAGTCCCGGGAATACACTTTTCGACACCCTTGACTATCAGGTCGTTACAAAATCTTAGTGGGAGAGTAATCTAGTCGTTGTACAATGGTGAGGTTGATAAATTGGTGAGAGTTAGACTACTATTAGGACTTAAATCATAGGCTGTATTGTGAGAAAGATTGTGGATCATTGCTCTGGACTAGGCCTCGTAGGTCTAGACTAAAGTCAAACTGCATAAACAATCTTAGTGTTCATCTTTATCTTTTATGAATTTTTAGTTTCATGGTTGAAACCGTTGCCATAGTTCTAAGCACTATTTTAGCCATAGTTTTTGCTTTGCACAGCAAGTATCCCTTCGTTTCTGTAATTGGTATCAGAGCCTCTCACTTAACACAAATAGTGATTATCCTTATTGATATACTTACTTGGAACAAGAATATATTTAGTCTTATGCCCTATATGCTAGATGGAGCAAATTATGCTTACTAGAAAGCTAAGATGAAAACTTTCATTAAGTCAAATGATGAATGAGCATGGAGAGTAATTTTAATTGGATAGGCTCATCCTTTCACTAAATTTGAAGAAGTAAAAATTCCCAAGCTTGAGGCAACTTGGACCACTAATGAAGAAAAGATTGTTAATGCCAATTTTAAAGCACTTTTTTGCTATTTTATGTGGGGTAAATATACAAGAGTTTAAGAAGATTTCGAAGTGTGCTAAAGCCAATGAGGCTTGGGAAATACTAGAAACAATGCATGAATGGATCAATATAATGAAAAAATCCAAGCTTCAGATGTTGACAACCAAATTCGAGACTTTGAGGATACAGGAATCAAAGACCATTTGAGATTTTATGTAAAATTCTATGACTTGACTAATCGGGATTTCCCTTTAAGAAGTGAGTACTCAAACTCAAAGCTTGTAAGAAAGGTTCTTAGGTCATTACCTGAAAGGTTCATCACCAAAGTAACAACCATCTATGAGGCCAATGATATCGATGTCATGAAGACTAATGAGTTAATTGGAACCCTCCAAACCTTTCAGATTAACATGGAAAAGGTCAAGAATGGTAAATTGAAATCTAAGAAGAATATTGTCTTTTCAATGGTTGAAATTATACCAGCAAACAAAGCATTGTTATCAAAGAGATGCAAGAATAGTTGGCTTTGCTTACTCAAGGGTTCAATAAGATGACCAAGAAGTAGTTAGAAGGAATAAATGCTTAGAAGGAATAAATGCTCTAAGGCATCCAAAGCTATCCAAAATGGAAAGTTCAAAACCAATATTGAGTCAAATGAACCTATTAAGGAAAAGAAACAAGGAATTTAATGTCATGAGTGTCATGGTTTTGGGCATATTCAAGTAGAATGTGCTAATACCTTGAAAAAGAAGAAGGGAAAGTCTTTATGTGTGATCTGGAGTGATGAAGAAACCAACTCAGAATCAAAGTATGATAATGAAAATGTGAGTAATTTTGTTGCTTTCACAATGAAAGTGGATGAATTAGATGTTTCTGATTGTGAATCAATAGAGTGCAATGAAGAAAAGGCACATGAGGAATTACTGAAAGCCTACAATCTTATGTTAGAAAAATGGAATCTTCAGTGAAGTTAACTCAAAGCTTTCAATTGAGAATGATTTTCTAAAGAAAAAAACTCTCTATGCTTGAAGGTCAAACATATGCAAAGATGATGGAGCTTGATGAATAATAAAAAATAATGGAGAAACTTAAAGAAGAACTAAGGGATGCAAGACAGACTCTAAAACAATTCGATTGTAGCACTAGCAAATTGAATGTGATGATAGTTGTAACAGCCAGTTTTCAATGAAATCAGAACAGTGGTTTCAGGATCACAAATTCGAAGTCAAAAAATTTAGTTTAATATTATTTTATGGTCTACAGTATGATAAAAAACCGTATAAAAATTTCGTTGAGAAATTTTTCTGTTTACATGCCTAATTTGATAAAAGGGACTAAACTGCGTAAAGTACAAAAGTTGAGTTCTAATAACTAAATGTATTAAATAGCTATAGAATTTTAAATTGGAAGTCCTTATATAGTAAATAAGCCATTAAAGTGCTTAGTGGATAAGTATGAATAGTCATCATTGGAAATTGAATGAAATATGAAGGTTAATTTTAGAAATTAGTGATTAAAGCTATAATAAATAAAATAAAATAATCTATTCTCATAATCTTCCACCAAAAAAAGAAAGAAAGAAAGAAACCTAGCCATGGAAGCTTGAATGTGGGCAAGCTTATTTTTCTCAATTAGGTATGTATTTTTATCCTGTTTTTTTTATGATTTCTATGTTTTTGAGATCATAGTACCTTAATCTAGCTAGCTCAGGGATTAATTTGCAAAAGTGTTAAAGTATTAGGATTTTTCCATTGATGAATATGCTTGAATTTTGAAGTTTGATAATAGAAAATGAATGGTTGTTGTTAGATAAACAATTTTTGTAAAGAGAATTTTGATGGAATTATCAATTAGGGATTAATTGAAAAAGATGATAAATTTATGGTAAAATTTGAGAATTTTTTTAAATATATGGCTACTATTAATATGTATAAAATCGGCTAGGCTTGAGTAAGAATTAAATTGTATGAATTTCATTTTTTGAGCCTAGGGACTAAATTACAAAGGAATTAAAAGTGTAGGGCAAAATGGTAATTTCTAAAATTCCATGTTGGATAAAATTGAATGAGAAATATATTGAAATGAGTTAAATTCATTCGTATAGATCATGTCGACCTCGTACAGAGTTAGATTGAGGCAAAGAGAAAATATCTGATTAGTTGCCTTCGTATCTACGTACACTTGTCTAGGTAAGTTCGTGTAATTAAATTGAGTATTTATATGTTTTAACTAAACATATGTATGTGATTTGTATAATTTATATGTATAACTACCGATTGCATATCCGACGATTACCGAGTCCCGTTTGAACCTTAGAAATTCATAGCTTCGAGTGGTACGAGGCCCGTATCTGAGGGTTGAAGAGGAGAGGCTAAAGAAGCCTTCTTCCATATGATGAATGAAAGGTTCACTGAGTTCGTATGGATGAACCCGACTACTCAACAACCTCCACCCCCTCCTGTTCCTCATCCGGTTCCCGTTAATTCTCAAAGTACGAAACCTACCAGAGTTGGTAAGCCTCCTGTTGATAAGATCCATAAGTACGGTGCTGAAGAATTTTGAGCTACTGCCGAAGATGATCCTGAGAGAGCTGAATTCTGGTTAGAAAATACTATCAAAGTTCTTGATGAATTATCTTGTTCACAAGCTGAATGTCTTAAGTGTATGGTATCTCTATTAAAAGATTCAGCTTATCAGTGGTGGAATACGTTGATTTCTGTTGTGCCAAGAGATCAGGTCACTTGGGAATTCTTTCAAACCAAGTTCCGAAAGAAATACATCAGTCAGAGGTTTTGTAACACCCCAAACTCGGCCTAGAAGTTAGGCCCGAATTTGACGTGTCACATTGAAGAGTTTTTCGAAAACCATGTTTTCATTAGAAACTCTTCTTAAAGAATTTAAAACTTTTTGCTATTTGAAACCTCAAATTTCATTTGCTTATTTCAAAATGTGGTTTATTAGAAATCATCCTTGGAAGACATTATTATCCTTAAAACCTTTTGTTGCGGAAGCTTAATTTAAAACCGTTGCTGTCATTGTTTAAGAAGATCCAGAAATTTATCGTTTATAGTTTGCATATAACTAAAAATGGAAATTTAAAGAAAAATAAACCCCATTGGCCTTATTACATAATGTTAAACCCAAATTAAAATAATATTAAAAATAAAGTAAAACTGATTTTAATAAAGTTCGAAGGAAATATCTCCGATGTATAAAAATATTTGTAAAAGTTTATTTTGAAAATCCATTTGTTAATCGATTTTAGAAACCATTATTTAAGTTTTTCAGAAAATTCCCTTTTTAAACAATTTAAGAAAAATAATAAAAACATCCCAACCATAAAGCAAAATAAAAATAGTCCAGAGGCATTATTACAACATTTAACCCAAAATAGTAAAGTAATAAAATAAACGAGGAAGAAGTCTAAAGTCCAAATAAACCATTTCTGAAGTATGGCCTCCCTTGAGTCATCCATAGCCCAAGTCCATATCATCAAGCATTACCTACAAGGGTTAAGAGAAAGGGGGTGAGTTACAAGAACTCAGTGTATAATCCCCTTACCATTATCCACTGGGTCTGAACCCGTTTAGCAAAAACTTGGGCTTGAGCCCATTAAATAATAACTTGGGCCGAAGCCCATTTAACAATATCTCAGGCCTAAGCCCATTTACATAATAATGTATCTATAATATCATGTGAATGTAATGCAATTCCCAACCCAATCCTAATAATCCATCCGCTACACACCACCCGTACCAACCAACACACCTGTGTGTGATCATCAGTCAACCCACCCTGCCAACACACCATATGCAGGCATTAAGCCATTAATAATAATTCGCAGGCCAATGGCCATTTATAATATGTGTGGCTGAGCCACCAAAATCATATACGGTAATATAATCGGCACACAGCCTTAATCACTATGGCACAAAGCCATATTTAAATTGGCACATAGCCATTATCAAATTTTGTGGCAGAGCCACCAGAATATGTGGCAGAGCCACCAGAATCAAAATGTGGCAGAGCCACCAAGCTACACTTCTCTTCTTTTACATTATTCCCATCCCATGCAAAATATGCAAATGCAACATACATAGTAAATCGTGATATTTATAAATATAAACAACAATAATTAATTCAAAGATTCAATACAAAAATTCGGCCCATTGTAACACTTTGCAAATCGGCCCATTAAGGCAATCTATCAATTCGACCCATTAGGGACATTTTCGTAATTCGGCCCATTAGGGGCATTTTCGTAATTCAGCCCATTAGGGGCATTTTCATAATTCGGCCCATTAGGGGCATTTTCGTAATTTAGCCCATAAGGGGCATTTTCATAATTCGACCCATTAGGGGCATTTTCGAAATTTCACAACCCAAGGGTATTTCGGTAATCTCGTAACTAAAACTTAACTGGTAATTTGGGGCATACAAATTCAAACTATCCATCTGCGTCATACTGACTAAATTGACCATAACTCGAGTTAGAAAACTCAATATCTAGATCTGTAAATTTTCCTTGGAACTAGACTCATATATCTTCTTACTGTAATTTTTCCAGAATTTTTGTCCTAGCCATTTAGTACAGTTTATTCCTTAAAGTTTCCCTTGTTTCACTGTCCAATGATTCTGACCTCTCTTAACTTAATTTCAAATATCTCACTGTACGGTTTTCATATACTGCTCTCACTTGTTTCTAATGAAAATAGACTTACTAAGGAATCTTTACATATAAACTATAACTCATAATTCACTTTGTACGATTTTATATGATTTTTCCAAAATAGATTAGGGAACCACGAAGTCATTCAGAACCAGTCTCACTAAAATTAACATATCTCAGAATATAAAATTTCTTTTTCTTCTCCCTTTCTTCCATATTAAAATAGACATAGTAAGCTTTAATTTTATATCTTAATCACTTTCTAATTCCTTTCTCCTATTTTTCATAATTTTTCGAAATCACATCACTGTCACTGACCAAAATTGTTTTATTACAAAAACATGGTTACCACTATGAACCTACGCGCGCCCGAGTGATCCCGGATGCCGATTTCTGGTTTTCTTTGGAATTTCGACCAAATCACAGAACATTCATGCAAAATTTCAGAGAAGTGTGAGATTACACACCATTTCAAACATGTATTTGGAAGGGTATGAGATTACACACCTGATTTCGGTAAGGACTAAACCTTCTTGATCGTCGGCACCTATGACACCCTAACACTCGATTAGAAAAATACCACGATGAGAGAAAGTAGTTGTTTAGGGGTAAGATTCGGCTTACCACTATTTTTGAAGGATTAACAAGTAGAGAATATCGAGTGATTTCGTCCCTAAAAATAATCGATTAGCCAACCTTTCAATCCAATTAACACCATAACCGAATAGCGATATCAAATGGACTATGAAAAGACTCCTTACCTTAATCGATGATAATCCCTATTTCCACCGATTGACTTATGGCTACGGATGAGACAAGGATATGAGATCCAGCAAGAAGAAAGAAGAATGGAGAGAGTTGAGAATGGAGGAAAGAAAGACTAACAAAGGGAGAAAAGACCCAAAATGTCACAATTACACACTCGACAAATGATTTTTTTTCTTCAAAACCACACAAGAGAATTCGGCATACCCCTCAACCAAACCAAAAACACCCTCCAAAATGACACCACCCTCATGACCGAAACTCTCCCCATACACATCCAAAATTTTTGGCCAAATTTTTCCCCAATTCACTCTCCATCCTTCCTTTTGTCTCCCACTTCCAAATTTTTTTTCTCCCTAATTCACTCTCCATCCTTCCTTTTGTCTCCCACTTTCAAATTTTTTTTCTCCCCAATTCACTCTCCATCCTTCCTTTTGTCTCCCACTTCCAAATTTTTTTCTCCCCAATTCACTCTCCATCCTTCCGTTTGTCTCCCATAATCACTCTCTCACCTACTCTACTAATCAATCATCATCATTCATATCTTTTTTTTTGGATGTTACAGGTTTCTCGACCAAAAACGTAAAGAATTCTTGGAGCTAAAACAAGGTCATATGACAGTGTCTGAATATGAACGAGAATTTGTTTGATTAAGCAAATATGCTCGAGAATGTATTCCGACTGAGACTGCAATGTGTAAGTGGTTTGAATATAACTTAAACAAAGATATAAAACTATTAGTCATGATCCTTGAGTTGAAAGAATTTGTTGTACTAGTTGATCGGGCATATAAAGCTAAAAAGTTGAGTAAAGAGAAAAGACACGTTAAAATTGAAGCTAGAGACTCAAGAAAGAGATTGACAGGAAAGTCATACCTGTAACAGTCCGGTTTAGACCCTAGTCGGAACAGTGGTTTCAAGACCACAAATCCGAGTCAGTAAAATATTTTGATATTATTTTCTGCGCCTATAATATGTGATTTAGCATGTACGAAAGTTTCGTGAGTTAATTTGTTTATTTGTGTGCTTAATTTGAGAAATTGGCTAAATCGCATAATTTGTAAAAGTGGCTTTCTATTTGATTAATGGCTGATTTGATGTGGCTTTTAAATGTGGAACCCTTAAAAAGCAATTAGTCCACTATTTGAGTAAGTGGATGGAAATGGTCATAAATGACCTTGTGTGCATATGATTTATATATTATTATGAAAGGTTAGTTTTGTACATTAATAATGTAACACCCCTTACTCGAATTCTATGCCAGAACCGGGCACGAGGCATTATCGGGCTTGACTTGCTTGATCGATCCACTTTAGGATATAGACATTCTCTTCAATTTAAAACTTTTCATTCACCAATGTAACGTTTTCTATCATGGGTCAACGAGACCCAATACACCCGCTCGGGGTATCGAGGAACCAAACCGGAACTTTTCAAACACTTGGAAAATTTTCACCTAACGGGAGCCACACGCCCTTGTGAAATGGGACATTCCTGTGTGTCCCTAGGACATGCCCGTGTCTTTCATCTGTGGTCGACACTGACTAATTTCACACGGCCTTGACACGCCCGTGGTCCTGGCCCGTATGCCAAACCTTAGCATTTTGACTTATCCACGCGGCCTATACACACGTCTGTGTGCTTCAGTCGTGTGGCGATTTGAATTCCAAGTGCAAGGTGCAGACTTCACACGGCCTGGGCATGCGCCCATGTGCTAGCCGTGCCTCCCACACAGTTTAGACACACGCCCGTGTGTCTACCCATGTGGACAGTTAGCAGGCTATCTACCAAGCCCTTTGCCACCCCACGTTGCACACTTACAAACTCCATTACAAAAACTTCACATATTATCAATTATAAATCTTGAATTATCACATTTAAACTATCAAATGAAGTCTTCATCCCATACATGAGGGAGACCTATTTCCGGTATCATTACAAGTGACTTAAGCCATCATCTATGGCTATACACAACTGAACCATGAACTCTCTTAGGCCAACACATTTGGCTATATTAACTATGACTTAATCAACTTTAAATACTATCCCTATACATGCCATAATTCATAAGGACTTGAAACCTCATACCAAGTGTCTACTCAATAGTGTGAAACATCTCCGACGATCTATAACCCGAGCTACTTAAGCTAACCTATAAGAGATGGGAAAGGAAAGGAGTAAGCAATAATACTTAGTAAGTTCATATACAAATAATAATCAGTTATTGATATTCATTGATTATACTCAATAACAAGGTATTATAATGAGTTTTACTCCTAAACTCATGGTTACCTACTCAACCCTTCATAATGCTTACTCATTTCGTCTCTTACCACATTCTGACCATATCTCGAGCTTAATGCTCACATACATTCCCTACACTTATCACCGCAAATTCTCATGATACAACACATCATAATTTATCACTAAACCAATCACACTGCTAAATTACTCGGTGGTTTCGCACTTAGCCCACCATCAATCTTTAATAGGGTGGTATCGCACTTAGCCCACCAAAAGAATAGTTATGGTGGTATCGCACATAGCCCACCAAATATCAATATAAATGATGGTATCACACACAGCCCATTGTAGTTATGTAATAAGATGGTATCGCACTTAGCCCACCATCAAGTGTGATTATTATACATTCACATAACTATTTCGTCATTCATATGAAACTATACAACAACTATTGAATTCAATCCACAATTTAATTCTAACACATACCTATACCTCTCGTGGTACAACCACATACTTTCTCAATTTCAACATACCTGTTGAATCACTTCAATTATTAAATGACATTTTTGAGTCGCATACACATAACATCACATCGACATCATGGCCTCGATAGGGTCTTACACAAAATATCATATCGATGCCATGTCCCTGACATGGTCTTATTCAATATCCCACACCGAGACCATATTCCAATATGGTCTTACACGGGACCTTAACTATTATCATATCATGCTATTTGCGTTTCCCACTATTCTTAGATTCAATTCTCTTGACATCTCGTCAAAACATATTTAATACATTCATAACGTAAATATACATTCCATACATCATTGGAATATTAAATAACCTGTACGTAATTGCAACATTTGCACACGAACTTACTTCAATATCGAAAAGGTAGAAAGAGACCTATTTGTCCATATGTCTATTTTCTCCCATTCTAGGTCCGAATCTCGTTTTCTTTGATCTAGAACAATAGAATTTACTCATTTAATCACTTATAAATCATAATACATCATAATCTACACTTAGGCAAAAATGACTATTTTGCCCTTATACTTTGGCAAAATTACGATTTTGCCCCTAGGCTCGTAAATCACTTTTCATCATATTTTCTTATTAAAAAAATCCTAGCTGAACATTTAATCCTCTTACAACTATTCATAATTCCAACTATTTCATGCATTAATGAACAAACTATAACATTTGCATCTTAGTCCTAATTAGGTGTTTTCATGACAACACCTTTCACAAAAGTTATTTCTCATCTACCCAACATTCATTTTATTCCATAAAAACTCAGCAACCAACATAAATTCTCTCATGGCAAGTCCCTATACTTTCAACCATAATGCAAGTTAGTCCCATCCTTAGCTAGCTTAAGCTTTGGGGACTCCAAAAGTACAAAAATTATCAACTAAAACCATCAAAATCACTTACTTGAAGAGAAAATGAGTTGCTAAAATTTTCAAGCTCTCAAAGCCCTTCCTTTGTTGATATTTTCGGTTGAATAAGAAGGTTAAATAAAAAGATGATAACTTTTGTTTATATCATCTTATTTTATTCATTTTATCAACTAATCTCACCAACTATTGACCAAAATAAATGCTCTTGTCCCCTATGCATACTATGGAAGGCCAACTCACTTAAACAAGGTCAATTTGCACATTTGGGACCTCCAATTAATAATCCATAGCTATTTGGCAACTCTAACAAATAAAATAGAACTTTTGCATTTTATGCGATTTAGTCCCTTTTAGCGATTAAGCCTGAAATCGCTAAAATGAAAGCACCAAAATTTTCATGCACCCTTATAAACATGTTATAACACATAAAATAACATGAAAATAATTTTCTCTAACCTCAGATTAGTGATTCTAAGATCACTGTTTCGACTAGCCCCTAAATCGGGCTGTTACAAATAATTATGTTAATTAAAAACATAAAAAAGAAAAACAAGCATGAAATGGTTATTATCATCTTCTTGTCCATCAATTTTGAAAGAAAGAAAAAGGGTTAGAAACTTTGAGGCATTCGGCTAACTTGAGGCATAGATTAAGGTATGATTTTGACTCGGTTTTTGATCATTTCTAAGTTTTTGCAATCATTGCTTTGAATACTTTGAAACCCATGTCTTAATTTGAAGAATTGGCGATGTTTTTTAGATGTGCAATTGATGAAATGGTGAGCTTTGTGAAGAGTTTTGGTGTTAAAGGAAAGATATGTGTTTAATGAACATGTTTTGTTCTTGAATTTTTGGTGAATATAGCTAATTAGGGTTTAATTGAGAAAATGATTATTTGAGGGATTAAATTGTGAAATAAATGAAATATATGGACTTGTATGAGATACTTGAGCATTCAGCTAAACATGGGTAATATGAAATTGTCTATATTTGATGTTTTGAGAAAAATAGACTAAATTCATAAAAATGTGTAAATGTGAGGGCTAAGTTACAAATAGCCCTAAATATGTGTATTTTGATTGAATTAATGAATTAGCGAATAAAATGGGTTAAATTTGAATATGTATAGATCAAGAACCGAAGAAAACGGACTTAGATCACGGGAAAGCGAAAGTAGTCGAATAACCGAGTTCGAACGAATATTCGAATCCGAGGTAAGTCGATATACAAATAAATGTATTTGTATTGAATTATGTATGTTCATATGAATATTGATAATGATGAATGCTTATGAGATGTTGTATACATGAATTCCGAGATGAGATCGACATAGTGTTAACATTCGAGAAGTCCCGTACAAACCTAGGAATAGATAAGATTAGCTATGTCATGACATAGGTGTCTGTTATGTGATATCATGTAAGACCACGTCTGGGACATTGGCATTGATTCGAGATTTCATGGACTTACGTGTAAGACCATGTCTGGGACATCGGCATCGTGTTGATTCGTGTAAGACCCTGTTTGGGACAGTGGCATCGACATCTGGCTATATGTAATACCACGTCTGGGACGTTGGCATTGTACGACTATTCTGAGCACTCCGTATATCCTATTAGATTCTGAATGGTTCACTGGGGAAATCTGAGATACGAATGATTACGTAATTTGTATATCCGTTTCAGGTACGTTTGATTTGTACACTGAGTGTGTATGAAAGGTAAGTGTCTATATGAACTTACTAAGATGAATATGTGCAATGAGTTAATGGAATGATATGTGAATATATGCTTAAATGAGCTATGTGTATATGTGATATATGAGTTGAAGATTGTGGTAAGATAAGGCTAAGCTAATGAGCCAAATAATATATGTGATGAATTTCCTATGAGAACCATTATGATCATAGTATCAATATGGTTATGTGCATTTTATGCTAAGTTTATTTGTATATGGCTTACTAAGCTTTTGAAAGCTTACTTTTTGTGTGTTTGTTCTGTTTTATAGATTGTCAAAGCTACTGAAGGCTCAGGGACCTTCGAGGATCGTCATCACACTATTCAAACTTGTTTTGGTACTTTGAAAATGTATATATAGCTAAATATGGCATGTATAGGCTAGTCATTTTGGGTTAAGTTTGAAATGTATAAAAATAGCCATGAGATGTGGCTAGATAAATGTTAATGATATGCATGAGTGTTTATGATATATGATGCTTAATTTGGTATGGCTTGATAGTTAATGAAATGGTCAAGACTATGGTAAGCATATGAATGCATAATGAGTATGTTTGAATGATCAAAGAAGTGGTTACTAGAAAGGTAAATGTGGATGTATCATGCTTGAATATATGTATGTGTTTTAGTAGTGCCAATTGGCATGAATGGAAATGAAATAGAATCTGAAGACTTGTTGATTATTTGGCATGTTTTTTGTTGTTAATTATACATGATTGAATTGGTATAATGCTTATAGGTTTGACCCTAATGTGGGTGGCATTTTTGGCCTTGCAAATGGCCTGTTATGCCTACACGGCTGTAGTACATGGGCGTGCTTAGTAGCCGTGTGGATAAGTCATTAGCTAGCCTAACTTACACGGCCATGGTACACAGGCGTGCCTGATTGCCGTGTGGTTAAGTCAGTAGCTAGCTTAAGATCACACGACCATGGTACAAGGGCATGTCTGGTGGCCGTGTGGATAAGTCAGTATACATGCCCTATTTTGGCACGGCCAGGACACACGGTTGTGTCTAGTAGCCATGGAAGACACACGGCTTGGTCACATGGGCGTGTAACCTTGACAGTTTTGAAAAAGTTTTAAATTTTTGAGAATTTTCGTATGTGTTCGGTTTAGTCCTGGCCCTACTCTAAAGCATGATAAAGGTCTCGTTGACTTATAAAAGGGATACTTGGATTGTATTCAAAGTTCAATAATATGAAATGTCCGTATAAGATTCTGTTTGTCTGGTAACTCCTCATAACCCTAATTCGGCAACGGTTACGAGTTAGGGGTGTTACATTTAATTGGTATCAGAGCTACGGTTTAGCCGATTCTCAAACTAGCGTAGCATATGAGAGTCTAGCTATACATGCCATATATCTGAACTGTGATAGTGTGATGAATCTTGATGTGTAAAATGTGTTTATCATATAGTAATGGATCCCGAAAGAGCCGTAGTTGACGATGTAGAAAGCAATGCGCCTGCTCCCGCTCAAGGGACAGCGCCATCTGATTCGAGACCGGCTACGAGCGGTCAAGAGGGAGAAGCTAAACAAGCTTTCTTCCAGATGATGAGTGAGTGGTTTACTCAGTTTGTGAGAAATAACTCGACTGTTTCACAACCTCTGCCCCTAGTTAATCCCCCTCAGACTTCGGTTGTGCCTCCGGTTATGTATCTGAATCTGTTGAACAAGCCTCCTATAAATAAAATTCGTAAGTATGGAGCTGAAGAGTTCAAAGCCATAAGTGATAATGATGCTGAAAAAGCCAAGTTTTGGTTAGAAAATACTATACGGGTATTTGATGAAATGTCTTTAACTCCGGAAGAAAGTATTAAATGTGTTGTTTCACTGCTACGAGATACAGCTTATCAGTGGTGAAAGACTTTAATTTCCGTTGTTCCGAAAGAGCGGGTCACATGGGATTTCTTTCAATCTAAATTTCAGAAGAAATACATCAGTCAAAGATTTATAGATCAGAAACGGAAAGAATTTCTGGAATTAAAATAAGGCTGTATGTTTGTTACTGAATATGAAAGATAATTTGTGAGACTGAGTCAGTATGCTCGGGAATGTGTATCGACGGAAGCGATAATGTGTAAGAGATTTGAAGATGGCTTAAATGAAGACATCCATTTGTTAGTAGGAATTCTGGAAATAAAAGAGTTTGTGGTACTTATTAATCGAGCGTGCAAAGTTGAAGCACTTGAGAAAGATAAAAGGAAAGCATTGTGGAAAAAGGCATCCGGGAAGTTGTAGATTGAATGATAGAGTTTGTTTTAGATGTGGATCATTGGACCATTTCATCCGTGATTGCCCAGAGTCTGTTGAGCCAGAAACTGCCCAGAATCTGAGATCTGATAATGCTCCAGTGAGAAGTAAACATTCCCAAAATGTAAGAAATGTCAGTGGCAGTCAGAGAACACAAGAGATACTATTGCGAGATCCGAAGCTAGAGCGCCTTCCAGAGCGTATGCTATCTGAGCTCAGGAGGAAGCTTCATCTCCAGATGTTATAACGGGTACATTTACATTTTATGATACTTCTGTGATTGTATTGATAGACCCTGGTTCTACACATTCATATATATGCATGAACTTAGTATCCAGTAAGACTTTGCCTGTAGAGTCTACTGAGTTTATTATAAAAGTATCGACCCCTTTAAGTAAAAGTGTTTTGGTTGACAAAGTATGCAAGAACTATCCGTTAATGTTCCGAGATATCTGTTTTCCTGCCGATCTGACGCTATTCCCATTTGATGAATTTGATATTATTCTGGGTATGGATTGGTTGATATTGCATGATGCTGTTGAGAACTATAAAAGAAAGACTATTGATTTGAGATGTTCGAATGATAAAATAGTTCGAGTTGAGTCTAATGATTTAAATGGATTACCTGCTGTGATATCTATATTGAAAGCTCAGAGTTATATGAAAAAGGGTTACGAAGCTTATTTTGCTTATGTAATTGATTCGAAAGTGTCTGAAAGGAAAGTTGAATCAGTGCCAGTTGTTTGCGAGTTTTTTTGATGTACTCCCTGAGAAATTGTAGAGATTGCCTCCGATACGTGAAGTTGAATTTGGTATTGATTTGTTGCCTGGTACAACACCTATTTCGATAGCTCCGAATAGAATGGCACCAACAAAATTGAAAGAATTAAAGTCACAGTTGCAAGAGTTAACCGATAGAGGGTTTGCGAGACTGAGTTTCTCACCTTGGGGTGCTCCTGTTCTGTTTGTGAAAAAGAAAGACGGCACGATGAGAATGTGCATTGACTATCGTCAGTTGAATAAAGTGACTGTAAAGAACAAATATCCGTTGCCCAGAATAGATGATTTGTTTGATTAGCCAAAAGGAGCCACCGTATTTTCAAAAATAGATCTGAGATCGGGATACTATTAGTTGCGAGTAAAAGATTCAGATATTCTGAAAACAGCTTTCAGAACGAGATATGGGCATTATGAGTTTTTGGTTATGCCTTTCGGATTAACAAATGCTCTTGCTGTCTTTATGGACCTGATGAACAGAATTTTCAGACTGTGCCTAGATCAATTTGTTGTTGTATTCATTGACGATATTTTGATTTATTCACGAGATGAAACTGAACATGCTAAACATCTGAGAATTGTGTTGCAAACTCTGCAAAAAAAAAAAACAACTGTATGCAAAATTTAGTAAATGTGAATTCTGGTTGTATGTAGCCAGTTTTCTAGGACATATTGTATCGGCTTCTGGAATACGAGTTGATTCGAGTAAAATTTCTGCTATTCTGGAATGGAAACCTCCAAAAAATGTGTCTGAAGTTCTTAGCTTTTTGGGACTCACTGGTTATTATCGTCAATTTGTAAAAGGATTTTTGTTGATAGCTACTTCGTTAACTAAATTGCTTCAAAAAGATGTTAGATTTGAATGGTTCGATAAATGCCAGAAAAGCTTTGATCAGTTGAAAACCTTTTGACTGAAGCTCCAGTGTTAGTACAGCGAGAAACAGGCAAAGAATTTGTAATTTACAGTGATGCTTCGTTGAATGGTCTGGGTTGCGTTCTGATGCAAGAATTCAAAGTTATAACTTATGCCTCAAGACAATTAAAGTCGCATGAAAATAATTATCCGACACACGACCTTGAGTTAGCTGCTATTATATTCGCATTAAAGATTTAGCGTCATTATCTGTTCGGTGAGAAATGCCACGTGTTTTCAGATCATAAAAGTCTGAAATATCTGATGACTAAGAAAGATTTGAATCTGGGACAGAAAAGATGGTTAGAGTTGTTGAAAGACTAGGAGCTGGTGATAGATTATCACCCATGTAAAGTAAATGTTGTAGCAGATGCTTTGAGTCGAAAATCACTGTCTGCATTATGTGCTATGAGTATTCATTTAGATCCATTTTATAATGATTCAGTATTAGCTGAATTGAAAGCGAAACCGTTGTTTTTACAACAAATAGTTGATGCTCAAAAAATTGATAATGGAATGTTTACGAAACGAGCTCAGTGTGGTTTGAACTCAGATTCTGAATTTCATGTGGACGATAATGATTACTTGAGATTCCAAGGTCAAATATGTGTTCCGAGAAACACAGAGTTGATTCAGTTAATTTTGAATGAATCACATAATAGTCGACTATTTGTTCATTCGGGAAGTACAAAGATGTATCATGATTTGAAGAAACACTATTGGTGGACCGGTATGAAACGGGACATTATGACTTTGTGTCAAAATGTTTAGTCTGTCAGCAAGTAAAAACTGAACATCAGGTTCCATCTGGTTTGCTACAACCGATTCTTATTTCTGAGTGGAAATGGGATAGAGTAACGATGGATTTTGTTTCTAGATTGCCTCTGACACCAAGGAAGAAAGATACGATTTGGGTAGTAGTTGATCGGTTAACAAAATCTACCCATTTTATTCCGGTACAATCTGATTACTCACTTGATAAATTAGATGAGCTTTATATTTCTGAGATTGTGAGATTGCACGGGGTGCCAATATCCATTGTGTCAGACAGAGATCCGAGGTTTACTTCACGGTTCTGGAAGAAACTACAAGAAGTTTTAGGCACGAAATTGCATTTCAATACAGCTTTTCATCCGTAAACGGATGGTCAATCTAAACGGATCATTCAGATTCTCGACGATATGTTGAGATGCTGTATTCTTGAGTTTAATGGTACGTGGGAACAGTACTTGCCACTGATTGAATTTGCATATAATAATAGTTTTCAGACGAGTATCAAAATGACACCTTATGAAGCTTTGTATGGACGCAAATGTCGAACACTTCTGTACTGGACTGAGCTAAGTGAAAATAAAATACACGGGGTTAATTTGATAAAAGACACTGAACAGAAAGTGAAAGTAATTCTTAACAGTCTAAAAGCAGCATCTGATCGTCAGAAGTCCTATGCGGACTTAAAACGAAAAGATATTGAATTTGAGATTGGTGACAAAGTATTCTTAAAAGTGTCTCCATGGAAAAAAGTACTTCGATTCGGACGTAAAGGCAAATTAAGCCCGAGGTTTATCGGACCTTATGAGATTATCGAGCAAGTTGGGTCAGTTGCGTACCGATTGTTGTTACCATCTGAGCTAGAAAAGATACATAATGTATTCCACGTATCAATGCTCCATCGATACAGATCTGATCCGTCACATGTAATTACTCCGTCTGAGATTGAAATCCGATTTGATATGACTTATGAAGAGGAACCGATCCGTATCGTAGCTCGTGAAGTGAAAGAGTTAAGAAACAAAAGAATTTCGTTAGTTAAAGTATTGTGGCATCGAAACGGAATGGAAGAGGCTACGTGGGAGCGTGAAGATTCAATAAAACAGCAATATCCGAATCTGTTTAACGGTAAGATTTTCGGGGACGAAAATTCCTAAGGGGGAGAATTGTAACAGTCCAGTTTAGACCTAGTCAGAACAGTGGTTTCGAGACCACAAATCCGAGTCAGTAAAATATTTTGATATTATTTTTTTGCGCCTATAATATGTGATTTAACATGTACAAAATTTTCGTGAGTTAATTTGTTTATTTGTGTACTTAATTTGAGAAATTGGCTAAATCGCATAATTTGTAAAAGTAGCTTTCTATTTGATTAATGGCTGATTTGATGTGGCTTTTAAATATGGAGCCCTTAAAAGGCAATTAGTCCACTATTTGAGTAAGTGGATGGAAATGGTCATAAATGACCTTGTGTACATATGTTTTACATATTATTATGAAAGGTTAGTTTTGTACATTAATAATTATGTTAATTAAAAACATAAAAAAGAAAAACAAGCATGAAATGGTTATTATCATCTTCTTGTCCATCGATTTTGAAAGAAAGAAAAAGGATTAGAAACTTTGAAGCATTCGGCTAACTTGAGGCATAGATTAAGGTATGATTTTGACTCAGTTTTTGATAATTTCTATGTTTTTGCAATTATTGCTTTGAATGCTTTGAAACCCATGTCTTAATTTGAAGAATTGATGATGTTTGTGAGATGTGCCATTGATGAAATGGTGAGCTTTGTGAAGAGTTTTGGTGTTAAATGAAATATATGTGTTTAATGAACATGTTTTGTTCTTGAATTTTTGGTGAATACAGCTAATTAGGGTTTAATTGAAAAAATGATTATTTAAGGGACTAAATTGTGAAATAAATGAAATATATGGACTTGTATGAGATACTTGAGCATTCGACTAGACATGGGTAATATGAAATTGTGTATATTTGATGATTTGAGAAAAATGGACTAAATTGATAAAATGTGCAAATGTGAGTGCTAAGTTGCAAATAGCCCTAAATATGTGTATTTTGATTGAATTGAATGAATTAGTGAATAAAAGGGGTTAAATTTGAATATGTATAGATCAAGCACCGAAGAAAACAGACTTAGATCGCGGGAAAGCGAAAATAGTCGAATAACCGAGTTCGAACGAATATCTGAATTCGAGGTAAGTCGATATATAAATAAATGTATTTGTATTGAATTATGTATGTTCATATGAATATTGATAATGATGAATGCTTATGAGATGTTGTATACATGAATTCCGAGATAAGATCGACATAGTGTTAACATCCGAAAAATCACATACGAATGTAAGACCACGTCTAGGACGTTGGCATCGATATAAGACTTACGTGTAAGACCATGTCTGGGACATCGTCATCGTGTTGATTCGTGTAAGACCCTATCTGGGACAGTGGCATCGACATCTGGCTACATGTAAGACCACGTCTGGGACGTTGGCATTGTACAACTATTCTAAGCACTTCGCATATCCTATTAGATTCCGAATGGTTCAACAGGCAAATCCGAGATACGAACGATTACGTGATTTGTATATCCGTTTCAGGTACGTTTGATTTGTACACTGAGTGTGTATGAAAGGTAAGTGTCTATATGAACTTACTAAGATGAATATGTGCAATGAGTTAATGAAATGATATGTGAATATATGCTTAAATGAGCTATGTGTATATGTGATATATGAGTTGGAGATTGTGGTAAGATAAGGCTAAGCTAATGAGCCAAATAATATATGTGATGAATTTCCTATGAGAACCATTATGATCATAGTATCAATATGGTTATGTGCATTTTATGCTAAGTTTATTTGTATATGGCTTACTAAGCTTTTGAAAGCTTACTTTTTGTGTGTTTGTTCTGTTTTATAGATCGTCAAAGCTACTGAAGGCTCGGGGACCATCGAGGATCGTCATCACACTACTCAAACTTGTTTTGGTACTTTGAAAATGTATATATAGCTAAATATGGCATGTATAGGCTACTCATTTTGGGTTAAGTTTGAAATGTATAAAAATAGCCATGAGATATGGCTAGATAAATGTTAATGATATGCATGAGTGTTTATGATATATGATGCTTAATTTGGTATGGCTTGATAGTTAATGAAATGGTCAAGACTATGGTAAGCATATGAATGCATAATGAGTATGTTTGAATGATCAAAGAAGTGGTTACTAGAAAGGTAAATATGGATGTATCATGCTTGAATATATGTATGTGTTTTAATAGTGCAAATTGGCATGAATGGAAATGAAATAGAATGTGAAGACTTGTTGATTATTTGGCATGTTTTTGGTTGTTAATTGTACATGATTGAATTGGTATAATGCTTGTAGGTTTGACCCTAATGTGGGTGGCATTTTTGGCCTTGCAAATGACCTATTATGCCTACACGGCTGTAGTACACGGGCGTGCGTGGTAGCCGTGTGGATAAGTCAGTAACTAGCCTAACTTACATGGCCATGGTACACGTGCGTGCCTGGTAGCCGTGTGGTTAAGTCAGTAGCTAGCCTAAGATCACATGGCCATGGCACACGGGTATGTCTGGTGACCATAAGGATAAGTCAGTATACATGCCCTGTTTTGGCACGACCAGGACACACGGTTGTGTCTAGTAGCCGTGGAAGACACACGACCTGGTCACATGGGCGTGTGACCTTGACAGTTTTGAAAAAGTTTTAAATTTTCGAGAATTTTAGTTTGTGTTCGGTTTAGTCTCGGCCCTACTCAAAGCATGATAAAGGTCTCGTTGACCTATAAAAAGGACACTTGGATTGTATTCAAAGTTTATTAATATGAAATGTCCGTATAAGATTCCGTTTGTCCGGTAACTCCTCGTAACCCTAATCCGGAGACGGTTATGGGGTAGGGGTGTTACAATACCCGTCAGCATCGAAGAAATCTAAAGAACATCACTATCGTTCTATTACTTTTACAGGATACTCTGGTAGAGACAGAGGTACTCGATGCTCCAGTCCTAAATCTCAGGCTACATCTGTAGCGAGTATGGGTAATGCTAGAAACACCAAACCCAAGTGTAAGCACTGTAACAAGCCACATTTTGGTGAGTGTCGAATAAAGAGTAGAGCGTGTTTTAGATGTGGTTCTTTTGACCACTATCTTAGAGATTGCCCAGAGAAATCTGAAAAAGATAATATTCAAACTTCGAGGCCGAGCAACACGGCTGCGAGAGGTAGACCACCTCGTAATCCTAAAAATGTGAGTGGTAGCCATGGTGTGACAAAAGACTCTACTGTAAGGTCTAAGGCACAAACACCAGCTAGGGCTTATGCTATTCATGCACGCGAAGATGCTTATGTGCAAGATGTTATTACCGGTACTTTCTCTCTTATTGATACTGATGTAACTGCTTTAATTGATCCTGGATCGACTCATTCATATGTTTGCACGAATTTAGTGTCTAGTAAAAATTTACATGTTGAATCCACTAAATTCGTGGTTAAAGTATCGAACCCTCTAGGTCAGTATGTGTTAGTTGATAAGGTTTACAAGAACTATCCATTAATGATTCAAGGTTATTCTTTTCCGGCTGGTTTGATGCTATTACCATTCGATGAATTCGATGTGATTTTAGGCATGGATTGGCTAACTCTGCTTTGTTAAGTATGACTCCTATTTCAGTGAAATTTGAGAAGTAATCTTCTAGTTAAACTCTGTTTATTTGTTTCAATCAAACACTGATTAGTTTAGATTATTTTATTATTATTTGACCTATGAATTTAGCCTATAAATAGGATCTTTTACAACCTTAGAAATTATACCCATTAGATATTAGAACTCATAACACATTTAGAGTATTTTGTGTTTACGTTTTGAGGGCTCTTTGTTTTCGGGTTTTCGGGGTTTAGTTTTTATCTCCATCTTTTGTACTTTTCGTTCTTTTGCCATTATAATAAAATTATATTTGCCCGTGGTTTTTTATCCTCTTTGGAGGGGTTTTCCCACGTTAAATTTGTGTGTGTTCAATTTCTCAATTTATTCTGCTATGTTTTCTTGTTGCTTAATCGGGTCAATCCTAACATGCATGATGTTGTGGTAAATTGTAAACGAAAGCTTATCATATTAAAATGTCAAAATGGTGAGATGATTCATATTAAATCAGATAAATTGAATGGGTTGCTTATTGTGATATAAGCTATGTTAGCACAGAAATATGTGAGAAAAGGTTGTAATGCTTACCTTGCTTATATATTAGATATTAAAGTGTCTAAGTTAAAGCTTGAATCAGTGCCAGTGGTTTACGAGTATCCTGATGTGTTTCCAGATGAGTTACCTGGATTACCACTGGTTAGAGAAGTTGAATTTGCTATAGAACTTGTACCGAGAACAACACCAATATCGATAGCACCATATAGAATGGCTCCTACTGAGTTAAAAGAGTTAAAAGCACAGTTGCAAGAGTTGACTGATAGGGGTTTTTCTCGACCTAGTTTTTCACCTTGGGGTGCACCGATTCTGTTTGTTAAGAAAAAGGACGGATCGATAAGATTATGCATTGACTACCATCAGCTCAACAAAGTTACAATCAAGAATAAATATCCACTGCCTCGTATTGAAGATTTGTATGATCAGTTGAAAGATGCCACAGTGTTCTCGAATATTGATATTCGTTCTGGTTATTATCAGTTACAAGTGAAAGATCCAGACGTGCCGAAAACAGCATTCGGAACTAGGTATGAACATTATGAATTTCTTGTGATGTCGTTTTGTTTAAATAACGCACCTGTAGTATTTATGGATTTGATGAATAGAATTTTCAGACCGTATTTAGATAGATTTGTTGTGGTATTTATTGATGATATTATGATATATTCCCGAGATGAGATTGAACATGCCGAGCTTCTGAGAATTGTTCTGCAAACCTTGTGAGATAAACAACTATTTGTTAAATTTAGCAAATGTGAATTTTGGCTTCGAGCAATTGGTTCTCTGGGACACATAGTACTGGCTAAAGCCATCAGAGTTGATCTGAATAAAATTTTAGCGATTATTAACTGGAATCCACCGATAAACGTATCTGAAGTCAGAAGTTTTCTGGGATTAGTTGGTTATTATCGGAGACTTCTAAAAAGGTTTTTGATGATAGCTACACTGATGACACAGCTTTTACAAAAAGATGTGAAGTTTGAATGGTCTGATAAATGTTAGCAAAGTTTTAACCAGTTGAAAGCCCTGTTGACCGAGGCACCAATTTTGGTTCAGCCTGAATTGGGTAAGGAATTTGAGATTTTCAGTGACGCGTCATTGAACGGATTAGGTTGTGTTTTGATGCAAGAAGGTAAAGTAATAGCTTATGCTTCCAGACAATTAAAGCACATGAAAAGAACTATCTGACATATGACTTAGAGTTGGCAACTATTGTCTTTACGTTGAAAATTTGGCGACACCATTTGTTCAGTGAAAAATGTCATATATTTACCAATCACAAGAGTTTAAAGTATCTGATGTCGTAGAAAGATTTGAATCTAAGACATCATAGATGGCTCGAACTATTGAAAGATTATGAGTTAGTTATTGATTATCATCTGGGAAAAGCAAACGTAGTTGCTGATGCTTTCAGTAGAAAATCCTTATTTACTTTGCGAGCGATGAATACCCGATTGTCACTATCTGATGATGGCTCGATTTTAGCCAAGTTAAAATCTAAACCAACATTTTTAAAATAGATCTGCGAAGCTCAGAAATGTGATAATGAGATGTTAGCTAAACGGGTACAGTGTGAGCCAACTTCTGATTCAGTATTTCAGATAGGATCCGATGATTGTTTGTTATTCAGAGGTAAAGTTTGTGTACTAAAGAATCCAGAGCTTATACAGAAAATTTTGCACGAAGCTCATAGTGGTAGCTTGTCTGTTCATTCGAGGAGTAATAAAATGTACAAAGATTTGAAACAAATGTACTAGTGGCGAGGAATGAAATGTGATATTTCAGAATTTGTATCTAGATGTTTAATATGTCAACAAGTCAAAGCTGAACATCAAGTACCTTCAAGACTGTTACATCCAGAGAAGATACCGAAGTGGAAATGAGATAGAGTTACTATGGATTTTGTATCGGGGTTACCCCTATCTCTGAAAAAGAAAGATGTCATTTGGGTTATTGTCGATCGTTTGACAAAGTCGGCACATTTTATTTCGGTACGTACGGATTTCTCACTTGAAAGATAAGTTGAGTTATTATTTCGAAGATTGTCAAACTACATGGAGTACCATTCTCTATTATTTTGGATAGAGATCCGCGGTTCACATCACGATTCTGGAAAAAGTTACAGGAAGCTCTGGGTACGTAATTACATTTTAGCACCGTATTTTACCCTCAGACTGATGGTCAGTCCGAGTGTGTGATTCAAACTCTTGAAGATATGCTTCGGTGTTGTGTTTTAGAGTTAGAAGGCAATTGGGAGAAATATTTGTCGTTAGCCGAATTCGCATATAATAATAGTTTTTAGTCAAGCATAAAGATGGCACCGTATAAGACTTTGTATGGTCGCAAATGTCGAACTCCATTATATTGGACTGAGCTCAGTGAGAAAAAGATACACGGGGTTGATTTGATTCGTTGAACTGAGGAAATGAAAGTGATCTGAGATAACTTAAAAGCAACTTCAGATGATTAGAAATCTTATGTAGATTTTAAACGTAAAGATATAGAGTGTCAAGTTGGTGACAGAGTATTTTTGAAACTATCACCCTGGAAGAAAATTCTTCGATTCAGTCGTAAAGGAAAACTAAGTCCACGATTTATCGGGCTGTATAAGATTACTGAGAGAACCGGACCTGTTGGGTACCGATTAACTTAACTGTCAGAACTTGAAAGAATCCACAATATTTTCCACGTGTCTATGTTACGATGTTACCGATCTGACCCTTCACATGTTATCTCCTCGACAAATGTCGAGATTCAGCCTGACATGACATACAGTGAAGAATCGATTGGAACTTTGACACAAGAGGTGAAAGAGTTAAGAAATAAAAACATAGCTTTAGTAAAAGTTCTTTGGCAACGACACGAAATAGAAGAAGCTACTTGGAAATCTGAGGAAGCTATGAGAAAGCAATATTCAAACCTCTTTTCTAGTAAGATTTTCGAGGACGAAAGTCTCTTTAGGGGGAGAGTTGTAACAACCCATTTTCAGTGAAATCAGAACAGTGATTTTGGAATCACAATTCTAAAGTCAGAAAATTTAGTTTAATATTATTTTATTGTCTACAGTATGATAGAAATATCATATAAGCATTTTGTTAAGAAATTTTACTGTTTACATGCCTAATTTGATAAAAGGGGATAACTTGCGTAAAGTGCAAAGTTGAGTTCTAATAGCTAAAGGTATTAAATAGCTATAAAATTTTAAATTGGAGGTCCTTATATAGTAAATAGGCCATTAAAGTGCTTAGTGGATAAGTATGAATAGTCATCATTGGAAATTAAATGAAATATTAAGGTTAACTTTGGAAATTAGTGATTAAAGTTATAATAAATAAAATAAAATAATCTATTCTCATCATCTTCCACCAAAAAAAAAAAAAGAAAGAAAGAAACCTAGCCATGGAAGCTTGAATTTGGGCAAGCTTATTTTGCTCAATTAGGTATGTATTTTTGTCCCGTTTTTTATGATTTCTAAGTTTCTGAGATCGTAGTAGTTTAATCTAGCTAGCTCGGAGATTAATTTGCAAAACCATTAAAGTGTTAGGGTTTTTCCATTGATGAATATGCTTGAATTTTGAAGTTTGATAATAGAAAATGAATGGTTGTTGTTAGATAAACAACTTTTGTAAAGAAAATTTTGATAGAATTATCAATTAGGGATTAAATTGAAAAAGATGATAAATTTATGGTAAAATTTGTGAATTTTGTGAAATATATGGGCTGCTATTAATATGTATAAAATCGACTAGGCTTGAGTAAGGATTAAATTGTATGAATTCCATTTTTCGAGCTTAGGGACTAAATTACAAAGGAATTAAAAGTTTAGGGCAAAAAGGAAATTTTGCCAAAATTCCATGTTAGATTAAGTTGAATGAGAAATATATTGAAATGAGTTAAATTCATTCGTATAGATCCTGTCAGACCTCGTACAGAGTTAGATCAAGGCAAAGAGAAAATATCTAATTAGTCACCGTTGTATTTACGTACACTTGTCGAGGTAAGTTCGTGTGATTAAATTGAGTATTTATATGTTTTAATTGAATCATATATGTGTGATTTGTATAATTGCTATGTATAAATACCGGTCGCATATCTGAAGATTACCAAGTCCCGTTTGAACCTTAGAAATTTGTAGGATACAAATGACATGTCATTAGGGTTACCGATTTGGTTTGGGTCCTGCATGTGATGCGGACATACTACAGCTCGTATGAGCTTCTCGATTTGCAGCTCGTATGAGCTTCCCAATTCACAGCTCGTGAGAGCATACTGATTCATAGCTCGTATGAGCATACATGAATATGAATTGACGGATTACAGTTCAGTGCACCTCGTGTGTACTACCTGTGTATCCAACAATATTTTAAATGGTTCAACAAACACAATTCTGTTGCTAGATTATATGAGCTCGATATGAACTATCACTGGTATTTACATGAAATACATGAAATATGATTATTTGATGAATTCAACCATGTGTGTTGTATCTTATATGTGAATTTCATGGCTAATATGTTGGTGATCAGTGTTTAGGCTTTTGGCCAAATTGGTTGAGATATGCAATGTAACACCCCTTACCCGAGACCTTTGCCGAAGTCGAGTATGTGGCATTACTAGACTTGACTACTAATTCGGGGCATAAAAATTTAAAACTGTCCAACTGCATCATGCTGACTAAATTGACCATAACGCGAGTTACGAAACTCGAAATTTGGATCCGTAAATTTTCCTTGAAACTAGACTCATATATCGTCTTACCATAATTTTTCTACAATTTTTCATATAACCAATTAGTACAGTTTATTCATCAAAGTTTCCCCTATTTCACTGTTTGATGGTTCTGACCTATCTTTACAAAAACTCAGTTATCTCATTGTACAGAATTTCAATAATGTTCTTGTTTATTCTAATCAAAAATAGACTCATTAAGGTTTCTAATAATATAAACTATGCTCCATGATTATTTACAATTTTTAACAATTTTTCCAAGACAGAACAGGAAATCACGAAGTCATTCAGAACGAGTCTCACTAAAATTTAAATATCTCATAATATAAAATTCTTTTACCTACTTTGTTTCTTTCATAAAAAAATAGACATAATAAACTTTAATTCTATATCTTATTCACTCTCTAATTCCATTTCTCCTATTTTTGGTGATTTTTCAAAATCACATTACTGCTGTTAACCAAAAACTGTTTCATTTAAACTCCAAACATTAATCATACTTATACACAAAAGTATAGCCATTTTCGCATGGCTTATATACATTACAAAATATCATCCAAATATTAAGCTAGCCTATACATGCCTTAAGTTCAAAATCCAAACTTTAAATATACCAAAGTAAGTCGATAGTGTGGATGACTTCGTTGACAATCCCCTGAGCTCATAGCTTGATCTATATCTATAAAACTGAATGATAAATACACAGAGTAAGCTAACTTAGCTTAGTAAGTCTTAAGCAATTATAACTACATGATCAAACATTCATTATTATACACCAAATCATTTATAACCTTAATAAAATCACATAGTACAATTTGATCATCTTAGCCGAATACCACCAATTTAATAAGTACCATATAGAACTTAACTCCATACAATCGAAAGTACATATATTTATATAAGTAATTCCACATGTCCGAATGTATATCCATAAAATCTCCGTATGGCCAAACTTATTTATGTATAAATACTCATACATCCATTGAATACTCTAATGTTGCAAGGAAACAACATCAAATCAATATCATATTATCCACATATCCAAAAATGTCGAATACACAAACACATTATCAATCAACTTACTTAATCAATAAACATCACATATAACTTGTACTTAAGTCAATACAAACCTTATGGCCAAATAATCTAATTCACTTGAATAAGCTTTAGCTTGTTCATTTGCCACCATAATTCAATCATTTCGTAAGCATAAGCTCGTATTATAAGTCACCGATATAAAACCTGCTGTAATAGGCCAATTTAGCCCGGGCCCGTACAAAAAAAAATAATAAACCCAAAATAATAAAATAAGGTCTATCTACAAGCTTGACGTTTATGGAAATACAATCTTCAAGGATATGCAATCCTAGAAGATTTGGTATACAATCTTAGAGATGATATGCAAATCTTAGATATGATATGCAATCCTAGAATATATGGTATGCAATCTTAGATATGATATACAATCTTAGAAGATATGGTATGTGATATTAGAAGATGTGATTTTGTAATCTTAGAGATTTAATTTGTAGATACCTTTTAATCTTAGCCGTTGATGTAATTGATCTGTACCGTTGGATTTGGGGAGGCTCAGCTATAAATAGAGGCCTCTCCCTTCATTGTAAAAAGGACTTAAGTTGGAAAGCAATAAGAATTCTTGAAAGCATTCACTCAAATTTCTCTCTCTTTTGCGTTCTTATTTTCTGTGGCTTGTTCTTATTTTGTTCTTCACTCATCCTCATTTATTTTCGAGTTGCTTCCGTTCGAGTTAGATTTTGGTGGAGGAATTTCGTTGAATCCTCATATTGCGGGAGTAAGGTTGACTTATACGTTTTTTAAACTTTTTAATAGTTATCTATATTAATTTATTAAGTTATAAATAAATAAATATTATTTTGTTTTGTTTAATTATCATTTTTTACGTATTATTTTAGTATTATATATATATATTAGATATTGTATTATAATTTTTTTAATTCTACACGTTATATAATATTATATTATATCATATATTTAACTAAATTATTTATAATAAATATTTTTATATTTTTTAAAATCATCATATATTATTTTTTTAACACATTGTTTATATTGTTTATATCATATGTATATCCTTTTTATCTATTATTTAAATTGGTATGAAATATGTTCATAGTTAATTTTATTGTTTATTATATTTGTTTATACTTCCTCATATATTTGCAATTGCTTAGTATAGGAATTATCATTTGTTGTATTTCATATTATTATTGCCTATCTTAAATATTAGCATGTTATAAATATTTATGTTCGATAATGTATAAATGTAATATTGTCACATGGATTATAATTATTTGAAGTATAAAATACATTTTTTTTGCAAAGTTACTATATTTTATTTAAAGTTTTTTTAAAAAATAAGGCAATGTTTAGGTATTTAGAAATTCGGAAAATAGTGTCCTAACGTGTTGGATGTGATTTTCTGTTTAGCTAAATAACTAAATATCTTTTTTAACAAGTTTTATAAATCATGAGATGATTCTTAATTACAAGGGTTTTAAAATATCATGTCCTAACGTGTTGGATGTGATGTTTACATTCCTTTGGGATAAGAAAATATCAAATTTTCACTTAAAGTGCTCAAAGTGTTTTTAAAAGAGATCATATTTTTTAAATACTTTTAAATTTCAAACATTTGGACATGATTTTATCAATTAGGTACCAATTTTTGGGCGTTATGAGGGTGCTAATCCTTCCTCATACGTAACCGACTCCCGAACCCCTTTTTTCGTTTTTCGTAGACCAAAATTGAATGTTTTAAAAAATAAAATGTTTTACAAGGTAATCCAATCACACCTAAATAAAAAGGATTGGTGGCGACTCCATTTTTGTTTTTCAAAGTCGATCCCCGTTTTTTAAAACCCGATTTAAAATGGTTTCGACACCTGCTAGGCATGAGCCTGAATCACACACCGGCACTAAGCCTGCTAGACCCGAGGTCTGATAATCATTCACCGGCAATAAGCCTGCTAGGCATAAAGCCCGATAAGTTCACCAGCCCTAGGCTTGCTAGGCTCATAGCCTGAGTAGTAATACTTTAAATTTTCTCACCTGAATCATTTCATATATCGAATCTTTTACGCATTTCGAACTCATTATACGAACATTCAATAGCACATATCACACAAATAACTAAACCGAATCAATTTTATACTTAGCTAAATTCGGCTAATTCACATATAGTTACAATAATTCCAAATTTCAGCATATGCTAATTTACGAAAATAATTTACGATGATTATTTGCTTAGAGACTTACTTCTGATATTGACGGACGACGAAAACCGACTATTCAACTATTTTCGCTTTTCCCCGATTCAAATCCGTTTTCTTTGGCTCTTGATCTAAATATGTTCAAATTAAACTCATTCAAATATATTTTTATTCAATTTAGCCCAAAAACACATAAATGGGCAAATTACCATTTTGTCCCTAATATTTACAACTTTTTACAATTTAGTCCTATTTGCATAAAACACAAAATACACGCAATTTGAATAAATACCTTAAGGGCAGAATGTTCCTAGGCTTCATACAAGTCCATGCATTTCATTTCTTTCACATTTTAGTCATTCAAGAATTTATTTATTTTTATTTAATCCATAATACTCAATTTCATCAATAGTTCTAAAGATAAACTTGTTAATCTAACATACAAGTATCATTTCCTATCATTAAACAACATGAACATCAAATTTTCTTCAATGGCATTTCACAAAAATCTCAACCAAATCACAAGTTTAAACATGGGCTACTTAAAACTCAAAACAACTATCTCAAAAATGTAAGAATTATAAAAAAAATCAAGCTAAATGCTTACCTCATCAAGCATGCAAGAAGCCGAATGGTGAGAGCTTAAATTTCTTTCTTCTTCCTTTAAGTTTCGGTAATGAAGGAGAATGAAAGATGAACATGCATGTCTTCCTTTCATTTTATGCTTTTATTTTATTATAAGTTTATATTATAATACTTAATATATAAATATATTATCACTAACATGTAAAGTAACTTATAAAAGCATGCTAACACCACATGTTGCCGTCCACTATTTCATAGCAATGAATAATTTACAACATAATGAATAAAGAAACTAAAGATGAGCATGCAGCTTGTTCTTTTATGTTTTCTTTATTATAATCAGCTTATGATATATAATACGTATATCAATAAACTTAACTTATAAAAACAAATATAAAAAAATGCATTATAAAAGCATAATGCCGTCCACTAAGGCTCCAAATGGTTAATTTGCATCATAAGGCCACATGCAAAAGAAGACAAACCAATTAAACCACTCAATTAAATAAAAGGTTACTTTTACCACATGTGCAATTTAGTCCTTTCTCATAAATCAAACACACAAACGGACAAGTTTACCTGTGAAATTTTAACACATGCTCAAACATATATAATTAACACGAAAAATAATATTAAAAATATTTTTCTAACTCAGATTCGTGGTTCCGAAACCATCGTTCCGATTAGGGCCAAAATCGGGCTGTTACAACTCTCCCCCTTAGGGATTTTCGTCCCCGGAAATCTTACCAATAAATAGGTTCAGATAACGTTCTTTCATTGTATTATCAGTTTCACAAGTACTTCAAACTCGAGGACTCAACATCTCAACATATCCTCAAGTATCTGAATGGTTCGTTCGGACTGACCATCTGTCTGCGGATGAAAAGCTGTGCTAAAGTGTAGTTTAGTACCTAAAGCATCTTGCAATTTCTTCCAAAACCATGACGTGAATCTCGGGTCTCTGTCTGAAACAATAGAAATAGGCATACCATGTAATCTCACAATTTGAGATACGTACAACTCAGCAAGCCTATCGAGTAAATAGTCCATACGAACTGGAACAAAGTGAGTTGATTTGGTTAGCCTATCCACTATAACCCAAATTGCGTCTTTCTTGCTCGGGGTTATAGGCAAGCCGGATACAAAATCCATAGTAAT
Organism: Gossypium australe; assembly: GCA_005393395.2. Taxonomy (NCBI): domain Eukaryota; kingdom Viridiplantae; phylum Streptophyta; class Magnoliopsida; order Malvales; family Malvaceae; genus Gossypium; species Gossypium australe. The sequence goes on along the minus strand of CM016616.1, from coordinate 132,613,518 downwards.
TTTGTCCCATTTCCATTCAGGCATCATGATCGGTTGAAGTAACCCAGAAGGCACCTAATGTTCGGCCTTTACTTGTTGATAAACTAAGCATTTCGAGACAAATTCAGATATGTCTCGTTTCATACCAGGCCACCAATAAAACTGTTTCAAATCGTTATACATTTTCGTGCTACCCGGATGAACAGATAACCTGCTACTGTGAGCTTCATTCAATATCATCTGAATTAAATCTGAATTCCTCGGAACACATATTCGGTCTTTGAACCTTAAGCAGTCATTCTCATCAATTCGAAACTCTGACTCAACATCGCTTTCACACTGAGCTCGTCTTGCCAACAATTCTTGGTCAACTTTTTGTGCATCACTAATTTGTTGAGTAAACAACGGCCTTGCTTTTAATTCGGCTACTATCGAACCATCATCAGACATACCCATACGCGCGTTCAATGCACGAAGAGCAAATAATGATTTTCGACTTAAAGCATCCGCAACAACATTACCCGGAAGATAGTCAATCACTAATTCATAATCTTTCAACAGCTCTAACCATCTACGTTGTCTCAGGTTCAAATCCCTCTGAGTCATCAAATACTTCAAACTCTTGTGATCTGAATAAACATGACATTTCTCACCAAACAGATAATGACGCCAAATCTTTAACGCGAACACAATGGCTACCAGCTCTAAATCATGTGTCGGGTAATTTCTTTCGTGTGGTTTCAATTGTCTCGAAGCATAAGCTACGATTTTGCCTTCTTGCATCAAAACACAACCCAAACCATTCAAAGATGCATCACTATAAACAACAAATTCTTTACCCGATTCAGGCTGGACTAACACTGGACTGAAACTGGAGCTTCAATTAAAAGAGCTTTCAACTGATTGAAACTTTTCTGACACTTTTTCGACCATTCGAACTTAACATCTTTCTGTAATAGCTTTGTCAATGGGGTAGCTATCATAGAAAAACTTTTCACAAATCGTCTGTAATAACCAGCAAGTCCTAGAAAGCTTCTAATTTCAGAAACATTTTTCGGTGGTTTCCAATCGAGTATAGCCGATATTTTATTCGGATCAACCTGAATACCTGTTGTTGAAACAACGTGGCCCAGAAAACTGACTTCACTCAACCAGAACTCACATTTACTAAACTTTGCATACAACTGTTTATCTCGCAAAGTTTGTAGCACAAGTCTCAGGTGCTCAGCATGCTCGGTTTCATCTCTGGAGTAGATCAGAATATCATCTATAAACACTATCACAAACTGATCCAAATACTGACTAAAAATCTGATTCATCATATCCATAAAAAAAATAGCAGGTGCATTAGTGAGTCCAAAAGGCATAACCAAAAACTCATAGTGTCCGCACCTCGTTCGAAAAGTAGTCTTTGGCACAACAGAATCTCTGACTCGTAACTGATATAACCCGACCTCAAATCTATCTTTGAAAACACTGAAGCCCCTTTCAACTGATCAAACAAGTCATCAATCCGTGGCAACGGATATTTATTCTTTATAGTCACCTTATTCAACTGTCGATAATTAATGCACATTCGCATAGTTCCATCTTTCTTTTTCACAAATAAAACTGGTGCACCCCAAGGAGAGAAAATCGATCGTGCAAAACCCCTATCTGTTAATTCTTGCAACTTTGCTTTCAACTCTTTTAATTCTGTAGGTGCCATCCGATACGGAGCTATCGAAATCGGAGTCGTCCTCGGTACTAATTCAATACCAAACTCTACCTCTTGGACAGGTGGCAAACCCAGAAATTCCTTAGGAAACACATCTGGATACTCGCACACAACTAGAACGGATTCAATCTTCTTTTCAGTCACTTTACTATCAAGCACATAAGCAAAGTAAGCTTCATACCCTTTTCTCATATATTTCCGAGCTAACATCGAAGATATTACTGCTGGTAATCCATTCAGATCATTAGATTCAATCCGAAGAATTTCACCGTTCTGACATCTCAAATTAATGGTCTTTCTTTTGTAATTAACAACAGCATCGTGCAAAGTCAACCAGTCCATTCCCAATTTTATATCGAATTCATCGAAAGACAACAACATCAAATCGATTGGGAAACATGAATCCCGAATCATCAACGGGCAACTTTTACACACTTTATCAACCAGAACGCACAGACCTAAGGGGTTTGATACTCGAATCACAAACACAGTAGACTCAATAGGTAGAGTCTTACTGGATACTAACGTTGCACATAAATAAGAATGAGTTGAACCAGGATCAATCAATGCAACAACAATAGTATTATAAAGAGTAAAAGTACCGGTAATAATATCTGGAGAAGAAGTATCCTCCTGAGTGCGTGTAGCATATGCTCTAATAGGTGCGCGAACCTCTGATCGAACCGCAGTATCCTTTGTCCCTCTCTGACTGCCACCTACATTTCCCGAGTGTCTGGTTGGTCTGCCTCGTGCTGATACATTGCTCGGTCTTGCATTCGTAACAGTGTTTTGCTCTGCTAACATCGGGCACTCCCGAATAAAATGATCCATCGATCCGCATTTAAAACAGGACTGATCATGTAATCTACAACTCCCAGAATGCCATTTCCCACAATGCTTGCACTCAACCCGGTTCTGCTGAACATTACCAACGCTAGCCATTGAAGTAGCTCGGGAACCCGCAGGAGGTCGATCTCGGTCTCGTCTAGAAAAGTCTGAAGTAGCTTTATGTCGACTGAGTTCATCTTTAAACTTCTTTGATACTGAATGAAAAGTCTTACTCGATGATCTTTTACGGATGTCTCTAGCTTCAAATTCGGCTTTTCTTTTCTCTTTTCCAAGCTCTTCAGCCTTACAAGCTCGTTCAACAAATACTACGAACTCTTTAATCTCAAGTATGCCGACCAGCAACTTAATGTCTTCATTCAAACCGTCTTCGAATCTTTTACACATAATAGCCTCGGTTGAAACACATTCATGAGCATATCGGCTCAATCTTATAAATTTTTGTTCATACTCAGTCACGGTCATACGACCCTGTTTCAATTCTAAAAATTCTTTACGTTTTTGATCGATGAATCTTTGACTGATATATTTCTTACGGAACTCAGTCTGGAAGAATTCCCAGGTCACTTTCTCTTTCGGAACCACCGATACTAGTGTATTCCACCAGTGATATGCGGTGTCCCGTAACAATGATATAGCACATTTTAAGCATTCATCCGGAGTACATGATAACTTGTCAAACACACGGATAGTATTATCAAGCCACAGCTCAGCTCGTTCCGCCTCATCATCATCATTAGCTTTAAACTCTTCGGCCCCATGTTTCCTGATTTTATCTACAGGAGGTCTACTAAATCTCATCGGATCTATCATCGAAGGTACCATGGGTATCGGAGGTGGATTATTCGAGGGTGGAGGTTGTTGCACAGCTGGATTAGTCCGGATATATTGAGTAAACCATTCGTTCATCATCTGATAGAAGGCTTGCTTAGCCTCCCCCTCATGGCTACTCGAGATAGGTCAAGACTCTACTGGCGCTGTCCCATGCGTGGGATTAGGCACTACGCTCTTGACATCATCTGCTACGACTTTATCGGGATCCATTTACTATATAAAAACACAATTCAGATGTCAGAAGTCATCACACTATCGCATTATAATTTAAGGCATGTATAGCTAGACTCACACGCGCTACGGTAGTCCTAGAATCGACTAAACTATAAGCTCTGATACCAATAAAATGTAACACCCCTTACCCGAGACCTTTGCCGAAGTCGAGTATGTGGCATTACTAGACTTGACTACTAATTCGGGGCATAAAAATTTAAAACTGTCCAACTGCGTCATGCTGACTAAATTGACCATAACTCGAGTTACGAAACTCGAAATTTGGATCCGTAAATTTTCCTTAAAACTAGACTCATATATCGTCTTACCATAATTTTTCCAGAATTTTTCACATGGCCAATTAGTACAGTTTATTCATCAAAGTTTCCCCTATTTCACTGTTTGATGGTTTTGACCTATCTTTACAAAAACTCAGTTATCTCATTGTACAGAATTTCAATAATGTTCTTGTTTATTCTAATAAAAAATAGACTCATTAAGGTTTCTAATCATATAAACTATGCTCCATAATTATTTTTGTACAATTTTTAACAATTTTTGTGTGGATGACTTCGTTGACAATCCCCTGAGCTCGTAGCTTGATCTATATCTATAAAACTGAATGACAAATACACAGAGTAAGCTAACTTAGCTTAGTAAGTCTTAAGCAATTATAACTACATGATCAAACATTCATTATTATACACCAAATCATTTTATAACCTTAATAAAATCACATAATCCAATTTGATCATCTTAGCTGAATACCACCAATTTAATAAGTACCATATAGAACTTAACTCCATACAATTGAAAGTACATATATTTATATAAGTAATTCCACATGTCCGAATGTACATCCATAAAATCTCCGTATGGCCGAACTTATTTATGTATAAATACTCATACATCCATTGAATACTCTAATGTTGCAAGGAAACAACATCAAATCAATATCATATTATCCACATATCCAAAAATGTCGAATACACAAACACATTATCTATCAACTTACTTAATCAATAAACATCACATATAACTTGTACTTAAGTCAATACATACCTTATGGCCAAATAATCTAATTCACTTGAATAAGCTTTAGCTTGTTCATTTGCCACCATAATTCAATCATTTTGTAAGCATAAGCTCGTATTATAAGTCACCGGTATAAAACCTGCTAGGCATGAGCCTGAATCACACACCGGCACTAAGCCTGCTAGGCCCGAGGTCTGATAATCATTCACCGGCAATAGGCCTGCTAGGCAGAAAGCCCGATAAGTTCACCAGCCCTAGGCTTGCTAGGCTCATAGCCTGAGTAGTAATACTTTAAATTTTCTCACCTGAATCATTTCATATATCGAATCTTTTACGCATTTCGAACTCATTATACGAACATTCAATAGCACATATCACACAAATAACTAAACCGAATCAATTTTATACTTAGCTAAATTCGGCTAATTCACATATAGTTACAATAATTCCAAATTTCAGCATATGCTAATTTACGAAAATAATTTACGATGATTATTTGCTTAGAGACTTACTTCTGATATTGACGGACGACGAAAATCGACTATTCAACTATTTTCGCTTTTCCCCTATTCAAATCCGTTTTCTTTGGCTCTTGATCTAAATATGTTCAAATTAAACTCATTCAAATATATTTTTATTCAATTTAGCCCAAAAACACATAAATGGGCAAATTACCATTTTGTCCCTAATATTTACAACTTTTTACAATTTAGTCCTATTTGCATAAAACACAAAATACACACAATTTGAATAAATACCTTGGGCAGAATGTTCCTAGGCTTCATACAAGTCCATGCATTTCATTTCTTTCACATTTTAGTCCTTCAAGAATTTATTTATTTTTATTTAATCCATAATACTCAATTTCATTAATAGTTCTAAAGATAAACTTGTTAATTTAACATACAAGTATCATTTCCTATAATTAAACAACATGAACATCAAATTTTCTTCAATGGCATTTCACAAAAATCTCAACCAAATCACAAGTCTAAACATGGGCTACTTAAAACTCAAAACAACTATCTCTAAAATGTAAGAATTATAAAAAAAATCAAGCTAAATGCTTACCTCATCAAGCATGCAAGAAGCCGAATGGTGAGAGCTTAAATTTCTTTCTTCTTCCTTTAAGTTTCGGTAATGAAGGAGAATGAAAGATGAACATGCATGTCTTCCTTTCATTTTATGCTTTTATTTTATTATAAGTTTATATTATAATACTTAATATATAAATATATTATCACTAACATGTAAAGTAACTTATAAAAGCATGCTAACACCACATGTTGCCGTCCACTATTTCATAGCAATGAATAATTTACAACATAATGAATAAAGAAACTAAAGATGAGCATGCAGCTTGTTCTTTTATGTTTTCTTTATTATAATCAGCTTATGATATATAATACATATATCAATAAACTTAACTTATAAAAACAAATATAAAAAAAAATGCATTATAAAAGCATAATGCCGTCCACTAAGGCTCCAAATGGTTAATTTGCATCATAAGGCCACATGCAAAAGAAGATAAATCAATTAAACCACTCAATTAAATAAAAGGTTACTTTTACCACATGTGCAATTTAGTCCTTTCTCATAAATCGAACACACAAACGAACAAGTTTGCCTGTGAAATTTTAACACATGCTCAAACATATATAATTAACACGAAAAATAATATTAAAAATATTTTTCTAACTCGGATTCGTGGTTCCGAAACCACCTTTCCGATTAGGGCCAAAATCAGGCTGTTACATGCTATGTTTACTTACCTATTTTATGGATATATGGTATGTAACACCTTCAACCTATATCCATCGTCGGAATAGGGTTACAGAGCATTACTAGAGTTTACAAATCAAACAGACAGAAAATGTAAACATTTCATATCATGTAGCATTCATGTAAAAAACCAATCAAAGTCATACATATTGTCCCTTATACGAACCCTCGAGGCCCAAAATACACGTTAGAAACAAGTCGAGACTAAACCGGATACTCAAAGAATTTTTCAAAAATCATTGAAATTTTTCAAAGCTGCAGCGACACACGACCAAGAGACATGCCTGTGTCCCAGGCCGTGTGGGCATTCGAAATAGGGACACACGGTTGTGTCCCAGCCCGTATCCGTGCCTATGTAACTCTCTGACTTGGGTCACACGGCCAAACCACACGCCCGTGCGCTAGGCCATGTGAGCATACTAACTTGCGCAATTTAAAAGATACAGGGGACACACAGCCGTGTCACCTGGCCGTGTGTCACACACGGCTGAGACACACGCCCATGTCTCTGCCCGTGTGGACAAAAATAGGTCATTTCCAAACCACATTTCTCACCCAATTTGGTACCAACCTAAACACAAAAATTTGCATATCAATAAGCCATAACAAGACATTCAAATCAAGTTAAAACCAAGTCTTAAACATGTATTATCACGACATACAACAAATATGCCCTTAGGCACCTTAAATGAAAAATTAATAACATGTCAACCAAATACCCATATTTAACTAGATAACCAAATGCATATATGAATAATTGTATCAAAAATACTATTTCAAACCAATCATCAATATACCTATAAGTTTTCCATCATTCAACCATATCAAACACATTTTAAATATGTTAAGGCCACATACATAAACACATCAAAATATATTAAACACAAGCCATTCAAATGGCTTGTCTCAACAAAACATTTATATACTAACATTGGCCAAAATATTCTATACAAGCCATTATAACCGGAAATTTACTGAAAGTACCAAAAGAGCCGATAGATAGTGTGAAATAACTCCGACCAACTTCCAACCCGAACGAGCTTCCAAATTACTATAAAAGACGAAAAATATCACAGAGTAAGCATTTAAGCTTAGTAAGTTCGTATAACTTAGAATTTAACTTACCATTTAATCACATTTAAGGTAAGCATAAAAACATATCCGAACCAATTTGACCAAAAACCTAAACACATATCCTCAACATGTTAGCCATGTAAAACACATATAATAACCAATAAAAATGAATGAATATAACCACTAAGAAAGTTTCATGTACATGTATCATTCATTTCCATGTATTTCATATATATTCATATAATGGTTCGCATCGAGCTCATAATGTCTCATAACAGAACATTGTCTGTTGAATCGTTTAAAATATCATTGGATACACGGGTAGTACACACGAGGTGTACTGAACTGTAATCCGTCAATTCATGTACATGTATGCTCATACGAGCTATAAACAGGAAGCTCTTCTGAGCTAAGTAACGGGAAGCTCATGCAAGCTGAATAATGAGAAGCTCATACGAGCTGTGGTGTGTCCGCAACACATGCAAGACCCCAACCAAATCGATAACCCTAATGACATGTCATTTGTATCCTACGAATTTCTAAGGTTCAAACGGATCTCGGTAATTGTTGGATATGTGCTCTGTATTTATACATGGCAATTATACAATTCACAAACAAACAATTTAATTACATGAACTTATATCGTCAAGTTTACGTAGATATGAAGACAACTAATCCGATATTTTTCCTTTGCCTCGATCTAACTCGATACTAGGTCTAACCGGATCTATACGAATGAATTTAACTTAATTCAATAAAATTCATATTTAATTTAGTCCAACACACATTTTTGAAAAAATTACTATTTTGCCCCTATATTCTTAATTCATTGCAATTTAGTCCCTAGGCTCAGAAAATAACTTTCATGCAATTTTATCCTTACTCAAGCCTAGTAAATTTTTATACATATTAATAGCAACCTACATAATTCACAATTTCATATTTTTATCATAAATTTATCATCTTTTTCAATTTAATCCCTAATTGATAATTTCATCAAAATTCTCTTTACAAAAGTTGTTTATCTAACAACAACCTTTCATTCTGTATCATAAAACTTCAAAATTCAAGCATACTCATCAATGGCAAAACCCTAATATTTTAACAGTTTTACAAATTAATCCTTGAGCTAGATAGATTAAGCTACTACTATCTCAAAAATATAGAAATTATTAAAAACGGGACAAGAATACATACCTAATTTAGCAAAACAAGCTTGCTAACATTTCAAGCTTCCATGGCTAGGTTTCTTTCTTTTTCTTTTTTTTTTATTTGGTGGTAGATGATGATAATAGATTATTTTATTTTATTTATTATAACTTTAATTGATAATTTCCAAAATTAACATTAATGTTTCATGAAATTTCCAATAATGACTATTCATGCTTAACCACTAAGCATTTTAATGGTCTATTTACTATATAAGGACCTCCAATTTAAAATTCTATAGTTACTTAATATCTTTAGCTATTAGAACTCAACTTTTGCACTTAATGCAATTTAGTCCTTTTTATCAAATTAGGTATGTAAAAAATAAAATTTCTTAACGAAATTTTTATATTGTATTTCTATCATACATTAGACCATATAATAATAAAAATAAAATTTTCCAACTTCGGATTTGTGCTCTCTACTATTTTTCTGATTTCACTGAAAACAGACTATTACATGGTAAGTTAAATTCTGTGTTATACGAACTTACTAAGCTTAAATGTTTACTCTGTGTTATTTTTCATGTTTTATAGTAATTCGGAAGCTCGTTCGGGTTGGAAGCTAGTCAGAGCTATTTCACACTATTCATCGGTCCTTTTGGTACTTTCAATTAATTAATTCCGGTTATAATGGCATGTATAAGTTAATTTGACCAATGTTGGCATATAATTGTTTTGTTGAGATTAATCACTTACATGGCTTGTGTTTAGCATATTTTGATGTATATATATATGTGGCCTTACCATATTTGATGTGTGCTTAATATGGTAGAATGATGAAAAGTAAAATGTGGTTTAAATATGCATATATGTATTGGGTCATTTAGGTAAGTTTGGAACTTGGTTGACATGTTTTTAAGTTGTCATTTGAAGTGCCTAAGGGCATATTGGTTGTATGTTGTGATAATACATGTTTAAGACTTGATTTTAGCTTGATTTGAATGCCTTGTTATGGCTTGTTGATGTGCAAATTATTGTGTTTAGGTTGGTACCAAATTGGGTGAGAAATGTGGCTTGGAAAATGGTCTATTTTCGTCCACACAGGTAGAGACACGGGCGTGTGTCTCAACCGTGTGTGACACACGACCAGGTGACACGACCGTGTGTCCCCTGTATCTTTTAAATTATGCAAGTCAGTATGTTCACACGTGCCTAGCACACGAGCATGTGGCTTGGCCGTGTGGCCCAAGTCAGAGAGTTACATGGGCATGAAAACGGGCTGAAAAACGACCGTGTGTCCCTATTTCGAATGCCCACACGACCTGAGACACGGGCGTGTCTCCTGACCGTGTGAGTCACATGGTCGTGTGACCCCTGTAGCTTTGAAAAATTTCAATGTTTTCCGAAAAATTCCTTGAGTATCCGATTTAGTCCCAATTTGTTTCTAATGCATAATTTGGGCCTCGAGGGCTCACATAAATGACAATATGTATGACTTTGATTGGTCTTTGACATGAATGCTATATGATATGAAATGTTTGCATTTTCTTTCTGTTTGATTTGTAAACTCCGGTAATGCTCCATAACCTTGTTCCGGCAACGGATTTGGGTTAAGGGTATTACAATAGTAGTTAGAAAAAGGGATCAGAAAAGAGAATGCCTAGGCTTCATAGATAAAAGATAAACGGAAGGATATTGTAGAAAGCCCTAGTGTGTTTGGACAAGCAATGAGTAACCACTATCCTGGAGAATGCTCTAAACAAATAAAAGTTCAAGAGAAGTCTAAACTCTAGAAGAAGGATTATTTGTCACTATTATGGTGTACCTTCTACTATTGATCTTATGAAATCTATTTCTTCAAAATATCTTATTCTTGATTCATTGATTAACGATTCTAAAACTATGTTGATGTTGTTTCAGTGTCGTCATATTATTCAAGGAGGCAATTGATGTGTGAACACTCTTGCAAGAAAAAAAATGCAATATTTGTATTGCTTTTGTTGATGATTTTGGGAATCTAATATTAAGTTGTCCTTTTTGGATATCTAGATTGTATTTCCTTTCTTTTTAATGTTGACTTAGTCGGTCCTCCTATGTATCATACTTCTTTTAAGTAATTTTATGCACTTTTTATTGACAAAAAAATTAAATGAAATCTTGAGTGTCGTTAAAATATTTGTATAAATTAATATACCCAATCACAAAAAACTACTTGCATATTAGTAATGCCAACATGTCAATTAAGTTCATGACCTAATCAAGTTTCATAATTGAATCAATAGTAAAATTGATTACACCATTAATTTTTAATTTGGCTTATTTAAGTAAATAAATTATTAAAGTTTCAATTAAAAATATTTAAAAACATAAAAAAATTAATTTAATTAATTTTAAACGACTCATAAATCGACTGAATTAATTTTTCTCTTCAAAGTGATACTCTAATCATTCTGTTTTAAACAATATTTGTATTAATGTAACACAAAAGGTCCGCAAAATATTAAATCTTTTTTGAGTAATCTTATTATAGACTTTAATTATATTTACTATCAAACCATAAATAGAAAAATAATACGCTTAGACCACAATCTAATCACCTAATAACAATAATACTCGTATAAATCCATCAATCAGCTCATCAAATATATATTTTAAAAACGCCTATTTAAAACACAGCTGTTATCCCTATAATTTTCCCTTGTTTTGGAAAAAGAACCAGAAGACGCTGGAATTCTTCTCATGGCTTATGTTGAGCGAGGTTTGGATCCTTTCTCTCTTCTTGTCAATTTCTTTTTTAACTATTTATTTCTGCTATGAGATTTTTTTTCTTAATGTGGTTAAAGATCTATTACCCACTATAATTTCTTATTATTTATGTTATTTTTTCCTGTATTGAAATCTAATATTCGTTGAACCCTAATTAGATATGGGAAAAGAAAATAAATGTTTTTTTTTTCAGATTTTTTAATCAATGAGATGTTTTGTGGATCGTAATTTCTTGTGGGATGATGGAAATTGAGGTTTTAGTTGGGTACTTCGATGAATTTTGATGAGAATTGTTCTAGCTTGGAACAATCTTCAATTTTCGGACTTCTTTAGCGTATAAATTCGACCTAGTTATTATCGTTTCGCGGCTTTTAAATTGCTGAAATGAGGTTTTAACTTATGAATTGCGCAGGGTTCCAGAATTGTGATAGTGTCTGTTGAAAAAGCCCCTTTTATGGTAACATTTAAAATCAGTTTCAATAGATCATATTTCATTCCTACTAAACGAAAGCCTACCCTCAACGAATTACATTTTATAGAAATAACGAATTTGCGTTTTCGTTTTCATTTCTTGTATGGAACCAATCCGCATTCCAGGTAACGTAGGATTCAATTTTCTACCTTTGAAGAGCCCTGTTTACTAACCCCTCCATAGTGCTATTTCTTTGCTCTAGTGGGTGGTACCTGCTAAATCTCTGTTATTTGGAAGATAGTTGTTTCCTAATTCCTAATGCTGTTATGAATAGGGGAGGTTCTTTATGTTCTTCCACATGTGGTCTTTGCGAGTGAGCTATATGTATGTGAACACTGCTAGTAATATTTTCTTTGTAACTCTTTCATGGAGTTTATGGCTGACAATCATCGCTGAGCATTCTTAGCTGCAGTAGTTATTTGAAGATTAGTTACAACATATTGCCTTTGATTTTACAAAATTGGCTTGTTTGATCACTTTAGTATACCTCGATCCCCTCCTATCTTCATGTTGCATAAAACATTTGTTTGTGTATGCTTATTCAGGTGTTGTGAAATCAAAGCGATCAATATGGCGACTGAGGACCATCATCGATTTCTTCTGGGCAATCATCAATTTTATCGGAGTGTTTTTTTCGACCATGTTCTCGGTAAGTTCTCATTTTCCTTTGTCAGTGGTCAGTTCTAGGGTTCCTTTTTTTGGTTGGTTAATCTGCATCAATGAATTGGAAACTTGAATGTTGCATATGCATCAGATGGAAAAGTCAGATGCCTATAGAAAAAGCTCTGGTTCAAGCAAGAAATGGGATGGTGGTCCAGGAGGACCAGGAAGTGGACCGTATGGTGGTGGTGGCGGCCCACGGCGACCATCACAAGGACTAGACAATGTTCGAGGAATTGATCATAGTAAGTGCTGCGCCTTATTATTATGCCTGGGAACTTCCAATTATCAGTGTTTTTTTACCACTAGGCCATGTTCCCCTTCTCTATTTTCCCCTTCAATTTGTCAACTAAAATAATTTGTTATTTGCCACTGCTATATTTTCAGGTTCCCTTCCTGCTTGCGGCTCTTGCTGTGGTGGCTGATTCCCAAACATTGTTGTGTCTAATTCATTTTTATTTTGTGCAAGAAATTTATAAGATGTTAGTGTCAATAGATTGCCTGTGAAATAAAAAACTTTAGAAACTCTATAAACCCTTTTATTTCTCTCTCGAATTTTGACATATTTTTTATTGTCATAAATTAAAAATTGTTGATATATGATTTGGTTGGTAGCTCCGTTGATCAGTTTATCGATTAGAATATGCAAAAGAAAGGGGTTCTCTTGTGAAAAAGAAATGGAAAAATGGAGCTTTTCAGAGAGCTCCCTTTTAAGAGTGTTTAGAAATATATAAAAAAAGATTTTTTTTTTTTTTGGGGGGTCCGGTTCTGGATCGAGTTAAAATGTATTCTATAACAGAAATCATTTGCAGCATTATTGTTAATTGCAATATGATAATTATATCATCAACCATAGGGTAACTGGGATTTATCATCAATCATGGACAATGGTCTATCTGACATGGATAGGCGCTGACCTGAATCTAGTTTGTTTCGGGTCAGGAGTATTACATTCGGGTTGATAGATATAAAATTACGTCCAAAAAGCGTTGGGCAAAAAAGAAAGAAGAAATCGAGATCTATTGATATGTTTATTTACTCAACTGGAATATAAAAGGGTTAATTAGACGTCTCAAAAATGAATTTTCAAAGCAAACAAATCTTTCATTTTTCTGTAATGCATATGATCATTCATGTAAGCATGTGTTTTTATGTTGTAATTGTGTTAAAAATATTATATAAATATTTTATATATTGGTAACTGGTTTTAGATGACTTTTGATCCTCATTACATGTTTGTATGATGTAATTGTATTTAGTACGAAGTTGGAATAGTATTATATGTTGCCATAGATGTTGCAACATACCAAAAATATAATTTATGAATCGTTTTTTGATTTATTGTGTAATTTGATGCTAAAATTTTTATTTAATGTAATTGTATATGCCCAACTTGAAAAATGCATCAAGAAAACTCATGTACTTAGGGATAAATTGCATTTTGACTCCTCTACTGAAAAATGGACAAATTGACCCTTATACATTACAAAAATGTGCAAATTAGATCTTCTGATAAAATTTCACTATTAAATATTAAATGATGACCTTACCTATTAAATTCATGCTGGAAATTTTTTTTTTTGAAAAAATAATAAATTCCAAACTGCCATTTAAAAAGAATTAAAAATTATAATAAAAAAGTTTAATGTCAAATTTGGTACATCAACTTATTATTATAATAAGTTATGAGTTTTGTTTAGAGGTTTTCATGGGTCGGGTCGGGTTCGGGTTGGGCCTGACTAAAAATTCAGACCTGTTTGTTAAGTTTAGGTTTGACTCGGCCCAAAAATTGGGCTCAAAATTTTGCTCAAGTTTGTCCCGGATAAAACTGTTAAAACCCGGGTCTGGCCTGTATTAATTTTTCATATTATTTTTATACAATTTTTAAATATATATAATACATCAAAATAAATATTTCTCAACAAATTGAAAATAAATTTAAAAAAATATGTATACTTAAATAATACTAAGATAAATGCAACTTAACAAGCAAATGCATAATACTAAGATAAATACAACTTAACAAGTAAATGCCTCTAAAATAATAACAAAATTAACAAATGCTTCTAAAATAATAATAAAAATAATAATAAAACAAGTTTTATACAATATCCAAAAGATAACTACAAAATAGTAGCAACATAATAGTAAACTGGTAGCAAAATAGTGAGAAAACAACAAGAAAATAGCATTAAAAAACAAAAAAAAAAATAACAGATTTTTTTATCCTTTAGTGAATTCAAGTCGGACTCGACCTGGGCAAAAAATGTCTTGCTTGAGGCTCGGCCCATTTTTTAAACAAGCCTTATTTTTTTGTTCAAGCTCATTTTTTGAATTTATATTTTTGCCCAAAACCTCTTACATTTTAAACGGACCTTTGAGCCAAATAACCTAATCCATGAACAAGTCTAATTTTGTTCATGCTTTAAATCTCATGCATTGTCTACTATAAAACTAAAATAAAAACTGTTACATATAAATAAAATTCTTGTTAATTGCATTCTAAACAAGGGTGTTGGTACGCCCCGGCACGGATAATTTATTTTTTAATTCCTTTAAAATTAAAATAGAATTATATTTTAACTTCTTTTAAAATAATAGAATTTCTTTAAAAAAATTTATAAAATTTTAAGCATATAATAAAAAATTAATTTAATTTCTGCGCTTAAAAAATTATCCAGAATAAATAAATAAAAATGTAAAAAGTTGGAAGTTATGGTATAAGGAAAAAGGCAAGATGAAGTGGAAGAGATTGTGGGTAAATGGGTGCATTAAAAAGTAAAAGAATATGCATATTATAGAAGGAGAAATGAAATTTGGAACCTGAATAAACTTGCAGGAAAGGATTAGGAAAGGAATCAATGTAGCCTTATGTGGGAAAAGCCTTCCAACTATGGTTAATTATCCTCCCCTCCCTCTGCACGTATTCTTCTCCCTCCCCTTTGCTTTAAATCTCTGCTCCAAATTCTTCATATCACATCCTCCCACACACACAAAGATGAATCCTTTACTTTCACCTCTTCTTTTCACACTGTTAATGCTTTCATCAGGTACTAAATCCCAATATCTACAGCTCTACATTATTTTATACGTTACATGATTATTATTATTTTTCTTGGATTTGGTAGGGCCAAAATTGTATGAATGTGCAAGAGTCTTCACCATAGTAAACTACTGCAAGGAAACAATCTGGCCTGGAGTCACCCCCGGTGACAACTTCAACGGTGGTGGTTTCGAATTAAAATCCGGCCAATCCGTTGTTTTTCAAGCCCCAGTGGGGTGGAGTGGTCGAATATGGGGTCGAACCGGTTGCAAGTTCGACAAAAGCGGGTCCGGTTCATGCCAAACAGCCGATTGCGGTAACACCCTTAAGTGCACAGCCTCGGGGAAAACTCCGGCTTCGCTGGCTGAATTTACGCTTTCTAACGTAGATTACTACGATGTGAGCCTGGTCGACGGATTCAATCTTCCGATTGCTATTAAACCGATGAATGGGCAAGGCAACTGCAGCAGTGCGGGTTGCGATAAGGACCTGCGGCAAACTTGCCCCTCGGAGTTAGCCGTCAAGGGCGGAAACGGCAAGGTTATTGGTTGCCGAAGCGCCTGCGATGTGTTCAACACCGATGAGTATTGCTGCCGAGGGACTTATGGGAATCCTGTGATATGTCAACCTACGTTTTATTCCAAGAAGTTTAAAGATGCTTGCCCCACCGCATATAGTTACGCATATGATGATCCAACCAGTATTTTCACTTGTTCTGGTACTGATTATGTTGTCACCTTCTGCTCATCCAGGTTTGGATCATTTTCCTAATAACTATATGTGTTCACCCACAATAAATGTATTAGAATCTAGTCATGTTTGTATGTACTCACATCAAGTGAGAATGAAATGTTTTGATGTTGATTTCAGGAATCAAACGGTATGTTCTTACCATGACCACAAGCTTGTGTGCAACGCAGCAAATGGCTTAAATCGATGGATGGGAAGTTGGTGGACTGCAATGCTTGCACTGTTATTAATGATTAATCTGAGGATCTTTTTCTAAGAAAAAATGGCTGTAATTTGTAATTGTAAAATTACAATTACATTCTTTTATTCTTTTTAATTGCTATCTTTTACTTTGATAAAAACAACATTACTTAATTCTGCCATAATCATTATCTTTTCTTTTTCCTTTTCCATGTTGACACTTTTTTGTGAATATTATTGACTGAAATGAAGATAAAACTTATGGGCTTTGGGTTTTTTTTTTTTTTAGAGAAATGGTTCACAATGCTAATTTATGATACCATATGTGGAGTTTTTATATTTCTTTTCTAATAATACTTGTTCTTTATTAAGAAAAAAAATAGACAGAACAAGTCAAAATAGACTAATAAGGCGAAATTTCTAATAATTCATCGGAGTTGCTGCCAACCACCGATGAAAATGTCGCCTCCATTTCGCGGCGGCAGCAGCCATGAACTGAACAAACAAATGTGAAAGGGTGGGTCAAAGCGTTGATGAAGGCGGCTTCAGCCACCAAGCCCGCAGATTAGGTGAATTAGCATCACAACATCATTGCGACACAGCCCAAAGATGAAACCCAGGTAGAGAGAGGGGAATAAATATCCAGCAAAAACTCCCACGAGTGATGGATCCAAACCTACCCCTCCCGACAGCTTCGGTTGAGTTTTTATGGAATTTTCGATTAGTTCATAAAAATCAACTCAAATCTCAGTGTTTTTTTTTTTTTTAAATATATTTTTAAAAATTTATACTAAAAAATCATTTTTGTATTATACCTCTTGAATATTATTTAGTAAAATCTTAAAGTCTTCTTTATATTATTTTTTTATTTTTAAATTTATTTGAGAAAATAAATTCTCCTTTACAGATATTATTTAATAAAGTTTCAAAGTTTTTTTTATAAACTTTTCAGAAAAGATAAATTTTTAAATAAATTTAAAAATCAATAATTTTTATATGCTATTTTTAGAAAGATATGTTTTATAAAAAAAATTAAATTATTTTTACTATTTTAAATATAAAATATTTATTTTTATGTCATAAAAATTAAAATTAATTAGAAACTAAATAAAAATAACATTAAAATTGTTTTGGATGAGTACAGATTCACCGTTTAAATACTTTGATTTATATTAATTTCCGATTTCTTAATTTTTCTTATTCAGCACTACCAACAACTAAAAGTTAAAAAGAAAACAAGGCAGAGTTTTTAATCTCGAATTTATTAAAAAAAAAAAAAGTGATAGGCAAGAGGAGAAAGGAAAAAAAACATCTGGAATGGGGATTTGGCGATAGATTGCACCAACAACAACAGTTGCAAATTTTGAAGTCTTTCAAAACAACAAAATATCACATTTATTAAGAAAACCTTAATACCATTGTACATAAGCTATCAAGTATCATTGGGCTAATTCCTTATCATTACTCGGATATCCGTCTAGGGTTGAAAGCTAATTTAAAAATTTTTTAATAGGAAGGTTCGAATAAAAATATAAGCTTCAAAAATGGATTTTAGTAAAAATAAAAGCCTCTTTTTTAAATGACTCAAGTCTCGAGTAAATTTTTTTTTGACCAAGTTGGGTCTGTATAAGTTGTTTTGCTGTTCTTTTGTTGTTGTTTCGCTATTATTTTGCTATCATTTCACTATTATATTACTGTTATTTTGTTGTTATTATTTGGATATTGTATAACTCTTACTTTTATTGTTAATTTTGCTACTATTTTAAAGCCATTTACTTGCTAAGTTGTAACTATCTTAGTGTTATTTGAATATAGAGACTTTTTTTAATGTATTTTTAATTTGTTGGGAAACATGTATGTTAATGTTTTTAGTGTATTTGATATATTATATTTTTTAAATTTATTTTTATATAAAAAAATAATCTAAAAAATTTAATACAGGCGGACCGGATCAAACTCAGGTTTAGAATTTTTAATCTGGATCGGGCTTAAACAGAATTTTAGACCTATTTTTCGAACTAAACTGGACCTAGAAAATGGGCCTACAATTTTGCATCGACCTAACTCAGCCCGACCCCTAATCAGGTCGAATTGAGTTTGCAAGAGCCAAGTTGATGAGTTGGACTTATGCACACCGAGAACTAATTTTGAAAGGTCGATGTAGTGTAAATAGGTTGATTTTCGTTGTGTGATAACATCGCACAAAATATATATATATATATATATATATATATATATATATATCATTCTTCTCTCTCACTTGTTATCTCCTTCCCCTTGAGTTAAAAAAATATATTTTCACCTTATGGATATCAAATTGTACAATTATTGTCAAATATAGGTACGAAATAAAAAAATGTGTCAAACACAGATATCACAGATACCAAATAATGTATTCAGTCTTTATATTATAAAACCATTTGGTAATATAATATTTTGTTTGATAAAAATAAATCTTGATTTTTGAAAATTATTTATTTTATAGTTTTAATATTATAAATATAATATTTTATATTATTTTGGGTTATATGTCAAAAAAACCTTAAGAAAATGCAAAAAAAAAACCCTATATTAAATTCCGTCCAATTAAGCCCCTACCGTTAACTAAAATAATCAATTAAGCCCTTTCGTTAACGATTTCTATCATCGACCACGTTGACCATTAAAATAAACTAACAAATCAATCAGATGATGATACATGGTAGTTTCAGGCACAATCTCATATTTTTCCCTTAAAACTGATAAAAATTACAAAAAATAAAATTTTTTATAAAATAAAATAAAAAAATTTTAAAAATATTAAAATTCATAATCTTATTAAAACTATAAAAAATATATAATATAAATATTTATAAATATATAATCAATTAAGCCCTTTTGTTAACGATTTCTGTCATTGACCACGTTGACCATTAAAATAAACTGACAGATCAATCAGATGGTGACACGTGGCAATTTCAAGCAAGATCTAATATTTTTCCCTTAAAACTGATAAAAATTAAATATATATATATATATATATAATAAAATAAAATAAAAATAAATCAGCAAATATAAAAAATATTAAAATTGATATAAACTTATTAAAACTATAAAAAAATTATAATAATATAAATATTTATAAATATATAATCAATTAAGCCCTTCCGTTAATGATTTCAGTTATCGATCACGTTGACCATTAAAATAAACTGACAGATAATCAGATGGTGACACATGGTAGTTTCAGGCACAATCTAATATTTTTCCCTTAAAACTGATAAAAATTACAAAAAATTAAAATAAAATAAAAATAAAATCAATAAAAAAAATATTAAAATTCATATAAACTAATTAAAACTATAAAAAATTATATAATATATAAATATTTATAAATATATAATCAATTAAGCCATTTCGTTAACGGTTTATGTCATTGACCACGTTGACCGTTAAAATAAACTGATGGGTCAATAAGATTGTGACACATGGCAGTTTTAAACACGATCTAATATTTTCCCTTAAAACTGACAAAAATTACAAAAAATAAAAAAAAAAAAAAAAAAAAATAAAATCAGAAAATATTAAAATATTAAAATTGATATAAACTTATTAAAACTATAAAAAATATATAATAATATAAATATTTATAAATATATAATCAATTAAGCCCTTCCGTTAATGGTTTCTATTATTGACCACGTTGACCTTTAAATATAGTGACGGATCAATCAGATGGTGACACATGGCAGTTTCAGGCACAATATAATATTTTTCCCTTAAAACTGATAAAAATTACAAAAATAAAAAAAAAAAATAAAAAAAAAAAATCAACAAATATTAAAAATATTAAAATTGATATAAACTTATTAAAATTATATAATAATATAAATATTATAAAAATATAATAAATTATAATAAATTATAAAAAATTTATAACATTAATAAAACTTATTTAAAATGTTTAAAATTAAAAAAATTATTAGAATTCTTACAAAATAATAAAAAATTTTAAAAATAAAAATTATTAAAATTGTTATGAAATAAATAATAAAAAGAATACAAGAACAAAAAATAGGAGAGCAAAAGAGAACGTATGAGATCATGTTTACAATGTTTCTCCAAAGTATAATAAGTATAAATGAAATAAATATATACTTGTAATGAACATTAGAGTCCTAAAGTAAATAAAATTTATCTTGATCTTAATGGAAATGATAAGATATTCATAACACTCCCCCTTAGATGTCCTTTGGTAGATAATGTGCCTCATTAAAATCTTATTAAGAAAAAACTTGGTTGGTTAAGGGAAAAAGAGTGCAACGCGTATTTACTCCTCCTCATGACAATATCACATAATATCTCATATTCTATATATTTCAATATTGAATACTAACTTTTCAAATGATCACTTAAACGAATTTGATAAACATTTGTATAATCAATCTTTTGAATGCCACAAGTGAGGAAATTTGGTGGAAATATATTTTAATCTCTTCTGGAGTTCCAACAATAATCATAACAAACTTCGATAATGATCCTTCTATAAATATACATATAGGTATTTTGGATCATTTTATAATTTTCACTGAGTTAAATTTACCACATAGGCCCAAATCATTTCAATTCATATAAATGTTTATGCAAACATATTGAACAATTTCTTGGGAATTTCTATATGCTTCTAGCATTTTAAATCATTCAAGGATTTTTAATATAAACTTCACTATATAGTGATTCATATAAAAGGCTGTAACAACCATTAGACGCATGCCAAATCTTTTATGAACAACTTCACTTGTAACATCCCTACAACTGATATATAATAAAAGTAGTAATAAATTGAATAATGTATAATTGATTTTTCGGTAAAATGAGAAAATGATATAAAGCGGATAAAAGAGAATATTAAGGAGTATAATAATAATAATAATAATAATAATAATAATAATAATAATAATAATAATAATAATAATAATAATGTAGTAACCAATTTTTGCCCGGGCCCAATACAGATTAGGGGGGCCCAAACAAAGTCAAACAAAATGAGCAAAAAAATAACAAAAAAAAAACCAATAAAATATAAAAAAGTCTAATAGTAACAGTCCACTTACAAACCCAGTTATCAACAACCAAACCCAATAGCCAAACCTAGCCCAATAACTAAACAAAGCCCAATACCCAAGTGGCCCGACCAGACTAAATTGACAGAAAACCCTAGGGTTTCTAGTGTCCCACTCCCACGCGCGCCTTCTGGATCCACACGCTTCTGCCATCACGCGCCTTGGTCTTCGCGTCTCTCCACCAGCAGATCGTCACGCCTCCGACGCCTCCTCCATCGTCCTCTGCGCCTTGCCCATGCCCTGCAAACGACACGCAACAAACAAAGAAATAGAGGCAACAATGACAGGAAAATATGGGGCAAACAATAGAATAGGAAAACAGTTGTAATCTTTCGGCTATAAAGCCATTTAAAATCAGTGTAAGGGGGGTTGGCTCTCGGTTCTTACGATCGAAAATAAAAAAGCAAAAAAAGGGCATTCAAAGGTGGATCTCTCTGTTTTCTTTTTGTATCTACTGCTTTATTGTTGTTATTTTGATTTATTATTTTAAAAACAAAAGATCAAATAAAAAGAAAGGGAAGAAAAGCAAAAAGGGGAAAAGAAACGAACCTGACTGTTGGGGCACGTCGTCGGAGTGCTCTCCGTCGTCGGGGCTCGGCTTAGGACGGGCGTGGAGGGCCATTCCCCTTCGCTTCTGCACGCCGAAGGCCTGGCCTTCAAGAGGGCGGCTTCGAATGGGGCATTAAGGCCCGTGTTTGTGCGCTGTCGGCCATTGGATGTGTTGGCCGTGCGACGGGCATCGACGAACGGCCGGTCGTGAGAGAAGGGAGGCCGAGAGAGGATTAGAGAGTTAGGGTGTTAGGTGCGAAAGGGGACAAGAGAAGGTTGCTGGCGGCTGAAAGAGGGGATCAAAAAGCTAGGGTTTGGTTAGGTGAGGGATCCGGGATGTTTTAATTTTGGTTAGGGGAGAGTTAATAGTCATCAGGCGAAACGACGCCGTACGGAAGACCCGGTTTCAGTCCGACCCGACCCATTGAAGGAGGATCCGCGTGTTCCCCCCTTTAGGGGTTATTTAGTCCCCAAGTCCTTCCGTAATTTTGACTTTTATAAATTCAGTTTTTGATCATTTCCAAACTTACCCCAATATATTTCTCTCTGTTCCAATTAAGCCCAGCGCCAAAATGCAGTGCATAAAGAATGCGATTATTTCTGTTTCGACCCTCCAGATTGTGCGCGCATTTCAAATCAGCCCTCCCCTCTTCATTTTATTTCAAATTGACCCTAAAATTTCACTTTAAATCCAATTTGATCCTTTTCAGTGTTTTGCAATTATTGTCGTTATTATTATGTCTATTGTTATTATGATTATAATTACTATTATTATTATTTATTATTATTTATTATTATATTTATTATTACTATTGTTATATTGTTATTATTATTATTATGTTGGTATATTGTATATATTTTCTATTATTATTATTATTATCATTACTATGTTATTACTTTAGTATTTTTACTATGGTTATTACTATATTATTATCTTGTATATATTTTGCATTATTATCGTTACTATTATTATTATTGCACCATTATTCGTATGTACTAATTTCATTACTGCTATTATTATATTCGTACTCGTGTGTTGTATATATCGCGTATTACTACTAATATTATTATTATATTATTTTTACCACATCTATGTTAATATGTATTATCATTATTGTTATTAGTATTACTATATTATTATTTATTGTACGTATTTTGGTGTTATTATTACTGTTATTTATTATAATTTTATTATCATTATACCACTATTATTGTGTTATTATTATTTCTATTATCATGCTATGACCTGTATGTATACTCATCAGTATTGTCTTAGTTTTATTACTATTTCTGCAATGTTCTTTTCCCATTCATTTTAGACTGGTCTTATCTTATTTTTCGCTTCCCTTATTATTATTCATGCATGTCAACATTTTAGGTTAATGATTTCAATGTCATGTATTATGTGTATTATGTTGTCATTACCTCAAATTCATGTTACATTATCGCTCTCTTCTTCGCGTAATTCCATCCGCGCATTGAATCATATTTCTTTAAAACATAACCTAATTTTTTATCAATTTCAGCCAAAAACCAAAATTTTCAAAATAAGGCGATATCCTGTGTTTGGAAATTCGAGAGATCGTGCCCTATGTGTTGGGTTTCGGTTCTCTCGTTTGGCCAAACAATCGAGTACCCTTTGGATATTTTAATGCATGAGTTCCGGGAATTAAGAGATGATCTTGAATTCGAGGATTAAAGCCATCGTGTCCTACGTACTGGATGTGATATTTTGTTCCTTCGAAATAAGAAAATCTTGACATTCAATTCGAGAAAATCCAGATATTTCCAAAAGAAATCAAATTTTTAAATTCTCTTCAAAATTTTCAACTTTCGACATAGGGACATCAATTAATCAATTCGGTACCAATTTTGGGCGTGACGAGGGTGCTAACCCTTCCTCGCACGTAACCGACTCCCGAACCTATTTTCTCAAATTTTGGTAGACCAAAAATATTGTTTTAGTAAATCAAAATGTTTTATTAAAACAAAGGTGATCCGATCACACCTAATAAAAGATCGGTGGCGACTCCCGTTTTTTTTTTATTTTCAAAACCAAGGTTGATTCCCGTTTTTTTTTTCAAAAAATGGTTTCGACAGCTTGGCAACTCCGCTGGGGACATAAAATAAAGAGAGTCAGGCCGTAAAATTGATTATTCTTTGTCCCTTTGTCGAAATTTGGAAATTTATTTTGAAAATATCACGTTTCTTTCAATGCACTTGCTGATGTTATGAGTCTTATAAAATACTTTGTCATTGCACTGCATGACCATTGCGGTCACACCCTTAAGTGGGAGTGAGAAGCTACTCTTTCGTGAGGTTTTTACCTCCGTGCAAGATAGTGGATCGCTTCCGGGATACATCCGTACCTATGTCTTCGTGAGATTTTTATCTCCGTGCAGCCATAGGGAAATGTATTCCCCTGAACTGAACTTGGTCCAAATGAGCCTATAATGGGTGAGGATCGAGGAATCCGTTGGTTCAGGTACCCTTGCTTTAGAACCGAACCACATATAGAGAGACCTGAGAGCCCGTTGTAGGTAGAGCCGTGCAAACCCTAGTTGTTACCTTAAATAGGAGTTTGATTATTTCCCGTTTATTTTAAGTTCTTTTTGTACCTGATACTAACTTGTTGTGTTTTGCTTTTAATGCATGGCATTTCATCATAGAAAGGTGTTGATTCACATTCGGTTACTAGATAGAAAAACTTGACATGGAAAAGGGGTTTCTCGATAGAGTGGAGGATAATGCGGCCGTCCAAGCGTGGTCCGAAAGAGTACAGCAAGAAAAAGGGGATAGCCTGACAGTGGGGTATGAATCAGAGTTATGGGATTTCACCCGCATCAGCGTGGCCCAAAATGACCTGCGAGAATTGAAGGAAATATGGGATTCCTGGGGCGACGAGGTCAAACAGCTATTCTACTATAATTACGGTGATTTACACTATCTGCTGGATATCAAGGTAGACGAGTACCTACTTCGAGCTATTACCCAGTTTTGGAACCCCGCTTACAGTTGCTTAACTTTTGGAAAGGTGGATTTGGTGCCTACCATAGAGGAGTACACAGCTTTGTTCCGATGCCCGAGACTTCAAACTGATAAGGCATATTCAAGGTTTACTAATGTGCCGGCGTTCTCAAAAAGGCTAATGAACATTACAGGGATGAGCGAGCAATGGGTTACAGCCCGGATCAAGCAAAAAGGAGATTATAAGTGCATTCCTTGGAAACATTTGAAGGATCTGATTTTAGCGCATCCTGACGAGAAAAAGAGAGCCGATGTCTTCGCTTTAAGCATCTATGGTTTGGTTATCTTCCCCAAGGCGCTGGGGCATGTAGAGGAAGCGGTCTCCGACTTATTTGATAAACTTGACAAGGGAGTCACACCCGTCCCCGCAATCTTAGCCGAAACTTTCAGATCCTTGAGTGCTTGCCGAAGAGCGGGCGAAGGGAGGTTCATGGGATGCGCACAATTGTTGCTATCGTGGTTCCATTGCCATTTCTGGAAGATAGAAAAGGTCCCATGCAAAGTCTTTTTCGAAAACTATTCTCCTCTAAAGGAATTAGCGGATACGCCAAGGCGGGACGACCTATCAGGAGAGAAATGGATGGCGATCCTCCAAAATTTGCAAGTGGAAGATGTAGAATGAAAGACTCCTTGGATGATCCCTGACGAAATCTTGTATCGGTGCGGAGAGTTCGATTGGGTCCCTTTACTTGGGATATAGGGAGCTGTTGGGTATGCCCCATTGCTAGTGATGAGGCAGTATCAATCGAGGCAGTTCATACCTGCGACACACGGATTAGCCCTATGTGAGTTTTCGTACAAGGACGATAATTATAAGAAGAGAGTTCGTGAGATATCAGATGCATGGACTCAAACCCGGAAAATGAAGAGACTCGCCATAAGGCCAATGATTACTCCCGAGTACGATCGATGGTGGGCCAAAAGAATCAATGACAAAGTCCCAAGGCTAGCCCAAGGAAACGCTCGACCAATAGAAGAGCAGTTGCAAGTAATCCCGTCTGAATTAGAAATTATCAAGCAAGATTTCGAGAGAAAGAGCCGGGAATTGGGTAAGAAAATAGAGCAGCTAGAAGGGGAAAAGATGCAGTTGGGGTTAGATGTTGACATCCACAAGTTCGAGGCCGAGAGATTGAAAAAAGGGAAGAATAAGGACGAAGAGGATTTGGATAGTTTAAAGACGGACTATAAGAAGCTACGCATGTCCATCAGAACTGCTGGTTTGGGCAAAACGTTAGAGCAATGGCGACAAGAAATTAAAGAAGAAAAATCCAAAGCCGATCAGTGGGAAAGAAAATTTCGAGATGCTCGAGTACGAGAGGACGCTTTGAAAAAGAGCCTGTTGGAAAGCCAAAGTGAAAAGGAGAGGTTACGCGCCCAAGTAGCAGAATTAGAAAGGTCACTGCATTTGCACCGTAGCCGCAACTCGGTAGTCGAATTAAGAGCCAGTCAGAACAAAATCGAGGAGATGAGAGGAAGGATAGGGGAGCTCGAGACTGCATTACAAGATAGCAAAATTCGGGTTGAGCTCCTTGAAGTGAACAATGAACACTGGAAGGAGCAGCTCCACCATTCCCAAGAACAGATCAGAAACAAAGACTATGTAATGGGCGAAGCCGTGGCTCAAATCCGAGAGGTGGCCGATCATTTACAAACTTTGGCAGTTCGGGCTGACACGTTAAGTCTGATATACGAGTCAGGATCAGAGCGAGGCCAAAGTTTAGCTTGGCTTCTTAGGAAAGTTAAGGATTTAGGCATTAGGGCAAAGTCGTATATGTAATCGTCCATTCTATGAAAAGAAATTCTTTTTCTAGTAAAGTTTATCTAATGGAATTGAATCAAATCAACACATTTTTGCATTCATTCCATACATTCGCATTGCATTGCATCATCTTAGAAAGGAGGTGTTGATTCGCATTTAATTGCTAAATAGAAGAATTTGTCATAAGAAAATGTGCTACTTGACAAAGTGGAATACGATACGGTCCTCTGAACATGGCCTAGGTAAACAACGAAACAAGACATTACTTGAAGATTCAAGCCGACGAGGATTGTTTGGGAGCCATCCGAAGATTACGAGCATCACGGAGGATAAGTGAGTGATGAGGTACGACCTAGATCAAGCAACAAAGAGCTAGAAGAGACGTATACTAAGGAAATTTACGGGACATAACCATAAACATCTGGGCACGAAAAAGAGGATTTCTCTAAAGATTCAAGCCGATAAGGATTGTTCGGGAGTCATTAGAAGATTATGAGTGTCGCAAAGGGTAAGTGAGTGATGAAGAACAACCTGGATTAAGCCAGTAAAGAGCTAGAAAAGACGCCTACCAAGGGAGCTTACGGGATATAACCATAACATCCGAATACGAAGAAGAGGATTTGTCTGAAGATTCAAGCCGACAAAGATTGTTCGGGAGTCATCAGAAGATTATGAGCATCACAAGGGGTAAGTGAGTGATGAAGAACAACCTGGATCAAGCAAACAAAAAGCTAGAGGAGGCGGGACACGACCATAATATTCGAGTACGAAGAAGAGGATTGGTGTTCTCACTTGGACTATGAGGAAGAGGGCGTATATGCGGTCCATTTTATTAAAGGAATGTATTTTCTAGACAAAGTTCTTCCAATAGGAATTGAATTCATAATCAATGCCTCTCTTTATTTTTGCACTCATTTCATGCATTTTTGAATTGCATTTCATGCATCAGTATTACATCATGTTGCATGCATCAAAACTTGTAGAAAAACCCTAATTAGGTGAAATTATTCCAGTTAACCTAGAAGATATGGAATAAAGGTTGGAGAGATTAGAGCAAAGACAAATATTGATGCAAGAACAGTTGGTCAAAATTCAGCAGGATATGCAAGATCAAATGAATATGATGCGCCGGTTAACCCAACTAAGACTTGAAAAAAGAAGTGCCCCAGCAATCGGCAATACAGATGATGAGGAACAAATTGTTTATTCCCCGAGGAATATCCTGACTCAACCAGACACGCAGTCGTAAGGAGCACCCATCATTAGCGGACCCCAACATCAGACTAATACCTCGACCCCGTCAAACTTCCCTATGGGCTCATGTTTTAACCCTAAGGATAATCCAGCCAAACCGATTGTTCGGGCAGGGGCAAAAGAAAGGAGGGAGCGGACATTAAAGACTCCGAAGAAGAAGGAAAAGGAAGAGGGTAGTACGAGTAAGCACGACGAGAGCTCTTTAGAACTAATAGCAATAAGGCAGCCAAGGACGGTGACTACCAGTCATCAAGGTTCCCTTAGACAAGATTCCAACCCAAAGGCTAACACGGGAAGGCTCCAGTTCACGCCCATCTCGATGGCATACAAAGAGCTCTATCAGGATTTATTTGATGCACATGTGGTGGCTCCTCACTACCTGAAACCGATGCAATCTCCCTATCCAAAATGGTATGACCCAAATGCCCAGTGTGAGTACCACGCTGGGGTTACAGGGCATTCGATAGAAAATTGCCTGGCTTTCAAGAAATTAGTGGAAAGATTCATTGGCATGGGTATAGTGAAGTTGGATGACACGCCAAATGCAGAAACATGAGCCTGAGAGTGTTTTGAACAATGGGGTTGTGGAAAAGACGTGTATTTTTAGAGCTAACTCGGAGTAATGTCCAAACACGCAAATTGCTCTAAAAGCCTGAGAGCAATAAGAATCTTTTGTGAAATGGGCTTGTGTCCAGAATCGTTATTTTAATGGAATACATCTTTTTAAGTGAATATTTTCATGCTTTACATTTTTATTTTTCATTCATGCCCACATCATATAAATAATCATCTTTAGAATAATTTATTCTCTAGATTTTCTACCTTTACACCCACGAAGGGTCCCCGGATATCAATGACACGAGCGACGATGCTACTGGCTCTCCTTTTAGTGAAATATAGGTCTAAGGGATCTCAAGACTTTGAAGATGACAGAGATTGTAACCTATCTTTTGATTTGTTAGGGACGGTAGAATGAGCGAAAATAGACTCTACCTTGCAAAAAGGGTCAGTGGACGTTGCAAACTTAGGAAAAAACCTAGTCCACCACAGAAATAAGACGAGACATCATTGAGCTATTTGCAAGAATCCCAAGATATTTTGCACGATCATATCAAGACACGACAGACTGCTGAAATGTTGGGATGTTGCCAGACTACTGAATCTTGGAACCCATGTTGATAGTTCTACAATGGCCAAGCTAATCAAGAAGTTCGAGCTACTGGTCTACCCAGAAAGGAAAGTTACATCAAACTCCAAATCAAGGAAGACAAGACTTATGTGCCTCATCCATATGAGGGGGCATGGATGTTATGGGACCAATCTAGTCAAAGGTATCCAGCCAATACTAATACATCTTCGTGGATATCAAATACTTCACTAAGAGGGTGAAGGTTGCTTCATATGCCAAAGTTACAAAGACGACAGTCATCAAACACGAATTCAAATCCAAGCTCAGGTGCTAAAAAAAAAAAGTGACAATGAAGAACGCCAGAAAAAAAAATCAGAATCAGGCACCTTACCAGTGTAGCAAAGACTACCAAAAATAATTCGAAAATTGACTGAGACTTGTAAAGGTTGGCGTAGAGAAGTTACCCTTTACCCTCTATGTTTTTAAGAGCGTCAGCTAGGAACTTCACCGGGGCAACACATTCTTTACCAATTTTGCCAACCAGAGTCAAATTTTGTTAGAGTTGAAGATAGATGAGGCAAAATAGGTCCAATATAATATGATCAGGTGAATTTGGAAAGGAAGTTATCTATCACGCTCAGATGATGCGAGATCATAACAAAAATGATTCACCCTAGAGAATTTCACGATAAAGCTTAGAAGAGGATTTCTTCCATGCAAAAGGAACTTCAGAAGAAAGCGGGTGCCGCACTAGGAAGGACCTCATGAAGCGAAAAAGGTCTGTTCTGGGGAAGCATGAATAGTGACCAAAATGGATAGTAGAGACTTGACCAATTTGGAGAATTCAAGCTCAAGTAAAAAAAAAAGGGGGGAGAGAGAGAAAATCAGCAAAAAGGAAGAAAGAAAAAGGAGAGGCCAAGACGAAAACCTACAAAGGGCGCTTTGAGACCAAAGGGGTTTTGAGTTGAAAACCCGAAAAGGGCAGCTCAAATTTTGATAAAAAATGGGGCATACAGTAGTCTCGCTGCGCTTGAAATAACAATGAAGATATATGTTACATCTTGGGGCATCGACAAAGTACTCCTGATCCTCTAAACACATATTGAGCTTAAAATGGTCCTCAAGAAGTTGGAACAGAGGAGCTTGAGCTGCGATATCTGGGGCACCTAACTTCCGTTTTACCTATTTTAATTCCTTATTTGTGATTATCTACCAATAAATTGCCTTCTTGGTAGTATTTGCTAGCTTTGATCAAGCTTGTTTGTTTCAAACTATTCCCCCTAACCAATTTCCTTTTGTCCACTGTTACAATCTTTTTCGGGCATTTTGCATCGAAATAACAATTTGAGGACTAATAGTACTTTCATAAAAGAAGTTTCACACATTACTCTGAAAGCATATGAATAATACAGGGACCTGAAACATGACTATTGTTCAGAACTCATTCAGTCTAAGGTTTGGAAATGTTAGAGAAAAATGATTATCCCTTTGGTTGAACAAAGACAAGAAATTTCGTCGGTGATACGAACTCGACAAATGACAAGCGATGTCGACCCAGGTACACAATGAAATCATGGTACCATACCTCAGAGTTGAAGCAGGATGGTTGGGAGAAACCAAATGTTATTCTCCTAAAGTTGCAGTAGGAGGTATAAAGCTTTATGTCCCAGAAGGGGACTCCAAAATTACAGCGGGGCAAGCTTTCTGAGTAGAATATGGTAGCTTGTTTGGGGTTTTTGTCAAAAAAAATACTGGCTAAACGAGAGAGCATCGTAACGCATCGGCGATAGAACCTTGTTGAACTACGAGCAATGACAACCCAAAAAGTAACAAGGGTCATTCTCATGCATTCATTCATACACATTTAGTTAAGAGTATTAGATTCATTCTGATCATTGCATCTTAACCATCTGGCATAAACATGAACACAAAACTGACTTTACAGCGTAAGTCCCCTAGGGGGCATTGTCGCAATAATGGCGAATTCAAAGATCCTGCCGGCCTGGGTAGAGCAGATCAAAATAGCAGCTTTGGCAGTCCTGAAGTTGCAGAAGCAGATTGGGAACATACGATTTTTATCAACTGCTATTTTCGAGAAGTTTCAGCAAGAGAATCCAAGTTGCGGATCTCTTCCTTCTGGATTCCTATCACCTTTCGTTTTCGAAAAGTTTCAACAAGAAAATCCAAGTTGCGGATCTCTTCTTTCTGAATTCCTATCACCTTTCGTTTTCGAGAAGTTTCAGCAAGAGAATCCAAGTTGCGGATCTCTTCTTTCTGAATTCCTATCATCTTGCATTTTCGAGAAGTTTCGGCAAGAAAATCCAAGTCGCGGATCCCTTCTTTCTGGATTCCTATCACCTTTCGTTTTCGAGAAGTTTCAGCAAGAAAATCCAAGTTGCGGATCTCTTCTTTCTGAATTCCTATCACCTTTCGTTTTCGAGAAGTTTCAGTAAGAAAATCCAAGTTGCGGATCTCTTCTTTCTGTATTCCTATCACCTTTCATTTTCGAGAAGTTTCAGCAAGAAAATCCAAGTTGCGGATCTCTTCTTTCTGAATTCCTATCACCTTTTGTTTTCGATAAGTTTCAGCAAGAGAATCCAAGTTGCGGATCTCTTCTTTCTGAATTCTAATCACCCCAAACCTACAGTAGAATGAATCAAAGCAAAGAGTTACAGTGAAGTTTGAAGCTGTTTGAAGAAGACGCGGATCAAGAAATCAAGGCTTAGCTAAGCCCGGGCAAATTTGGTTCTTTTATTGTCTTTGCTCTATTCTCGTTTCACGACAATAAGCAAAGAGGGGCAGCTGTAGTAACCAATTTTTGCCCGGGCCCAATACAGATTAGGGGGCCCAAACAAAGTCAAACAAAATGAGCAAAAAAATAACAAAACAAAAAACCAATAAAATATAAAAAAGTCCAATAGTAACAGTCCACTTACAAACCCAGTTATCAACAACCAAACCCAATAGCCAAACCTAGCCCAATAACTAAACAAAGCCCAATACCCAAGTGGCCCGACCAGACTAAATTGACAGAAAACCCTAAGGTTTCTAGTGTCCCACTCCCACGCGCGCCTTCTGGATCCACACGCTTCTGCCATCACGCGCCTTGGTCTTCGCGTCTCTCCACCAGCAGATCGTCACGCCTCTGACGCCTCCTCCATCGTCCTCTGCGCCTTGCCCATGCCCTGCAAACGACACGCAACAAACAAAGAAATAGAGGCAACAATGACAGGAAAATATGGGGCAAACAATAGAATAGGAAAACAGTTGTAATCTTTCGGCTATAAAGCCATTTAAAATCAGTGTAAGGGGGGTTGGCTCTCGGTTCTTACGATCGAAAATAAAAAAGCAAAAAAAGGGCATTCAAATGTGGATCTCTCTGTTTTCTTTTTGTATCTACTGCTTTATTGTTGTTATTTTGATTTATTATTTTAAAAACAAACGATCGAATAAAAAGAAAGGGAAGAAAAGCAAAAAGGGGAAAAGAAACGAACATGACTGTTGGGGCACGTCGTCGGAGTGCTCTCCGTCGTCGGGGCTCGGCTTAGGACGGGCGCGGAGGGTCATTCCCCTTCACTTCTGCACGCCGAAGGCCTGGCCTTCAAAAGGGCGGCTTCGAATGGGGCATTAAGGCCCGTGTTTGTGCGCTGTCGGCCATTGGATGTGTTGGCCGTGCGACGGGCATCGACGAACGGCCGGTCGTGAGAGAAGGGAGGCCGAGAGAGGATTAGAGAGTTAGGGTGTTAGGTGCGAAAGGGGACAAGAGAAGGTTGCTAGCGGCTGAAAGAGGGGATCAAAAAGCTAGGGTTTGGTTAGGTGGGGGATCCGGGATGTTTTAATTTTGGTTAGGGGAGAGTTAATAGTCATCAGGCGAAACGACGCCGTACGGAAGACCCGGTTTCAGTCCGACCCGACCCATTGAAGGAGGATCCGCGTGTTCCCCCCTTTAGGGGTTATTTAGTCCCCAAGTCCTTCCGTAATTTTGACTTTTATAAATTCAGTTTTTGATCATTTCCAAACTTACCCCAATATATTTCTCTCTGTTCCAATTAAGCCCAGCGCCAAAACGCAGTGCATAAAGAATGCGATTATTTCTGTTTCGACCCTCCAGATTGTGCGCGCATTTCAAATCAGCCCTCCCCTCTTCATTTTATTTCAAATTGACCCTAAAATTTCACTTTAAATCCAATTTGATCCTTTTCAGTGTTTTGCAATTATTGTCGTTATTATTATGTCTATTGTTATTATGATTATAATTACTATTATTATTATTATTATTTATTATTATTTATTATTATATTTATTATTACTATTGTTATATTGTTTTATTATTATTATGTTGGTATATTGTATATATTTTCTATTATTATTATTATCATTACTATGTTATTACTTTAGTATTTTTACTATGGTTATTACTATATTATTATCTTGTATATATTTTGCATTATTATCGTTACTATTATTATTGCACCATTATTCGTATGTACTAATTTCATTACTGCTATTATTATATTCGTACTCGTGTGTTGTATATATCGCGTATTACTACTAATATTATTATTATATTATTTTTACCACATCTATGTTAATACGTATTATCATTATTGTTATTAGTATTACTATATTATTATTTATTGTACGTATTTTGGTGTTATTATTACTGTTATCTTATTATTATTATTTTATTATCATTATACCACTATTATTGTGTTATTATTATTTCTATTATCATGCTATGACCTGTATGTATACTCATCAGTATTGTCTTAGTTTTATTACTATTTCTGCAATGTTCTTTTCCCATTCATTTTAGACTGGTCTTATCTTATTTTTCGCTTCCCTTATTATTATTCATGCATGTCAACATTTTAGGTTAATGATTTCAATGTCATGTATTATGTGTATTATGTTGTCATTACCTCAAATTC
Source organism: Gossypium australe (assembly GCA_005393395.2). NCBI lineage: Eukaryota > Viridiplantae > Streptophyta > Magnoliopsida > Malvales > Malvaceae > Gossypium > Gossypium australe. Next base: position 132,579,262 of record CM016616.1, on the reverse strand, counting down.
ATGTTACATTATCGTTCTCTTCTTCGCGTAATTCCATCCGCGCATTGAATCATATTTTTTTAAAACATAACCTAATTTTTTATCAATTTCAGCCAAAAACCAAAATTTTCAAAATAAGGCGATATCCTGTGTTAGGAAATTCGAGAGATCGTGCCCTATGTGTTGGGTTTCGGTTCTCTCGCTTGGCCAAACAATCGAGTACCCTTTGGATATTTTAATGCATGAGTTCCGGGAATTAAGAGATGATCCTGAATTCGAGGATTAAAGCCATCGTGTCCTACGTACTGGATGTGATATTTTGTTCCTTTGAAACAAGAAAATCTTGACATTCAATTCGAGAAAATCCGAATATTTCCAAAAGAAATCAAATTTTTAAATTCTCTTCAAAATTTTCAACTTTCGACATAGGGACATCAATTAATCAATTCGGTACCAATTTTGGGCGTGACGAGGGTGCTAACCCTTCCTCGCACGTAACCGACTCCCGAACCTATTTTCTCAAATTTTCGTAGACCAAAAATATTGTTTTAGTAAATCAAAATGTTTTATTAAAACAAAGGTGATCCGATCACACCTAATAAAAGATCGGTGGCGACTCCCCTTTTTTTTTTATTTTCAAAACCAAGGTTGATTCCCGTTTTTTTTCAAAAAATGGTTTCGACAAATAAAAAACTAGGTTTTAGTATATTGTTTTAAAGTAAAGGCTAAATCTAAATATGTGGAAAGTTTTTGGCTCAAGTGTAAATATTTAAAATTTAGGGGATCGAAGTGTAAAAATAAGAAATTTGAAGGACCAAAAGTGAAAATAATCCAATTTACTAAGATATGGAATTGGCATGCAGGGACCAAATTGAATAGGTGAAGAATCATGAGGAACTAAATCGCAATTTTACCAAATTAAGTGATGATTCAAGGATGAAATTTTGAAAGATCATAAAAGGAAAAATGGTCAATTAGCAAGAGGGAGAGTTCTAGAATGTAATGATGATGTTGATGATATTTTGGTGATTTTTTAAATTAATTAATTAGTTAAATATTATTTTATTAATATTTTGCTTAGATATTTATTATTATTTTATTTAGAAAAATGGTAGTATAAAAAGAGAAGAAGGATGAAGGAAATGGATCATCCTTCCAACGTGAGTAAAAGGGTGAGAAAAGAAGTTTTCTTTTCTTTACAATTTAGTCATTTGCCATTAAAACTTACTTTTTACCCAAAATTTTTGAAAATTTCCTTAGATATTAAAGAGAGAAGATGAAGTAGAGATTCTAGAGAATATGTTCACCAATTTAGAAGCAAGAAAATAGTAGATGAAAGTGGAGAAAATGAGAAGAAAAAGGAAGGAAAGTGGTGAAAATGAGAAATGTATAGAAATGAAGAAATGAAGAAATTCTTGACAAAGGAGGTAAGTTTCATACTAAACCTACTTGTATTTCAATAAATTGAGTTAAAGATGTTTTGAGTGAGATGTATGAGACATGTATTTAATCTAAATACTGGAAATAGAAAGTATTTGATGAAGAATAGAGACTTAAAACACTAAATTGGTAAGAGAGAATGTGATTTGTATGGTGAAAAGTACCAAGATTAAGAAATGAATATGTAATCTACACATAAACATAAGTGTCTAAATTATATTGTAATCAAAAGTATGACACTTATGTGTGAATGAATGAAAGATAGTGCAAAGAATCATGGAAAAGAAAATATTTTTTCATTAAAACAGTTTGGACAGCAGTAGTGACTTAACTTTGAAAATTCACCAAAAATTATAGAAATTTAATTAAAGATTTAATTAAATATATTGAGTCTAGTTTCATATGGAAGAAACGGTGAAAGAAATGGAATTTTATAGTTTGATATATATTAATTTTTAGGAAACTACGTAAGAGTAGATTCGGGTTCCCCTATTCTGACTTTGGAAAATCATAAAAAATTGTAAAAAAAATTATTAGGATTTCAAATTTATATGTTTAAATTCTTAATGAGTCTATTTTCAAGAGAAACAAACGGAAACATCATCCAAATCCCGTACTAAGAGATAATTAATTTTTAGTAAAGAAAGGTCGAAGCTATCAAACAGTAGAATAGGGACAAATTTGAAGAATTTACTGTACTTATTGGCTAAGTCATTGTAACATCTCTATACCATGTTCGACTCAAGGAACCTGATATAGGAATATTACATTTGGTGCCAAAGTAATTCTTGGCTAATCACTAATATATTAGAACATAAAAACGGACAAATAATAAATTTAAATTAGTCCTTACAACTACTTGGAACATACTTGATTTTCCTAAGTACATGCCATTCTATTCAAAATTTTAAAGCGTACCCTCTTGTTGCTTGAAGATGTGATGAGATGAAAGCTCGTAATCTCAAATACAATTCTTTAAAATTTTTGCACCTAATCTGCGCACGGAAACAAACCGTACGCTGAGTATACACCCAGTGGTATTATTATAATTCAAATACTTAAAATAAAAACAATAAATATACACAATTTACCTTACCACTATTTTACTTTCAATAAAACATTCATGCATTTAAAACTTTAAATTTTCTTAATAATATGTATCTTAAATAGCTTTTCTTCATTTTAATTTATATATATTCTTAATATTTCCATATTCATTTCATACATTTCATTAATAACCATTTCATAAAATCATTATCTCATGTATTTCATTTCTATATCCTAATTCAATAACTTATTCTATTTCATATCTAAAACCTTACAACATTAGTCTTTCAATAATTATTTAAACCAACATTTTTCAATAAAAATAATTATAACTAATTCATAAGATTATATTCAATTAACTCATACACTATTTCATTATTTCCAATTCATTCTATTTTCACTTCTTATTTCGATATCCCAATTTCAATTCATAATTTCACTTTCTCATACTTTCAATAGTACAATCGATCATTTCATTTGATTTTCTCATTTCATTTATTCAACTGATTTCAATATCAATAAGTCGATATTTTAGCAAATTCATGAACCTTAAGTTAATGCTTCAAATCTCACATCTTAATTCCATTCACAATTCAACTCATAATTTCTTTCTCATATTTTTAATAGTACAATCAATCAAATTTATTTAATTTTCTCATTTCAGTTATTCACCCTATTAACAAACCCGGACTTTGACGGATACACGGATTTCAACCCAAACACACTAGTACGGCACATTGTGCCTAAAATGGTACATAGTACCTGATCAGTATACGACACATAAGTGCCTGAAATGACACACGAGGTGCTTGAAATACGACACATAAAGTGTCTGATATACGACACATAAAGTGCCTGATCGGCAAAGCCGATAAATCCCGTACTCTTCCAAATCCTATGCCATGCCAATTATATCTAACTCAGCCCGACTAGTTAATAGGGTATTCCGATTCTCAATTAAATTTTCACTTTCATACCAAATTTAAGATCACTATTCAATTTCAATTTCACTTTCACTTTCAATTTTGATCACAAATCATTCAAATTCAATTTTCCACTTTCTAATCAATATACAATTCAATACCAATACAAATTTTAGATAATCACATATAATCATACTTCTATTCAATTCAATCCACTTTTCAAGCAATACACAATTCACATATTCACACATATTCATAATTTAATTCACTTTTATTCAATTTATATTTTTAATTCAATTTTCCATTTTGTTCACATTCAATTTCAATAGCCATAAACATTTTTGAATCAATTTCATTCAAATCAATATCATCATTTTAATTGCTTACCTGTGGTTAAGCCATGTGTCCCCTGCATCTTAAATTTGAGAAAAACAAAATGCTCAGAATTGAGCATACAGGCAGAGACACGGGCATGTACCTCAGCCGTGTGTGCTACACGGCCTAGAACACAAGCATGTGTCTTGGCCGTGTAAAACCTGCACCTAATTATCGAAAAGAATTAATTAACCACACGGCCTAGCATATAGAAGTGTGGCCAACCGTGTGGCGCAAGTCAAAGAGCTACCTATCTTCGAACACGGCCTATAGCATGGGCGTGTCCCTTGGACCACACAAGCGTGTGAGCCCTGCACCTTGGAAAATTTTTGAAATTTCGTGAAAAATTCTTAGAGTTTCTGATTGAGTCCCGACTCGATTCTAAAGCTCATATTGGGCTTCGAGGGTCCATTTAAGGGACGTTATGAAAAATCTCAGAAAATAAACAGTGATTGTTATGATTTATCTGTAAAACTCCGGTAATGCTCCGTAATTTTATTCCAGCGACGGATATGGGTTAGGGGTGTTACAGCTAACTTGTACTAAAGTGAATTATCTTTTTAAACTTCTGGTCCAAATTACTTTCTACGAGGATCTAAATAATGATAATTCATTCTAAGTAATTATTTCATCCAGTTATTATTTCGCTTCCCCTAATATTGGGAAAACTATCAAATCAAATAGTAGTCACAAATCATGTTGTAATTGAATCTCCAATTTATTCAAAATATCTAATAATACAAGGAGATTCATAATAATATATATTCCCAACATTCTTTGAATATCCATTTTGTGAATTGTGGTGGAGCAACTTAAATGTATACCACACATTCAAAATTCTAAAATGGATTGTATTTGGCTCTTGACCAAAAACCAATTGTAACGGAGAGTACTTATCACAATTTATTGGCATGATATGTATAAGTGTTGATTCATATAAAATATCACACCCTTATAAACAAAAAGTTTTGTTCTCAAAAGTAATTGTTTAGCTATTAACTGGAGGCATTTAATCATTAATTATGTTTAACCATTTTATACTTATAAACAGGCATTTGCGATGGTTACTTGCATTGACAATCTAACATACAATATTCATTGAAAGTAAGTAATAAAGTCACCAACATTAACAAGAATCGTCTTAATTGCATAATCTAAAAGTTTTATTCGTAAACAGATCATTAAACAAGTAATCTCAAAACTATAGGTTGTGAGTTGATAACTCACATGTGATTAACTTATAGATGCATCTACCAAAATTATATACCGAAATATCCACTTGTTGGATAAATGAGCCCATGTTTCTTTCAGAAATGCAAGAGATTCAATCTCAACTTTTACTAATGAGGTTTTAATATCTTCTTTGAGAACAAGCAACACTTGAAAAATCTTTAATATGAAGAAATTTTAGGTTTTTAAATAAATATTCATGTAAATTCTTATTTGTTGCATCATTATTGATCGAGATGGTCTAACCGAACATGTTAGCTAATTAATATATTTGGACTAGTAAAATTTTGATCTACTATTTCATGTGATTCAATTATTCTAATATAAACTCATGGTTTACTATTTCATGTGATTCAATTATACTAATGTAGACTTCTAGTTTACCATTGTATGTGATTTAACCATACTAATACATGTATAGTACAAACTAGTGTTGGATCTAGTGCTCTAAGGGTAGTATATGTAACGACCCAAATTTGGGCCTAGTAGAATTGGGCCCAATGGGCCTTGGGCGTAGGAGTGTTTAAAATTTTTGAGAACAAGAGAACGACATTATTTCAAGTGGGACTTATTAGGAAGGTGATTTTAAAAAGTTGCGAGGTTTCTAGAAAGTTCCGGGTTCAAGTTAGGCTATAGGTAAATTTTTGTGTTTAAGCACTTTAAGGAGAGAAGATAAGTGGCATCAATGCTTAAGGTAATAATGGTGTATTTTGCTAGCATAAGTGAAGCACATGGTGGAGTGGTGTGGCGTCAAGTAGAGAGCATGAAGGGGAAGGGTTCGAATCCCATCTATTGCAATTTTGATTAATTTTTATGCTTCATTTTCAATGTGTCATCCATGGCTTTAATATGGTAAGGAAGACTTTTTAATTATGGAAAGAAGAGAAAGGATTATGGAAAGGAGGAAAGCAAGGGAGAAACAAGGAAAGAAATCGAAGAAAGGGATAAGGGAGGGGGACATGTTGGCCAAATATTAGGAGTTGCCATGAGAAAGAATTTTTGGTCAATTCTTACTTTTTGGTGGAAGCTGTAATCGGTTTGGGTAAAGAGTGGGTGTGCTGAATTTTGTTAGGCATTTTGGAGAGTTTTTGGTATCATTTGAAGGTCTTTTCTTTGTTCACTTGGTACCTCTTTCTCCTTGCCTAAAATCGAGACCATTTGGGAGCAATTTTTCTTTCTTCTTTTCATCTTTGCCATAGCTATTTTTATTCTTTTAACATTTTGGTGCTTACCTTCCAATCTTTTCCCTTGGTTACCGAAAAACAAGTCCCTCTTTTTGTTCATCTCCTTCATGGTATTAGCCGAAACTTTGACACTTCTCTTGTCCATCTCTTCTTTTCCTTCCTCACTATTTCTCTAACCTTTCTCTCATTTTCTGTAATCGATTTTACATAGAGGCTGAATCATCCTTGTTCTTTTTCTCCAATAGCCGAACCACATAACACTATATCCCTTTTTCTTTTCTTTTTCTTTTGGGTGTTGGGCACACTCTCTTCCTTGACCGAATTGGTGTTATTGAGGGGTTGGCCGAAACTTTCATTTTGTTTTTGTTGACTCATTCTTAGTCATAAGTCGAACTGATTGGAGTTGAGTTTATCATAGATTAAGGTAAGGTGTTTCTTCATAGTTTATTTCGATATATTTCATTGTGTGGTGATTCCGCTAAAACGAATCGATGGATTTGACTAAACGGTTATTATAGGGATTAAACCGCTCGTTTCATCCACTCGTTGTTTCTTCGGAAGAAGTGGTAAGCCAAATCCTATTCCAAAACAAATGCATTCTCTCATCATAGTACCTTCTAACCGAGATCTTTTCAATGGAGGCAAGTGGTAACGATTTGAAAGGAAAAGCGATAGTAGGAGACAAAAGGAGAGGATTTGCAATTCCTACTCCTAAGTTCAAACGAAGGGCAGTATCGGCAGTTTGGGATTTTCCACCGGGTTGTGGACCATCATCCGGTGAAAATAGACAAATCGTGGTCGTTCACGATACTAAGGGTAAGCGTTTCAATAGATCGTTTGATTTAGATTTAGATTAATAAAATCTCGTTTGTTGGATTAATCGAGTGTAATGGTGATTTAGGTGCCGACGATCAAGAAGGATTAATCCTTACCGTAATCAGGTGTGTAATCTCACACCGAAACCCCTAGATTCGTGATTCGCTATTATGTTGGAAGAATAGATCGTTATTGTTTTACTAGATTAATCTCGGTAATATTGCATAAATAGAATAATTGGCTTAAACATCATTATTGCTAAGATTTGTCAAAATCGGAGTTAATTTGTAAAATTACGAAAATACCCCTATGGGCCGAATTACGAATATACCCTCAATAAGCCGTTTTTATCAAAATGCCTTAACGGGCTGATTTGCTTAAAATGTCTTTAAAGTAGGGGTGAGTATTCGATCGAGTCGAGTCGAATCGAGTAAAAAAATTTCGAGTTAGTCGAGTTGACGAATCCTATTTTAGTAACCGAACTCAATTTGAATTTTTTTCGAATCGGATCAAATCGAGTCAAAATATTTCGAGTCAAGTCGAGTCGAGTTAACGAATCCTATTATTTATACTTAATGTTGCATTTACATGAACCAATTATTTAACTAGTAAACGAAGTATAAAATTATTTAACTATATAAACAATATAATGGTTTTACCTTTTAACTTAATGAGTAAACATTTATCAAAACAACGTAGTTTTGACTTTTAATTTAATGATTTTGACTTTTAACTTTAGAAAAGTTAAACATTTATCAAAATGACATAGTTTTACTTTTTCTTATTCGGATTTTCGGATAACTCGAATTGTGTAATTCACATTCGAGTTAAACCGAAAAACTTAATTTTTTATTCGAGTTGATCCAAAAAACTTGATTAACTCAAATAACTCGAACTATTTAATTCAAAATTTAAAAATTTTATCGAGTTTTTCGAATTGAATCAGATTTTGCTCACCCCTACTTTAAAGTGATGAATTACGAAAATGCCCCTATGGGCTGATTTACCAAAATGCCCTAATGGGCCGAGTTACAAAAATGCCCCTATGAGCCGAATTGCTAGATTGTTTTAGTGGATCGAATTATTATTGCTCTATTGGGTCGTTTCACCTTAATAAATTATTGGATTAATGATTGTTGTACATATATGTGGATATTATGCTTTATTATGTATGTTGCATGTTACATATTGCATGGGTTGGGAAAATGTATGAAGAGCAGTGTAGCCTGGTGGCATTGCCACAAAATATTCATTATAATGTTTATTTATGATTTCGGTGGCTTGGCCACAATAAAAATATATGATAAGCAGCTTGACTGCAAAATTTTGGTGTGAGCGGCGAGGTGGGTTGACTTGATCACCACAAGTGTGATTGGCTGGTTGGGGGTGTGATGGATGGATGGGTTGGGTTGCATTCATACATACATTTCATTTATATACTGATTTATAAATGGGCTTAGGCCCAAATTATTGCTATACGGGTTCAGACCCAATGGATGACGGTAAGGGGATTATACACTAAGTTCTTGTAACTCACCCCCTCTTTTTCCTTAACCCTTGCAGGTAATGCCCAGTGATGTGGACTTGGGCCATGGATGACTCGATGGAGGCCATACTTCAGAAATGGTGTTTTTTTTTAACTTTAAATTCTATTTTCGTTTACTTTATTACTTTTACTATTTTGGATTTAAAGTTGTAATAAGGCCTCTAGGATAAACTTTAATTTGCTTTATGTTTGAGCGTATTTATTATTTTTCTTAAATTGTTTTAAATGGGGATTTTTCTAAAAACTTAAATAACGGTTTTCCAAAATTGATTAATAAATGGATTTTTATAACAAACTTTTACGAATAATTTAACTCGGATTCTCTTTCAAATTATCAACGACATTTTCAAAAGTCATGGTTTTAAAGTTCACTACCTTGATTGTTGACTCATCAATCAACCTCTCAAAAATAGTTGTATTTTATCAAATATTCACATCCAAACTTGTTTTCTTAACCATAATCAAATTACACCTATTTTAGTACGAATCATAAGGATTTAACACGTTTTCCTCATGTGACATGTCAGATCCGGTCATAACGCATGGGTCGGGTTTGGGGTGTTACGGTATATTCGTTTTATATACTTGTATTTTTTGAATAAATTAGTTTAACAATAATATCCATTAATTACATTAATACCGTTTGTATATTGTCCTCAATTTTTTTTTCACGCAAAGCAAAATGGAAGTAAATATTGGCTCATCGGTTATCTAATGTTTAATTAATATGAAGCGGTATTACGTGGTCAGATCGTAATACGGAAAGACAACTTGTATTAGTAGATGAACCTAAACATTTCCTTAATCTAATTGGAAATGAGCAAACTGATTGAAGGACTAATATGTTGTCTATCAAGTCCAATTGGGGAGATTCTTTGTCTTGAGCATCAAAGTGGATGACTCCCAGAAGATAGAAACATAGATGTGACTAGCTGGATTGACAGTACATTGGACAAGACCCAAATAGAATATATCCTAGATCTGTTTATAGATTTATTCACTTATGACATTCATCGTGTTGCATACCTTAATCCTAAATGGATGAAGGACTATATATGCGTAACTCATATACCTTGATGTAAGTAAAAGTTTGAGTTCAAATAGATAAGGAACCGAAAGCTGGTGCATTGGGTATATGACTTCTGCAATAGTTAACATCATTCACAATAGAGAAATTCATAGTCTAACTAATAGGTAAATGGTATCCTCTAATCAACATTACATGATAGTTGAAAAGCAAAAGTAGCCACGAGTCATTTTTCTTTGTGATAAATGACTTAAAAACTATTTGATAGTAATTGACTTTTCATGAAGGAATATATAATGGTCATCATGAGATAAAATAGGATCATTTTAGGAGAAAGGATTTATCTCAAAGAGATTAAAGATATCCTATGAGGGTAGCACACTGATGACAAAGTCATTGGACAAGCAATGATTAAGTACCTTTCGTAATGATATGTAATTAAGGAGAACTCAATTACGATACTATAGTAGAATGACTTCGTGACTAATGAAAAGTTGGAACTTAATTATAAATTATTTGAGCCCTAATATATATGTCCATTAGGTCCCTCCACTAGCTCGTTGAAATCCAAAATGAATTGCATGTAGAACCAAATAAACATAAATGAATAGAAATGATGAAGTTAGAGAAACGAATCGCATTCACAAATAAATGTGTTTTCTCATTGAGTATAAAAATGACTTAAGAATTAATTTAGGGTTTTTGAATTGTTATTTAATTAAACAATTGAAGTTTAAAAATGAAATTAAGTTTATTATTCATCATGAATCCATTGAATATGGAAATTAAATATATTTCCACATAGATTTTTTTACGGTAAAATCGTCATGACTTTAACGGAATTAGAATTGGGTTAAAAAATTTATTTAATTGAGAAATTAATTTAGTTAATTAATTAACTAAATTAATTAATTAATTAATATTTATTTTGAGAATTAGAAAACAAATATTGGGTTGGATTAAATATTGGGTTAATTCTCTATTTTCAGTGATGAACTTTGGGGTATTCTAAATGGTCTGCTTCTATTACAAAATAGGTGTTGTGATAAAGTGTTGATCAGAACGGATAGCATAGAGGTTCTTCAGGCCATTAAAGATACATTCACATCGACATCATTTTCAGCTCTTATCAAACGCATTCGCCAACTCTTGCAGGAAGTAAAGCAATGGGATCTTAAGTATATTCCCAGATAAGAAAAGTCAGAAGCCGACTCCATCACCAACATGGCCTTTGAAAGAAATGAAGGCTTACATTTATTTGTAGAAAATCCATTGGATATTACTAGATAATTGTACTTAACTTATCTAGTTTTTTATCACAAAAAAAAAATGTAATCAAAATTATACCTCAATAAAAATATGCCGAAGCTCCTTACCCATTTAAAATTGCTTGATAAAATTCAAGATCAAGAATAAGAATTGAGATCCATCTGAGATCAAAATTTTCAACATTTTTAACAACATAAAAATAAAACAAGTTAATCATAATTAAATACAAAATAAAAAAATAATATCAATATAAAACATTAAATAAAAACTTCTTGAAAATCCACGCATCTTGTATCTAAGAGTTTGGAGAATAAATCTAATCTTCATTCCTCAAATGAATAAATTTGATAAGATATGGATAAATATATTTATATAAAGTTCTTGGCGCATAAAGTATCAAATCTTTGGAGTAGCTAAGTGGTATAAGGTGATTCGGTTGTTTGGGGTTCTGTGTTTGAGTTTTCGCACGGGCTAATGATATTTTTCTTTCCATCTTCTTTATTTATAAATTTTCTCCAAAGTTTATATTTATAAACAGAAGAAGTATAAATGAAATAAATCTCTACTTTTAAGGAATATTAGGGTCCTAAAGTAAATCAAACTTATCTTGATCTCGATGGACATCCACTTAATGATAATATATTCATAACAAAAATATTAAAATCGATATACACTTATAAAAATTATAAAAATAATCATAAAAACTTGAATTGGACCGGTTAGCCCAAAATCGGCAAGGGTATTAGTCCGATAAAAGCCATTAGACTAATTGACCTGGGAACTTTACAGTTGAAATGATTTTTTTATTTTTTTAATATTTTATTAAACCAAAATTTCATTATCCAACTACTAGCATATGTCAGAATAAAATGTTCTAACCAATGTTTTGAGAATCGGATCGGTGGTTGAATCGATCAAGCCACCAGTTTGTGAGTTCGGTTGATTTGTCTAGTTGAATTAAATAAAACATTAAAAATATTTTCAAAAAATAAAAAAATCGATTCAACTATTCGATTCTCAAGTCAACCAGTTTAATGGCTTTCTCTAGAGCAATACTCTTGTTGATTTTGGTTTAATTGGTCCACCCAATTGATCCGGTCCAATTCAAGTTTTTATGATTTTTTTATAATTTTTATAAATTTATATCAATTTTATAATTTCTATGATTTTTATAGAATTTTAATACCTTTTTTTATAAAATTTTAAATATTTTATTAATTTTAAATATTTTTTTATAATTTATTATTTTATTATAAAAATTTTAATATTTAATAATTTTATTTTTTATTTTTATTTGAGAAAAATATTAGAATAAATCAGAAACTACCACGTGTCACCATATGATTGATCTATTAATTTATTTTAACAGTCAACGTGGTCAATGACGAAACCGTTAACAGAGAGAATTATTTGATTATTTTAATTAATGACATGGGCTTAATTGGGTGTAAATTTAATGCAGGGACTTAATTAATTATTTGTATTTTTTAAAGGCTTTAATGACATATAAGCCTATTGTTTTAGATAGTATTAGATAAAGTTAAATATAATAATTTAAATATTTTATTTTTAATAAAGAAAAAGAGATTCTTTATTTAAAATATGATTTAAAAAAATAAAATCAATTTAGCATTTCCAACATAGTTATTCACTTATTCTATTCGAACACTTTTTTTTAATTTTGTATTAATTAAAAATTTAATATCATTATCAAACAAATTAAAAAATTAAATGTCAATTTTTTAATGATTTATCAAATTCGCAATTTAAAAAATATATATAAACGCTTATTTGAACAAAACATATTAGTTGAAGGGCATTTTTAAATATTAGCCAAATAATTTATATATCAGAATAAAATAATATGGTAACACAACCTGAATATTATTACAAAATCCAAGTTGTCGTAACAATCACGCGAGAATATATATAGTTTTAAATTTATCAATATATAAATTGGATCGTAGAAAAGAAATTTCAGAAATCTGTAAACAGAAAAAAACAGGGAGAAATGGCGAGTGGTGGAAAAGTGTCTTTCAAAGTCACTCTTACATCCGATCCAAAGCTCCCTTTCAAAGTGTGAGTTTTTTTCATTTAAATAATTATTTGACTAATTTTTCTTTCAAATTCTGGTTATCGTTCCCGAATTATTTTTATATAATTTTCGGAATTTCAGGTTTAGCGTTCCTGAAGCAGCCCCGTTTACGGCTGTTTTGAAATTCGCAGCCGAGGAATTCAAAGTCCCTCCCCAAACCAGCGCTATCATCACCAACGGTAATCGATTCCTTGCTTCTGTTTTCTTTTTGTTAATTTTCTATTTAAGTATTCATTTTCTATCCTTTTTATTGTGATTTTTAAGTTAATTATTATACACGGTATTGTTAAATAAGAATTCGGGAGTTTAGAGGTGGAAACTGTGTTAAATGAACAATTTTACATCTTTATGGGGGGGGGGGGAAGACTCTAATTTCAGAATATATAAAGTGACTTAGGCAGAATTCATTGTAGACACTAATTTCTATTTAAGTATTGATTTACTGACTTTGGAGCTCATCAAAATGGATTGGGAATCAATTAGATATTCTTAGTAATATGTAAGAATTTAAATTTACAAAGTGAGAAACTTAAACAAAACAACATGAAGTTACATTACGTTTGGGCATTCAATAATTTGGTTCATCTGTTTACCTTTAACTCTAATTTCCGTAAACCATGTTTGTTACCTGAGTCTACATGTTCTGAGTTGATAATAATGAAAAATAAGATAAAAATGCATTAAATTGTTGTGCAATCAGAATATGCTGTGGTTAGATCTTTATAAGCTGCTTTGACTCCCTCATTTCTATAATTTGTTTTCTTAATAAGCTTAGTTCAACCTATATTTTTAAATATGATTTTGACATATATTTATAATGAGACAGACATGTCAAATCTACGATGTTTGATATCTAAATATCTAATCCTAAAGCATGTGGTTCATTGAATTATGTGTTCTTTCTGAATACAGATGGTGTGGGAATCAATCCTCAGCAAAGTGCAGGTGCGCCTACACTTACTCTGTTCTTAACTATTTTTGTTCTTTTAGAGTTTTATTTTTATTTGCTTGTGTTTATCGAGTCTTATTGTGTTTTCCTTTTTCTTTAAATTTTGCACTTCAAATTAGAACCATGTCACCTTTGAACCAAGCATCTGCCCTTTTTTTCTTCTCTGGAAAATCCAATGTATAATAGTAGATTTGTGACCTCCCTAAGAGGATTAGGAATATTTTTACATATCATTTAGCAAGACTACATGATGCAGGAGCATTGAATTTAGTCTAATTATTTAAATTTTGTTTTCTACATTATTCTATTTGAGTCTATGTTTTATATTTTTTGTTAAATATTTATTGAGTCACATGACTTTTAGTAAGAATTCCGGTATAAATATTCTACTAGAGGGTTAATAAGATCATTTATTATCAGTGCACCAAATATCCGAACACGATATGTTTGGGCTGAAATATGGGTCAGTTTTATGCTGATCCCTGGCTTCTTCGAAACCCTTTAGTACTCGATGCCCTTAGTAGTGATGATTGTTGGCTAAGTGCAAATTTATCCTTTAGTACAAGTTATTTGCTATTATTCTGGACTCTAACCAAAGCTCATCGCTTTTCCCATTACATTTAGGATGGATGAATAGCCTAAGGATAGTAAGTACATAGCTCAGCAATACCGAATCCTAAAATATAATTCATTTTACCATTTACTATGCTATGTCCGGTCCTCTGTTATTTTAGTGAGTCCTCGATCGCCTATTCTCTAATTGCATAGCAAAACTAGTCATTTCATGGTTAAGGCAGTTAATTTGTTGAAAAAGTAAGGGAAAGCGTATCTCATTTTAGTTGTGATCCAACCTTGTTCATGTAACATTTTGCACAGGTTTACGATTTGCGTTTACATAAACTTTGATTTGGTTTTGGCAGGAAATGTCTTTCTGAAACATGGTTCGGAGCTTCGCCTGATTCCCCGTGACAGGGTGGGAGCCTTTTGAATGCTTAAAAACTTAACGCTAGTTTATCACCTCCTTCAATTATGGATATATTTTATTGACATGATTGAACTTTTACTGTGTAAACCATAGCTGATAACATATATTTGGAATAAAAATGATATAATGGGTATGTAGTTTATAGATGGTTAATGAAATTTAGGGATGGAGTTGTTAGTTGTGCTACTCAACTAAATAGGAGATGAGTTCAAGGTTGAGATTTTGATCAGAAATTCCAGCCTTAATCTCGATTGCCCACCATCTTTGAATATCTTAAACTCCTTCGATTATGTTTATTAATCTAATAAAATTTCAGACTTAGTTATTTGAGTTCAACATTGAATTGAGGTGAGAAGTTTATAATTTTAACTTATTACCATAAGCTTTCCAATTACTATTTTATGTAATCTTTTTACATAAAATTTGTTTTTCACTGCTGTAATCTACGGAAGTAACCTTGCAAAGTCAACATACATTCTTAGGCAGCAGCGTAAAGCGGCAAATTTAAAAATCCCAGAACCCAGTCGAGGGGATGTGATTTGACTATTTTGCCATTTTCATTACCAATATAAAAATGAATAGTGAATTAGTTATGATGACACCATGTAGTAATCTAATTGAGGGAAGAAAGAAGAGGATTTTAATTTTTTTTTTATTAATTTAATCATCCCAGTAGAAAAATTGTTCACAATAGTCACTTAACTCTTATCTTATTAACGGATTACTGATTGGATCCGTCACATTAATATGAAAAAATTATAAAATGAAAAATTATTCTTTTAATAAACATTACAAAATTTTATGTTAATCCTTTATATCCCCATAAAAACCACATTAAATAACATAAACAGAAATGTGGGAGCCGGCCTTCGATGTGCTTCCACCACTGTTTCCCCCCCATCTCCGTTTCCTCCTCCGATCTTGACACCGAATGGGTGTGAGTTTTCTAGCCATTACTTTTCAAGCTCTGTCACGGCACAATCACCATCGTCTTCCCCCAAAGTGCCATTACTTTCCGAGCTCCATCATGGCGCAGCCATTTCATTCGATTCTATGGAGCCGATATGCAATGATAATTTGGGTTAGTACATTGTTGCATCTCTGTACGATAGAAATTGTTACTGCACTAAGATGCTTGGTATGAAATGAATTGGCCGTTAATGGTAATGATCGAAAACTTCACTGTTAGCAACTTATTTGTTTGACAAGCTAAGTTTTTAATGGTGTCCCTATTTGATTTTTCATGTCCTTGAACTCATCTCCGCTCGATTATATGTTTTGAGATTCCTTAATGTGAAATTTGTCTATATGGCTAAAGTTTTAAGTAGACTACTGATTAGTTCTTGTTATATAATTATTTTGGGCTATATCTTACTTATATTTATTTAGTTCTTGATTTTTTTTTTTTTTTATGTTTGTATTGTAAATACTATGTTTTTCACACATTTAGTTTGAATAAAATATTTCATGTGGCATTTGTAGATAAAACAGGTCTAGAAAGAAAATGTTAATACAAGTTTCACATTGATGGACAGTTTTAATGCATTTTCATGTTTGAGTCATATCTCCTAACCTACTTGCAGATCTTTAATCAATTTTCTTTGAATTTTCTCATTGAGAGTCATTAACTTAGACGAAAGAAGTTATCAAATAACATGTGAAAAATTATTCTAAAAGATGACAAAGAAGTGGGCTAGCAATTTATTACTAGCAAGTCCTTTGCATTGTCATTTTCATCTTCCCAAACCTCTATAAATATAATTTCAGAATAGGAAGCATATTGGAGTCGAGATCAAGATCATTTTGTTGTTAGGATTTATTTGTTTCTTCATCC
Source organism: Gossypium australe (assembly GCA_005393395.2). Lineage (NCBI taxonomy): Eukaryota > Viridiplantae > Streptophyta > Magnoliopsida > Malvales > Malvaceae > Gossypium > Gossypium australe. Next base: position 132,562,563 of record CM016616.1, on the reverse strand, counting down.
TTATAAAATATCAAGTTTCTAATATCTAATATGTATCTTTGCTTATAGATTCATATGCTTAATTATTGGATTTTAATTGTTAGATCATCCGATTAGAACTTCCATTTTGTGTGGATTCTAATCGAGTACTAACATTAAATACTAAAATTTAATCTTAATATGACACAAATAGTGGATCTTTTAACCTCAACATATTTTTTTCCATTTCAAAATTAAATATTAAATATTTGTTCTAATATAATACTTATAATCTTGTAAATTTTAATCAATTTACATGTGGATCAACTTCAGACTCTCAAAATTAATTTTATTACTTGAATATAATCTGCACTTGGATTGAAGACCTAAAAAGTGTCTATCAATTGCATCAACTACTTGAAATTCTCTCACACTCGTGTAGTTATCAACATAGTATTTCATCCAAGCCTATGCTTCTGGAAGTTTATCAACAGTGACCTTAGTTAGTTGCTCCCATCTTTCAATGGCTCCTGCACTGTAGAAACCCTTGTCCTTGAACTAGCATCCCAAGTAGATTTAGGTGCTTGATGACTATACAAAGCCTTAAATGGAAACATGCTTATGGTAGTATGGTGGCTAGTGTTGTACAACCATTCTGCTAGAGGTAGCCAAGGAACACATACATCAATTTAGGCCAGTAAAAGTACAGCCTAATTCTGTAATAGGTACTCTGCAGCCCTGAGTGGTCACTCCCTTTGGGGAATCATGAGTTTTCTGTATATTTGCTCCTTGAATCGACCTAGCTTCCAATGTAAACTCCTTTTATACCTTAGTACCCCATGTGAATAGGTATAATGTAGAACCGGATCAAGTGTTAGAGCAAATACTTCGATATTGTTCATCATCTTTGTATCTTAACTCCACCTCTTCAACCCAACTTGGAATTATTGTTGTGGAAGACAATAATAGCTAGTGACCTTCCTCTTGAAATCTTCTGGAAAGTGCATTTGTTTTTGGTTTTTACTAGACTTGTATTAGACGATGTAATCAAGCCCCAATAACTTTGTTAAGCCATTGTTTTTTTTAATTGAAGTGACGAGTCTTTATTCCAGGAGATGTTTGAAGGCCTCATAATCAATCTTTATGATAAAAAGCCTTCCCTCCAAATAATGCCTCCATTTTGATACTACCAACAAGACTATAAGCAATAGGTCTACCTTTTTGAGTCCCCAAGTAGAACTAGAAAGTTTTTGAAAAAACTGGTAAGGCCAAAACAGGAGCCTTACACATAGCTTCCTTAAGCTTTTTGAAGCAAGCTAAATCTTCACTCCACTAGAGACCTTTCTTCTTTAACATCTCAGTGAAGGGTTTATAGAGGGCTTTATGACCTCTTAAAAACTTCCTATAGTAGCCTTTCAACCCCAAGAAGCCCCTAAGTGATTTGAGATTTCTTGCAGTTTCCATTCACCATGGCTTCTATTTGCTTGAATCAGTAGCCAGTTTTTTGTCTAAAATTATATTACCCAATCAAGCTATTTGCACTTAACAATGCTAACATATTTTCCCCATTAGCCATTGTAATAGATCATGTAGTAGCTCTATTCCCTCTATGGCCATTCTTGGTGTGAAAAGTTACAACTGCTGCCATTGTCCTCCAAGATGTTGATTGGCTTCCCTTTAAGACTCTTAATAATCCTGAATGTGCTACGCCCCACACTCCCAGTTACTACATTTATGGAATTTTCTTTGTCACCTTCATGCACTGCTTGGTTATCTAGAACTGCAATTGTATTTTCCATTATTTCTTCTTTGCTTAACATAGCTTCTTGGTCCTACTCTTCTACAATCAAAGAATTCAAATATTTATTCTTACAAACGTGTTCAAGAGTGAATTTTCCCCCCACACTTGCAGCAAGGGTTTGGTAATTTGTTCGGTTCATTTGGGTTAGGAGTAGAGGTAGAGCTCATTGTTTGGTTTTGAGTAATATAGTTAGGTTTTTGGTATGTGTTTTGGTTAAAGGAAAAAGGGTGTTGGTAAGGGCTTAGGTTCAATTTGTTGGCTTATTTAAATTTCTTGCCTTCTAGCTAAAAGGAAGGTAAAAGTACTATAGAGGCCCTTATACAAGAAGTCAGATTGTATTTTGCCCCCTCTACTAAAACAATGAGTAAATTAGTCCTTATATGGTAGATCAAAAAGTAAATTGGTTATTCTGTTAAAAATATCATTTGTTTTTACTATTAAAAATTGGTTGTTGTACATTGACATGAGGTACACGTGGCATGTCATGTATAACTATCTGGTTATTCCATCAGTCACATCAGTTTTTAATCATAGAAATGGATGAAAATTTTAACTAAAAGGACTAGTTTTCTCTTTGATTGAATGTATAAGGCCTAATTTGCTTTTTTTGAGTAAAGGGGAACAAAATGCAATTTGACTCCCAGTACAATAACCTTCATAGAACTTTTACCTTAAAAGGAAAGGTCATGAAGGTTGGCCAACCTATAAGAAGTAGTTAGGGTGGATGATTCGTTGGTTTTAACCCTCAGTTGTAGTTCTTAGAGACCACTCATAAAGATGGATATGAAGATAGATTTGAAGTAAATGTGGGTTGAATTGAAGAACATATGGCTTTTACTCCTCAAACGTCTCTTTGTACTGTTTTATAGTTCCATAATGTACCAATTGATTAAACTCTTATATGACATCAGAATAATTCCTTCCATTGAATCTCTTAAAAAAGTCTACGGAAAACTTAGCCCAACTTATTTTTAACTTTTGCATCAAGTAACCATCCAACCATATTTCAGCCTTCTTAGTAACATATAAACAAGCTATTTTTGTAAGAGCTGCAATAACTTCAAGATATTGCCTATAAAGAACTAAAATATTGAAAGCTCAAATTTTATCATTTTTAAAATAAAAAACGGAAAAAAGAAGATGAAAACAGGTGTTTATCTAAGTGGGTGGTTTCATATAGTGTACTCTACCAATTAGACCACCGTTTAATCACAGTCCAATCCAATTCTAACAACATTAGCTAATACTGATATTGTTCAGTGGATACATAATCCTTTTCTCATTTAAGTTGAAAAATCTCCAATGAACCCGAGAGAAACCAAACTCTTGGCTTCCGGCTATTGAAGAGCACAATTGAGTCATTCCATGATGCAAGCCCGTAAGCTTCACATTGAAGACAATGCCAATAACATTCGCAACATAATTTATGAGTCCTCTCTTGATGAGAGCTTGAACAACGCTTCAGCACGAGCTTCCTCCAACTTCATCAACAGTTCTTTCATAAATGGTGTACTTGACCCATGAGTGATTCGCAATATCTCAACCGCCTTGGTGAACGACTTGATAGCATCATCTGTCTCCCCTAGCAACCTGTCATTAATAAATATCGAAGTTTTTTTTTATCCAAAACCAGGTAAAACTATCAAGCCATTTGTAAAAGGATTCTTTGAGAGGTTATTTTAAGATCATGCCCACTCATTGACCTGTTACAGATCTCAAAACCTACCAGCTACAACTAAAAGAATGCATATTTGCCTCTAAAGGACCTTGGAATAAACTTTGCTAGGTTCAAGAAAAGTTGCTAAAAGATACTGAAGTTCTTATTAAGTAATAATCCGATAAATCTGATGCAGTTCTGAATTTTTGGTTATATTTCTGGATGAACACAGCTATGGGAAGTCATAAAATTTGGTGCATTTCACATTCATGTTGAGCAGACGAAAGTGTGTACTTTAGCAGCTACAAGGTCTCGAGAGACAACTTCATAGAAAGTGATGGCCTCGGTTCATTTTATAAAGCTTATAGGGTGCTGGATATAACTAAAATTTTCTAAGACGAACAAGTGGAAGAAAGAAGTGAACCAGAGAATGAAGTCAATAACAAGGGCAAGATATTTCTCTAACCATTCAAGCTTTCCACAACTGTAGTATTGTAATCCAAGCAAAGGATGAAATCCTGGATAAACCCCTGCAACGAAACAGAAAGGTAAATTGGGATGCCAATAATTTCTCAACTCAGGACCATTACACCACATATACTTTAAGGGTATAGTCAAACATTTCCTGAAGTCGTTTTTTTAAGGCCACGTTGAAAATGTCAGAGCTGAGGTGAGAACTATGCTTAGAAATGAATTTTTGGGTAATTCTTAGGGATTAAAAGCCCTAGATTTTGCTAAACTTGCAATATTTAGGGAAAATAGAAACTCAACGCATATTGCTAATTGACAACTAAATTGATCTGTAATTTGTTTCTTGTCAATGATTCAAGTTGAAAGATGACCTACTTTCATACACCGGAATTGTCAATCTGCAAATTGTCAAAGCTTCTTTCCATTCTTCCAGCTGCATTAATATCTGCAGGATTAATTGATTCAATTTGTATCAAATCACACATCAACACAATTGTTATTGCCGATAAAACCAATGTTATTTTACCAAAGGATGTTTGATAGAAGAGGAAACAAGAGGTGTTAGCTTTCAGTTTAGCTTCTGACATGATCTAGCAATTCATCAGATTGGGAAGTAACAAGACAAGAATATATACTGATGTGAAGCTGAATAAGCAATAAGAATCCTACTGCTACATCATATGAAATTGAATCATCTTTAAACTATGTTTCTTCAAGCTACATTCTGCTCAGAAATGTGAACATGACTCAAGGAAGTACCTCAAGAAGTTTCTCCCGAGTTCTCATCAAAATGATTGAAAAAGGATGGCACACTTCCTTCTGGAGCTTTCCAATATTTTTATACAAAACAATGGCTTCCTGAAGATCTGAAGTTCAGGTTAAGAATCAACTTTCATTCATTTCTTTCAATGAATGCGAATTCAATTATTACCAGATGAGATTAGTTCACCAATGAGATTATATTCAATGATATTTAATTGAATTTACACCAACGACGACTAGTTAGACAACAAAGAAAAGAAGAGAAGGATACTGCCTGAGGAACTACACTTAAGTGCCTTGTCCGACAATGCTTTGATATCACTAGCAATCTTTCTTATCTCTTCCTTGTTTCTAATGAGGCCACATTGTTGGCAAACAAATCCTTTTTCATCTGCAAATCCAAATTACCAAATGTGTAAACATTTTGTTTAGGTCATTTAACAGACTTGAATTAAATATAACCACATACCTGATTCTCTAAGCAAGAAGCCACTGCATCCATTATCCCTGCACCGATAGCCTTCTAGAATTGCACTTTCTTGGATATCATCATACTGACCCTTAAGCAGAATACAAGCACAGGTTAATTAAAGAATGAAAAAAGGATCATTCCAAAAGCAACAAGATCACATACTGGAAGGATAAAAACTTTGACAGAGGAAATACCAGTTTGTTACAGCGAACACATGTACAAGTGAAAAGGTACTGTTCTTTGAGAGTCTTTTGCCGAGTAATTGTACTTGCAGCAGTCTCTACATAACTGATTGATACCTAAGAAAAGAAAGAAAATGAATAGAAAGTTCAGTTGCAAATGCAGAGATATTAAAGAATTATTCTAACAAGATCTTCAGGATAATAATTAGTTAATTGAAAAATGAAAAATCTCTAGTAATGCCTCTTCGTTTTCTGTCATGAGATTGGTATTTAACTAAAAGTTGGTTCAAGCCTCAGATACAGTTTGCAACACAGAATAATGAGATACCTAGAGAGTGTGTAAAATGGAAGTCATAAGAAATCCAAAAGAGCAAAGGCTACATTTTACCACAAATAGATCACAAGATTAAAAGAAGACAAAATTAGCCATTGAACATCTAGAAACCTTTCTCCTTCTTAAGCAAGTATTGCAGCACTATTTACAGTGATAGCAGCGGGAAACCTACGATTGAATAGAAATACAGAAAAGAAAGACTGAAGCCATAATTTTCTTTTTAAAAAATAGAAAAACCAAATTATTAAACAAAATGGTAGTATCTAAATCAAGAACAAATCTTGATCGTGCAAGTTTTATCTCCGCATAAGAATAATAGCTGACATGTATGCTTTAGGATCAAAACTAAATAACACAAATAATTGTAAGATCTAGGGTGGCCTCATACAAACCCTAAGAAACTGAACCTTTCAAAAGGGTTTTCTTCTACATATTTGTCAAAAATGGACAGACCATTTCAAAAACCTATATGGCTATATCTCATGAGCATGTCCTACTAAAAAGGTTCCTAAAACAAAATATAAAACCAGATACTATAAAATAAAAACTTCTCACCTCAGAATCTTTGGGTATATGTTGTACAGCACGTACCACAGCCAACCTTCCTTCAAATACCAAGACAGCATTTGGCAAGCAGCTACAGCACAGTAATTGTTTAGCAAATCATCAAGCTCACAGTGACAGATACCACAGCATTAATCGAAAAGCTATGTTACCTGTGGTTGATAATAGAAATAACAGGATACAGTCCTGTCCCAAGCGGTCTCAGTTCACTGTCACAAATGGTATGCGCATTACATGCAAACTGCCATTTTCATAGTAATAAATAAGAACATATGTTCATCCAGCTTAGACAGAACTAGTTAAGATTCCTAACTTTGTTACAATAAAAGAGGCATGAAATTACACTGTAATAAATTCCGGCACTGCTTATTCAGGCCAATCTTACTTTTGGATTGAACATCCATCTAATTGAAACATAACTTATACAACCTTGATCCTTTTCTGCATAATGTTTTAAGCAACCCATAAGTTCCTAACAGAAGCTTGCATTCTTCCTGTTGATTTGAATTTAAGAGATTTAATGATAAAATAGAAAAAGATCACATGGAAGAAATGCAAGACTGCTTACATAGTACCTAGATATAACCTTCATTAATTTCTTTCTTGGAGTGAGTGAGGAAGGAAAACATATTAAATTTAATATGTTTCAAGTTATTATGACTCAAATGATAAACTAAGGAATTAGAAGCTTAAAACCGTTCAATATGGACCTTGGAAAAGTTTTCAGCAATCTCCTTTATGTCGATGTTGGGGAGCTGAAGAATCAAGTTAACAAGGTTAGCCATCTGCGCATATAACAATAGCTGCTTCTCATCAATATCCGACATGTCTTTCTCCAATTTAAGGCTAAACAAAATAGCTGAGTGGTACGATAACATCATAAGATGTAATATAGCAAAATCAACCAAATTCAACTAAAAAAAACAAAGGATACGAGAAACCAAAGCCTCCACCAAATTGTAATTGTCCATAGCTGTAACAGGGATGACCTGAAAATCATAAGCAAATGTTAATAATTCCCATAAAAAAACAAAGCACATTATTCTCAAATATTAAACAATAACAGGAAGTCCCCCATTACATTCCCATTTTGCAATTTTCTCCTAAGGTAAAGTTTCACCATCATTCGGATGGTAGGCGTAACAGATTTTCTCCTTTCTTTGTCAAGCTTAGCCAGTAACTGACACTCGAGCCGATGCAACTTCCATTCCAGTTTCTGTAAATAAGCCATTTAACCAATCAATAAATTCTCAATATATTTTATAAAAAAATTCAACAAATTGAGTTGGAACATAGATAAAACCTGACATGAGCTCCCACAATACCAAACAACATGACAAGCCGAGCATTTCTTAAGATTGCTTTTGCTGAAACATCCATCGCACCTTGATTCGGTTAAGGAGTTGTTTGGCACGCAAACGTATGGCTCTTGGCTTATAATCACTTCTCCTACAAATTAAAGCTTCTTTTGGAATCTCTTTATGCAATTTTAACTAAAAAGGAATCATCTAAAAAAAAGTATCACATTACGTATGCAATTGATAGATTAATAGATCAAACTTAGCAGATTTTTGTCTTTTTTTTCGAGAAAATGGTGGAAAGAAGAAAACCTGGATAGAAATCCCTGGCGGCGAGGAGGGAACGGCCTTTATCGGGGAAAGTTGAAAGGGTTAAGCCTCGAGGTTGAAGAGAATCCTGTAATTCCTCCATTAACAAGCAAAGCCAGAACTAGTAAGCTCTGGAAGGTTTTAGCTTTAGACTAATGAAAGACTAATCCTCGGCGTCCGATTTTCATAAACAAGATGAAAGTTAAACGTGGTGGAAAAAAAATGAAAACGGCACTCTCATTGCTCTTCAAAAGTAATTTTGGATACAAATGACATCTTTTAGCTTTATTTGTTCTCTAATATATTTTATTTAATTTTTATGTTAAGCATATAATTATTTTTCTATTAAAATTTATTTAAAATATAAATAGTATTAACTAATCTTTTCTCAGGCAAAAATTTAATCAAATAGCTCATTTTTTAGTGGAGTAGAAAACAGTGATTTTGAGTTCGAAATAATATTTACGAGGTTAGTATAAATTTTAATTAAATTTTGATCCTTTAATTTTATTAAATTGATAATTAATTAAGGTATAAGGACTAAATTGTAAAAATAATAAATTTTAATTATTATCAATTTTTAATGGCTAAAGGATTAAGATGAGAATTAAACCAAAGTCCAAATTAACAATTTAGCCACTTAATGATATAGTGGCCTGTTTGATGGAGTAATTTTTATGGATTAATGTTTAAAATCAAAATTAAATAAAATATGTTTGAAATATTAATTAAAAGAAATAGGTGATAGTGGAAGGAGAGAGAAAATAATTGTTCACCTCCATCTCTTCCGCAGATTGCTTCATTGAAGAGAAGTTCTCAAGGGTTTGAAGTTAGGTAACTCAATTTAGTCTTTTTTTCATATACTTTTATGTTTTTGAGGTTTCGGGAGCTTGATTTAGTTGACTCGTATGTTACTTTTTAAAACTGTTAAAGTTTTTAAATGTTGTCATTGATGAATGTTTGATAAAATTGGTGTTACTTGGTTAGATTTGATGCTTAGATATGAAAAGGAACTAGTTTGTAAAATGAAAATTGTTAGTTTTGAACTTACGAACTAAAGTGTAAATATTTCGAAATTGACATAAAATTTCTATAATTATATATAATAGAGGATTATAGAAGGATTAAATTGAGATTAGTTTCAAAATCGAAGCTCAAATTCGAAAGTTATAGCAATTTTAGTGTTAGGGGCTAAATTGAATAAAATGAAAAACTTGAAGGAATATTCGATAAATGAAATTGATTGATACATAACTATAGTATGTTGTTCATTGATGTTTGGAATTGATAATTTAATTGAATTATGATATAGATTGAGATTTAAACCAATTGGAGGATAACCGCGAGAAGGAGAAAATTGCAAATTAGTCTTTAACACCTTATCAATTGTTGTTTTTGCCAGGTAAGTTTAAATGCTGTAATTATGTTTTGATCCTTATGTATATTATATAGTGAATATATATAAGTTCTAGTGAACTTTGAATTGTTTGCAATTTAGTACTAAAGGGTGAGATTGGGATTAAATTGAAAAGGAATAAACATGAACTTGCATGATGGAAATTACCCTGATAAAACTTTGTAAATGTATTGTACACATGGTTACAGGTTGATTTTTGATGATTCTGAGATCCAACATTTGTTGCGGACTCAAACATACATGTGACATAGGTTTAGGTCGGACGAGTAACCTGATGTCGTTTTATAGGTTTAGCCTAAACGGGTAACCTTACATGCATATACAACCCTGGCCAGACTATTTGATGTTTCCATAAAAGGTTTAGCCCAGACAGATAACCTAACATAAACGGATATTTTTAGCTTAGATGAGCATCAGATGTGATTAGTGTCGAAACCATTTTAAAAATTGGGTTTTGAAAAACGGGGATCGACTTTAAAAACAAAATGGGAGTCGCCACCCATCCTTTTTTACTTAGGTGTGATTGGATCACTTTGTAAAACGTTTTATTTTAAAACATTTGATTTTGGTCCACAAAAAACAAGAAAACTGGTTCGGGAGTCGGTTACGTATGAGGAAGGATTAGCACCCTCATAATGCCCAAAAATTGGTACCTAATTGATAAAGTCATGTCCAAATGTTTGAAATTTAAAAGTATTTAAAAATATGATTTCTTTTAAAAACTTCGAGCCATTTAGGTTAAAATTGAGACTTTCTTGTTCCGAAAGAATATAAACATCGCATCCAGTACGTTAGGACACGATGTTTAAGAACCTTCGTAATCAAAATCATCTCATGATTTACAAAACTTGAAAAGGGTATTTAGTTACTTAGCCAAACGGAAAATCGCAACCCAATACGTTAGGGCACTATTTCCCGAATTTCTAAATACCAAAACATTGCCTTATTTTTAAATTTTTTTTTTTAAAAAAAATAATGGTTTTGCAAAAATAGATTTCTTATTTAAATAATAACCATGTAACGACATTGCATTTACATATTATCAACATACATACTAAAGGTAATTACAGTGCATTAACATTTAATATAATAATATATCATACAAAATGCAATAAATAATAATTCCTATACTAAAGCCATTTATAAATATTTAATGAGGATTAGACAAATATAATGAACAACACAATTAACTATGAACATATTTCATGCAAATTTAAAAAGAGATGAAAAAATATACATATAAATAATATAAACAATGTATAAAATGTATAATGACTAAAAATACATAAAAATATTGTAAATGAAATATTTTGTAAACAACTTTAACTAAATATATGATATAATATAATATTATAAATTTTTTTAAAACATGTAATATAGTATATAGATACTAGAATAACTTTGTAAATAAAATATAATTAAAATAAAATAATAATTTAAATTACATAGTATGATAATATGCCAATTTTTATAATGTAAGTAATAAATAATAATAATTTATACAATGGAAATAATAATTTATAAATAATCTGGGGTTCAATTGTAATGAAAGTAAACTGTCAGGGTTAATTTTATAAATATGAAAATGCTAATCGGACCGATTTAAAAATGATAGAATTGCGGAAGGACTAAATAAATAAATAAACCATTAGCATAAAAACGTGCGGATCTTTGTCGGGTCATCGGGTCGACGCGCGAATCCTACCAGTGAAAAACGACGTCGTTCTGTTTTAGTTATAAATAACATTTTTATTATCAAAAATTTATTTTAACCCAGTTAGAAAAAAAAATTGAAATGCTTTCTGAAATATTCATCCTCTAGCCCAGACTCCGATTGCTGGTTTTGGAGACACGCGCTTGATGCGCCTCCGCGGCTGGTGGCCGGAGGCCCAACACTCTCGAATCTAGTCGCTTCCGAAGGGTAAATGTCTCTCCCTTTTTACTTTTTTAAACAGTGGTTATATATGCAATAAATAGACAAATAAAAAATAATAAAATAAACAGTATGAAACTTAAGAAAATCACCTCCGTGAACTCGATTTTTTATTTCTCTGAGTTTTTGACAATGCTTTCCACCCACTGATTTTTGTGTTTGGATCTTTTTTCTAAAAAAATAATCTCTCTGTGTGTGTATTTTTCTCTCAAAATTTCTGTTTTTCTTGCAATCCCAAAAAATCCCCCTATTACAGGTTTTTATAAAGGGGTTTTATACCCAAAAACAAAATAAAAGAAATGGAAAAGATATCTTTTCGTATCTTTCCATATTTGTGCCTTCCTTTTTTGCTATGATTTGTTCCCTTTTTGCTGCTAGTTTCTTTCCTTTGCATGTTTGAAATCTCGCAATGATGATAATTCAAGCCTGAATCAAGGCACGAACGAGGGCCGGACGAGACAGTGGCGCGGCGATTGGTCTCCAGCTGAAGTGGCATAACTGTTGGGCTCCTGTTGGATGACGATTGGGTAGCCCTGCTTGCGGCGCCTAGGGTTTCAGAAAACCCTAGGCCATTCTGACTTCTAATTAGTGTCTGGGCCATTTGGACCGCGCGAGTATGGGTCTGGCATTGGGTTAATTTGTTTTGGGTTAGTGTTGGGCTAAAGGGGTTAATGTATTGGGTGACTGGGTAGAAATGGGTCAGGGTGTATTGATTTTGGGCCAAGTCTGTAACTGGACTGTTTAATGGACATTTGGGTATATATATATATATTTTATTTTGCTTTTTTATTTTTTTGACTGTACATGGGCTCGGGCAAAAAAGGTTACTACAGCTGCCCCTCTTTGCTCATTGTTGTGAAACAAGAATAGAGCAAAGACTATAAAGGACCAATTTTGCCCGGTCTTGGTGGAACCTCGACTTCTTGATCTTCACTTTCTTCAAATGGCTTCTAGCTCCACTGCAACCCCAGGGAAATAAAGCTGAAAGTGTCCTTTTGATCTGCTTCCTACAACTTCAGGAAGATGAGATCTTCTTTCTTCAATCCACTCCACTGCAACTTCAAGAAGATAAGACTGATATTTTCAATCTGATCGCTGCAAACTCAAGGATCACCAGACTGATGTCTTCGATCTGCTTCCTGCAACTTCAGGAAGATCAAATCTGCTTTCTTCAATCTGATCCCTGTAAACTCAGGGATCACCAGACTGATATCTTCGATCTGCTTCCTGCAACTTCAGGAAAGATCAAATCTGCTATCTTCAATCTGATCCCTGCAAACTCAGGGATCACCAGACTGATGTCTTCGATCTGCTTCTTGCAACTTCAGGAAGATCAAATCTTCTTTCTTTAATCTGACCCCTGCAAACTCAGGGATCACCAGACTGATATCTTCGATCTGCTTCCTGCAACTTCAGGAAGATCAAATCTGCTATCTTCAATCTGACCCCTGCAAACTCAGGGATCACCAGACTTGTGTCTTCAATCTGCTTCCTGCAACTTCAAGAAGATCAAATCTGCTTTCTTCAATCTGATCCCTACAAAATCAGGGATCACCAGACTGATATCTTCGATCTGCTTCCTGCAACTTCAAGAAAGATCAAATCTGCTATCTTCAATCTGATCTCTGCAAACTCAGGGATCACCAGATTGATGTCTTCGATCTGCTTCCTGCAACTTCAGGAATGTCAAATCTGCTATCTTCAATCTAATCCCTGCAAACTCAGGAATCACCAGATTGATGTCTTCGATCTGCTTCCTGCAACTTCAGGAATGTCACATCTAAAAATTCACCGATATCGCTACACCGTCCACTGAAGGACATGTCCTGTAGACTCGGTTTCATGTATTATGAGTGACATGAATGCAACGTGTCACGAAAATGATTCCTTTTAAAGGATTAGGATTAGAATGTAATGACCGGAATGAATCAAATGCACATAATGAAATTTACTATGATACAAAAATGTTATGAGTATGATTCCTACTCTAGGTGTTATCATTCGTTTCTTCTTCATTTTTTTTCATCAATCATGTTTTGCTAAACAAGTCTTGTCCCCGTGTACTTTCCAAGTCAACTCTGCTTGAATCTTGAAAACGCGAGGCTTGTACAATCTTTACCATAATGAGAATCAGAAACTCTTCCAATCCGACCCAACTGCAAATTTAGTGTATAGGGTTTATTTCAAATTCAACCCATTCCTCCACAATTCAGGGTTTCCTTAGTTCATCGCATTACCCCCCAAGTGTTATGATCTGATGATATCACGTCTACTTATCAATTGGACAAAGAATTCAGAGAAATATTCTCTATCCAGACTATTCTTTCTCAAATATGCACATGAAAATTCTAAACAATTGTCCAGTTTTGGTTCCTTGTCTTATTTAGAAATTTCCAAAGTAATACGTAAAACTTCTCTTTTGTGAAATTATTAGTTCGTCAATCATTATTTCAATACAACATATTTATGAATAATGGGTAACAAATAAATTGATCCCAAAAGAAGGATTAAAATTTGAATAAATTTGTAAAAAGAATACAAAGAAAAATTAACTGGAACATATCTTTGAGAAGAAAAAGAATCCAAAGATAGTAAGATGAATAAGACAAAAATCAGATGCCCTAGATATCGCCGATTGAGCTTCCATATACAAACTTTATGAAGACTGCCTTAAGTTCAACATGCGTTTAGAAGACCCAAAGTATTTTGTTGACGCCCCAATATGCGGCATTCTTCCTTTCATTGTTGCTTTAAGTGTAGCGAGATGACTGCCGTCCACTCAAATTTTGAGTCTCCCTTTTCTGACAGCACGCGAAGAGAAGGGATTTCAACTTCAATGGGCAGAACGGCCTCCATCCCATAAACCAATGAATAAGGTGTTGCCCCAGTAGAGGTTCTGACAGACGTTCGATAAGCATAGAGTGCAAACGGTAGTTTCTCATGCCAATCCTTGTAAGTCTCAATCATTTTCCCTACTATCTTCTTGATGTTTTTGTTAGCTGCTTCCACTGCCCCATTCATTTTCGAACGGTACGGGGAAAAGTTATGGTGTTTGATCCCAAATTGGCTACAAATTTCTACTATCGAGCTGTTGTTCAAGTTCAACACGTTATCTGATATGATCCTCTCAGGCATTCTATATCGATAAATAATCTATTTCTTCAAGAATCGGCTAACTGCTGATTTAGTAAAGTCAGCGTATGAAGCAGCTTCTACCCATTTCGTGAAGTAGTCAATTACTACAAAAATGAACCGATGTCTATTCGATGCTTTCAGTGAGATTGGTCCAATAACATCCATGCCCCACATAGAGAAGGGCCATGGAGAAGTCATAACATGCAAGGGTGACGGAGGCACATGAATCTTGTCTCCTTAAATCTGGCACTTGTGACATCTCTTAGCATAATTGATACAGTCACCTTCCATAGTAGACCAATAATATCCAAATCTCATTATTTCTCTGGCCATCGTGAATCCATTTGCATGTGTTCCACAAATGCCCTCATGAACTTCTTCGAGAATTTGCTTGGCTTCAACAGCATCCACACATCTTAATAATACTTGATCTTTTCTTTTCTTGTACAAGATATCCCCATCTAAGACATAGTCAGAGGCCATTCTTCTTAAAGTCCTTTTCTCATTTTCAGTGGCATTATCCGGGTACTCATGAATTTTCACATATCGCAATACATCCTGATACCAAGGGTGGTCGTCTCTTTCTTCTTCTATGTCATAGCAATGAGCTTGAACCTCAAAAATGCTCATTTGAATAGGTTTCATATCCTCTGGTCTGTTTACTTTGATCATAGAAGCTAGAGTCGCCAAAGCATCCGCCATCTGATTTTCATCGCGTAGAAGATAATTGAAGGTAATGTCGTCGAACTCCTCAATCAATCCTAGAACTATTTTTCGGTAATCAATTAGTTTGGGATCTCTAGTCTCCCATTCTCCTTTAAGCTGGTAGATTACTAGGGCTGGATCTCCATATACTTCTAGCACTCTGATCTTGTGATCTAAGGCCGCTCGAAGTCCCATGATGCATGCTTCATATTCTGCCATGTTATTTGTGCAGTCGAAATCCAATCTGCATGTGAATGGATAATAATCACCACCAGGGGATACCAAGACTGCCCCAATTCCATTTCCGACAGCATTCGATGCTCCATCAAAATTTAGCTTCCACCGACAATCTTCAGTATTTGCCACATACATCAGTCCTTCATTTGGGAAATCAAAACTCAAAGGTTCATAATCCTCCAAAGCTCTGCTAGCCAAAAAGTCTGCTACTGCACTTCCTTTTATAGCTTTTTGGTTCACATAGACTATATCAAATTCAGATAGCAGAATCTGCCACCTAGCCATTCTTCCATTCAAAGCAGTGGAATCCATCATGTATTTTAACGGATCAAGCTTGGAAATCAACCAAGTAGTGTGATATAGCATATACTGCCTCAACCTTCTAGTTGTCCAAATCAAGGCGCAACACAATTTCTCGATCGACGAATACCTCATTTCACAATTAGTGAACTTTTTGCTAAGATAGTATATCGCCTTTTCTTTTCTTCCTGTCTCATCGTGTTGTCTCAGCACACATCCCATGGAGTTATTGAATACCGAAAAATACAGTATCAATGGTCTATCTAGATTAGGCGGAGATAATACTGGTGCATTTGATAGGTACATTTTGACTTTGTCAAAAGCTCTCTGACATTCATCGTCCCATACACCTGGATTATGTTTCTTGAGTAGACGAAATATAGGATCACATTTCTCAGTTAATTGTGAAATAAACCGAGCTATGTAATTAGCCTTCCGAGAAAATCTCGGACTTCTTTCTGAGTGCGCGGTGGAGGTAATCCTTGTATTGCTTTAACCTTGCTTGAGTCAACCTCAATTCCTTTCTTACTGACCATAAAACCCATTAACTTTCCTGATCGAGCTCCGAAAGTATACTTTGTCGGATTGAGTTTCAATTGAAATTTCCTCAATCTCAAGAATAACTTCCTCAAGACTTTAATGTGTTCTTTTTCTGTTCGAGATTTGGCAATCATATCATCAATATACACCTCAATCTCCTTGTGCATCATGTCGTGAAACAAGGTTACCATGGCCCTTTGATATATTACCCCAGTATTCTTTAGCCCGAAAGGCATTACTTTATAGCAAAAGGTACCCCACAGTGTTATGAAGGTAGTTTTCTCCCTATCTTCAGGGTGCATCTTGATCTGATTATATCCTAAAAATCCATCCATGAAGGAAAATAATGAAAGTCCTGCCGTATTATCTACTAACATATCAATATGCGGCAAAGGGAAATTGTCCTTTGGACTAGCTTTGTTTAGATCCCTGTAATCTACGCACATTCGGACCTTTCCGTCTTTCTTAGGGACTGGAACAATGTTGGCAACCCATTCTGAGTACTTGACCACTTATAGAAAACCAGCATCAAACTGTTTCTAGACTTCTTCTTTTATTTTCAATACTATATCAAGCCTCATCCTTCGTAGTTTTTGCTGAACTGACTTGCATTCTTTTCTGATGGGAAGGCGATGTACCACAATATCAGTACTTAACCCATGCATATCTTGATATGACCATGCAAAGACATCTTTGAACTCTCGCAATAACTCAACAAGATCTTGTCTTGTCTCCTTGGCTATGTGCGTCCCAATTTGCACAACCTTTCCTTCTTCCAAGGTTATATTCTCTATTTCTTCTTCATAGGGCAAGATCTGTTTCTCCTCTTGCTTTACTATTCTTAACAAATCTGGAGATAAATCACACTCTCGGTCATCTTCAAAATCTTGAGATTCTTCTAAATACATGTTTTGCTCAAAATGAACCTCTGGATCCGTATTATCGTTGCTCATGTCATTGATATCTAGAGACCTGTAATGGGTACGAAAGAATATACAAAGAACAAATGAATTTGAGGATAAATATCCACATGATATGAATGAATAATATACAATTCGAGAGGAATTTAGAATGTTAGAATGAAATGAAAGAATATTTACTTAAGTTGATTATCCAAAATGTATTTTATTGAAATAATAAGTTCTGAACATAAGCCTATTTCACAAAGAGATCTTTATTATTCCTAGGCTAAAAAATAACAAAGCACTCTGAATATTACTCTATAATTCCTAAAAACTACAGGGAGCTCCTCTGCAGTCCAATTGTCCAGAATGCTTCCAGGTTCATAAGGGTAAATGCCCATCAGGTTTCTTTGTTCCTTTCCTTCCTCATGTATCGCATTGATGTGAGGACTTTCCAATACCCCTCTCTCAGGGTGAATTATCCCTCCTGATACAAAAGTCTGGGATATATGAGGGAATATCACCGATTCCCACTGGACATCTTCTCCATTCAAGCGTGCCCTTCTTCTCTCTTGCTTCTTCTCTATGTCCTCCCTTCTTTGTCTAACATCCGGCTTGAAACCCAAGCCAAAACAATCTCTCTTTTCCTTCAACATCGGTACTTGAATCTCCCCTTGGAGGTATCTGCCCAATCCTTTCCTTGGTAAGGCTCATTTCCCTATCATCATTTGTAGACCCATCCTCGTGGTCTTGGATATCTTAGGCACTGAGACTTTACTTCCTTCCGAGATGAATGTTGTATTGACAAACTCTAAAGAACAGAAAGAACACTCGATGGCCTCCTCATTTGTCTCTACATATGGCACATTATTGGTAACAGTCGCTATAATGTCTTCTTTCGCATTTATAGTGACCAATCGACCATCCGTTACTGGCTTCAGTTTTTTATGAAGAGATGAGGGCACTACCCCTGCTGAATGAATCCAGGGCCTTCCCAGCAAGCAATTGTATGAGGGCTTTATATCCATCACCAGAAAGACCACCTCATATGTGTTTGGGCCAATCTGCAAAGGTATGTCAATTCTTCCCATCACCCTTCTTTCAGTACCATCAAATGCTGTCACTATGTTCTAGCACGTCTTCATGTGAAAACTATCTATTGGCAACCTTTTCAATGTCGACAATGGTAGAACATTTAAGGCTAATCCATTATCAATCAACACGCTTGGTAAAGTATACCCTTTGCAACGAGTGGTTATGTGTAGGGCCTTAGTCAACCCCATACCCCCAGGTGGAATCTCATCATCGCTGAAGGAAATAAAATTGTCGGCACTTATGTTACTAACTAATCGGTCAAGTTTATTGACAGATATGTCTTTAGTAACATATGTCTCATTCAGTACCTTCATCAAAGCCTCACGATGAACTTCTGAACTTAAAAGTAAGGCTAGCACTGAAATACGAGCCGGTTGTTTGTGCATCTGCTCCACCACACTGTATTCACTGTGCTTTAAGAACTTCAAAAATTCTTTAGCCTCTTCTTCTTTCATAGGTACATTGATGATGTTATCTAGTCCTTCATCAGGCTCGATTGGTACATCTTTTGCCTTTGCTGGTTCCGTTCTGATGTTCACCGAGTCGTAACGTTTCCTATTTCGCGTATAGAATCCTTCCCTTTGGACCTCCTTGGAAGTACTAGCTGTAATTACTACTTTTGGTGTCGTTATGTTACAATTATAATTCCAAGGTACGACTTTGTTATCCTTGTAAGGAAAGGACACAGGTCTCTGAATTATCACTTTAGGCGCGATTTGTGTTCCGCCTTCAGTATTCCTTGGCCGAGAAATAATGACCATTGGATAATTGACTTTTTGATTTGTCAACTCTCCTTCGGTTGCGTGTATATTTCCTCCATCTGATCCTTCTTCATAGAACTCCAGCTCCTTGTTGTCCATAAGGCTCTGTACCAATGCTCTAAACTCAGCACAATCTTGGATCTCGTGTCCATCAACTTTGTGGAACTCACAATAATTCCTTGGTTCTTTACTTCTTTTTTTGAGACTTGATTTTATTAGCCCCCATCTTGCCATCTTCCTCCAAATTATTCTTAATGGGGTCTTCACCTCTAAGATATCCCCCTTGGTCTTTCTTATGTGATCCTCCCCAATCGCATTTACCCCATTGTCTCCATGATTGGGTAATGGGCTCGTCGCACCGGGCATGTCCTCAAGCTTGACAACTCCCAATTAAAGAAGCCTCTCAACTACCCTTTTGAAGGCAGTAAAATTTTCTATAGAATGCCCTGTTGCTCCTGCATGGTAATCACACTAGGTGTTTGAATCATACCATTTAGGATACGGAGGTTGCATTGGCTGTAAATAGTACGGGGACACTATGCGTTCCTCTAGTAAAGTATTATACAACTCCTTATATGTCATAGGAATTGGTGTAAATTGAATTTTGTCAACATTTAACCTGAGGCCTGATTCCAGTCTTGTCGACCCTTGTTGCCCGGTAGTAACTACTTTCGGCTGATTAATAGTAACTGTCTTTGCATTTCCTTTGTACGTGCTTGTATTGTTCACCTCATTATCTTTTTTTCCTAGGAACAGGTTTCCTAATTGTTTCTCCTGCTTAAATTTTACCACCCCTTATGGCATTTTCGATCATTTCCCCTGCCATAACTATATCCGCGAAGCTCTTGGTGGTGCTCCCTATCATATGGGTGATAAATGGCACCTTTAATGTGTCGATGAACAACATAGTGGTCTCCTTCTCCAGGAGAGGTGGTTGAACTTGCATGGCTATCTCCCTCCATCTCTGCGCGTATAGCCTGAAACTCTCGTTTGACTTCTTTTCCATGTTCTGCAACATGATTCGGTCAGGCTTCATATCGGTGACATGATTATACTGTCTCATGAAGGCTTGAGCCAAGTTCTTCCATGAGTTAATGTTAGTGCGACTAAGCTGGTTGTACCACCTAGACGCTGCTCCTGTCAAACTATCCTAGAAACAATGAATCAGAAGTTGATCATTGTTCACATAGCCCGTCATACGTCTACAGAACATCGTGATGTGGGCTTCAGGACAGGTAGTTCTATTATACTTCTCAAATTCCGGCATCTTGAATTTCTGAGGAAACACCAAATCTGGGACCAGACTTAGATCCTTGGCGTCGATACCGTGATGATGGTCGACGTTTTCCAAAGCCTTGAATTTTTCCTCCAACCACCTACAACGATCCTCTAACTGTTTTGCCGATTCAGTTTTGATCCCCTCTCCCTCTGCCATGTCTAAGTTAGAGACAACAGGATTAGCGGGGTTGTCTCCTGGGTTGGATCCCATACCAACTTGAGAATTCATAGGTATTCCAATATCAGCTTGCCCTTGCTGAGGCCTTATTGTGATAGATGGCCTTCTGGAATATTCTTCATGTTGAGCTTGCACATGTGTTGGAGTGAACCCTCTAGGGAAATCCTCATTATCCTCAGCATTGACTATAGGTCCTTTTCCCTTATACATTGTTCCATTTATCATTTGGGCCATTTGGGCCATTATGTTCTTTTGAGCCTCCAATAACTGGTCCCTCATCTCTTGCTGGAGCTTTGCCATCTGCTCTTGCATCTGGTCTTGCATTTCTCTCTGGAATTGTTCCATCCTTTGATCCATTTTCCTTGACTTTGCTCGTGTACCGTAAGGGTGTTCAGCTTCCAGATTTTCTTTCTCTCTCTCTTTCCTATAATTTAAACTAATTAGACTCTCTCTGTAGATTTGAATGCATATGATGTTATGTAATGCAAATGCATGAATACAAAGAGACATCGATTCTAATCAACTTCATTATAGAAAACTTTATTAGAAAACAAATTCTTTTACATAAAACGGATTACAAATAGGCTTTCGCCTTAAGTCCTAAAGTCTTAATTTCCTTTAATAACGAAACTAGCTCTTGACTACGATCTGATTGTAGCTCATACTTCATGCTCAATACGTCAGCTTGCGCTGCCAACATCTGTAGGTGATCAGCTACCTCTCGAATCTGAGCTATGGCTTTCCCCATGAGATAATCTCGGTTTCTGACTTGGCCATGTGCATGACGAAGCTCTTCCTTCAAATGCCCTTCTCTTGTTTCAAGACATTCGATCCGAAGTTCACAACTGTGCAGTGTTGATTCTAACTCTTCAATTCTACCCTTCATTTCTTCAATCTTGTTCAGGCTTGCCTTTAACTCAATCACAGAATTACGGCTCCGATGGGGATGAAGAGACCGTCCAAGTTCAGCAACTCTAGCTTGTAATTCTCCTTTTTCATTTAAACATTCTGCCAAGTTCCTCTCTGAAGCCTCGTTTTGCGCTTGCATCTCCCGAAACTTTCTCTCCCAATAGTCAGCTTTGGTTTTTTCCTCTTGGACCTCTCGTTGCCATTGTTCAGAAGTTTTCCCCAATCCGGCGTTCTTTATTGATAGACGCATCTTCTTATAATCAGCCTTCAAACTGTCTCTATCTTCTTCTATTTTCCTCTTTTCTTTTCTGACTTTTTCGACCTCAGATTTCTGCATATCCATATCTAGCTTCAAATACATTTTCTCTTCTTCGAGCTTTTTTATCCTTTTTCCAAACTCTGAACTCTGCCTTTCAAAATCCTGTTTTATCATTTCCAACTCTGATGGGACTACTCGCAAATATTCTTCTATCGATCGAGCACCTTTTGGCATAGGGAGATTGTCATTGACTTTTCTATTCAACCATTCACTATATTTTGGGGTTGTCATAGGCCCTCGTATCTTCATACGATGAGCCTGCTGCCAAGCCTCAAAGATCTCTCGAACCCTCTTTTTATAATTATCCCCTTGATACGAGAATTCACTTTGAGCTAACTGATACGTTGCTGGTACAAATTGTGCTGCCTTGTATTGCCGTAATACGAGCAGTGGTGCATACCCAATAGCTCCCCAGATTCCAGGCAAAGGCACCCAATCAAGTTTTCCACATCGATAAAGGACTTCATCAGGGATCAACCAAGGGGCTTTCCACTCAACATCCTTGTCGTGTAGATTACATAGAAGCACTGTCCAATTTTCCTCCGACATATCATTTCTCCTCAGGGTGTCCGTTATCTCTCTTAATGGCGAATAGTTTCTTGAGAAGACCCGATAGGAAACCTTATCCATCTTCCAAAAATGACTGTGGAACCAAGCCAACAAAAGCTATGCACATCCTATGAATCTACCTTCGCCAGCTCTCCTACATGCATCCAATGATCGGAATGTCTCAGCCAAGATTGCAGGAATATGTGTGACCTGTTTATCAAGTCAATGAAAAATACCTGAAACAACTTCATCCACATATCCCAATGCCTTAGGGAAAATTACCAACCCATATTTACTCAAAGCAAAAACATCTATCCTTTTCTTCATATCAGGATGTATTAAGATCAAGTCTTTCAGAGCTGTCCAAGGAATGCACTTACTTTCACCTTTCTGCTTGATTCTAGCCGTAACCCACTGCTCACTCATCCCCGTAATACTCATCAACTTTCTCAAAAAGGTCAGAACAGTAACAGCCTTCAAGTAAACTTTATCAACTAAAATTCTAGGACATCGCAATAAAGCAGTGTACTCCTCTATCGTAGGGACTAAATCAACTTTTCCAAAAGTAAAGCAACTATACGCTGAATTCCAATATTGAGTAATAGCTCCAAATAAATGTGTAACAACCCAAAATCCGTGGGCACCAGAAAAGTGTGTTATCGGGCCTCCGTCTTAGTAAATCGAGTTAGTAAATAATTATTAGGAGTAATTATAAGTCTAATAGTGTGTTTAATTAGATTTTTATTTATGAATAATTAGTAAATTGTTTGATATGTCCAGTAATACCTTGTAACCCTGTTCCGATGACGGTTTAGGGTTAGGGGGTGTTACATTTTTATTGGTATCAGAGCTTATCAGGTTTAGTCGATTCTCGGGCCAATTTGAGCTCGGAAGTGAGTTTAGTAGTACATGCCACTTTTGAATTAAAAACTGAGTCGGGAATTTTGGATGCTGACCTATTTATTTATTTTTGTTTTATAGATTAAAGATGTCTGATAAACACATTGATGATATAAACGAAGAAATGTTCACTGGAGATGAAGAATCATATGATTTAAATGAAACCGAGTCAGCTACACCTAGTGTAAATCCGATCAGAAATCAGCCTCCCAATGTAGAAAGAGAGAACATTAGGGAGAGAGATGAAAAAGGTAGAAATGATTATGATGTAGTAAGGGTTTTAACTGATGCTCTTCAGCGAATAGCGGAGTCTATTCCTACTACCACGTCTGCATCTGTTCCTAGACGGGCCCCTATTAAGGAACTAAGAAAATACGGTGCCACAGAATTTTCGGGTCTGAAAGGAGTTGATCCGTCTGTAGCTGAAAACTGGATGGAAGCAACGAAAAGAATTTTACAGCAGTTAGAATGTACGTCACGAGAAAGCTTGTTATGTGCTGTATCTTTATTACAGGGTGAGGCATATCTATGGTGGGAATCCGTAATCAGACATTTACCGACTGATCAGGTAACGTGGGATCTGTTCCAAAAAGAATTTCAAAAGAAGTATATTGGGGATATGTATATGGAAGACAAGAAACAAGAATTTTTGACGCTTAAACAAGGTAAAATGACAGTAGTGGATTATGAACGGGAATTCTCAAGACTTGGTAGATATGCATCAGAGTTTGTACCAACTGAAGCCGATAGTTGTAAAAGATTCCTACGGGGATTAAGGGATGAAATAAAACTGCAATTGGTGTCCCAGCGAATCACTGAATTTGTTGATTTGATCGAACGGGCCAAGATGGTAGAGCAAGTCTTGGGACTAGACAAAAAGGCTGAAGCTTTAAAATCAGTTGGGAAACGTACAGGAACTATGAGTTTGAATCCTTAATTTAAAAGATCTCGAGATTCTAGAGGTGGATGGAGATCTAATTTCCGAACAGATAGAGGAGACAAAAATTGGGAAAAACAAACTACAGTGTCTACCGGTAGTGTAAGAGGTCCATCTCAGGAAATAAAAATTCCAGATTGTCAGCACTGTGGGAAGAAACATAGAGGAGAATGTTGGAAATTAGCTAGAGGCTGTTTTCGATGTGGTTCTAAAGATCATTTCATCAGAGACTGTCCGGAGACTAATAGTGCTACACCTGTTATATCACAGAGATCGGTATCTACAGCTAGAGGCAGAGGATCGACCAGAGGTAGACCAGTATCTAGAGGAGCAGGTACGAGAAAAGGGAGTGATATAGTGACCCAGCAGTCTAAAGCTAGAGTACCGGCCAGAGCTTATGTAGTTAGAGCCCGGGAAGATGGCGATGCACATGATGTTGTAACAGGTATATTCTTACTATATTCTGAGCCTGTTTATGCTTTGATTGACCCTGGATCTTCACATTCATATATAAATTTGAAGTTGGTTGAATTGGGAAAATTTGAATCTGAAATGTCTAGTGTAACAATAGAAGTGTCAAGTCCATTAGGGCAAACAGTAATAGTAAATCAAGTTTGCCCGAGGTGTCCGTTGAAAATTCAGAATGAAACTTTTCCAGTTGATTTGTTGATTATGCCATTTGGAGATTTTGATATAATATTGGGTATGGATTGGTTGTCTGAACATGGTGTGATATTGGACTGTTATAAGAAGAAATTCAGCATTCAGACTAATGATGGTAACAATATTGAGATCAAGGGGATTCGGAACAGTGGGCCAACACGTGTTATCTCAGCAATGAAGGCTAATAAGTTCTTACAGCAGGGTTGTACAACATATTTAGCTTATGTTATTAATTCAGATTCAGTTAGTAGCCAATGCAGTAAAATTAAAACAGTTTGCGAGTTTCCAGACCTATTTCCTGAAGAGTTACCAGGCTTGCCACCAGACAGAGAAGTTGAATTTGCTATTGAAGTGTATCCGGGTACGAGTCCAATTTCTATGCCTCCATACCGTATGTCGCCCATTGAACTGAAAGAGTTAAAGATACAGTTACAAGATTTGTTAGACCGTGGATTTATTAGACCGAGTATTTCACCATGGGGAGCTCCAGTGCTATTTGTTAAAAAGAAAGATGGCTCGATGCGACTTTGTATTGATTATAGACAGTTAAACAAGGTAACAATCAAGAATAAGTATCCACTTCCCCGTATTGATGATTTATTTGATCAGTTGAAAGGAGCTACGGTATTTTCAAAGATTGATCTCCGATCAGGCTACTATCAGTTACGGGTAAAAGAATGTGATGTATCAAAAAACAGCCTTCCGTACGAGATATGGTCACTATGAATTTTTAGTAATGCCATTCGGGTTGACTAACGCCCCAGCTGCTTTTATGGATTTGATGAACCGTATTTTTCAGCCATATTTGGATCAGTTTGTGGTAGTTTTCATTGATGATATACTGGTCTATTCTAAATCAGAGTCAGAACATGATCAACATCTTAGAATTGTACTACAGATATTACGAGAGAAGCAGTTGTATGGAAAGCTTAGTAAATGTGAGTTTTGGTTATCAGAGGTTGTATTTTTGGGGCATATGGTATCAGCAGATGGAATTAGAGTTGATCCGAGAAAAATTGAAGCAATTGTTCAATGGAAAGTACCAAAGAATGTGTTTGAGGTGCGTAGTTTTATTGGACATATCAAACAATTTACTAATTATTCACAAATAAAAATCTAATTAAACACACTATTAGACTCATAATTACTCCTAATAATTATTTACTAACTCGATTTACTAAGACGGAGGCCCGATAACACACTTTTCCGGTGCCCACGGATTTTGGGTCGTTACATTTCTCCCCCCTTAATAAATTTCGTCCTCGAAATTTACCTGAAAATAGATGGGGGTACTGTGCTCTCATAGTTTCTTTAGGTTCCCATGTTGCTTCTTCCACGCTATGACTTCTCCATAACACTTTCACTAGAGGAACCTTTTTATTTCTTAATTCTTTTATTTCTCGTGCTAGAATCTCAACTGGTTCTTCTTCATAAGACAAATCTGGTCGAATCTCAATAGTTTCAGTAGAGATAACATGAGAAGGATCTGATCTATATCTTCGAAGCATCGAAACATGAAAAACATCATGAATCTTCTGTAATTCTGGAGGTAAAGCCAGACGATAAGCTACTGGTCCAACTCGCTCTACTATTTCATATGGCCCGATATAACGAGGACTTAACTTCCCTTTCCGGCCAAATCTCAATACTTTCTTCCAAGGAGAGACTTTAAGAAATACCTTGTCACCAACCGAATATTCAATATCTCGCCATTTCAAATCAGCATAAGACTTCTGTCTATCAAAAGCTACTTTTAATTTCTCTCAATTAAGCTAAATTCACTAAATAAAAATCTAATTAAACACACTATTAGACTCATAATTACTCCTAATAATTATTTACTAACTCGATTTACTAAGACGGAGGCCCGATAACACACTTTTCCGGTGCCCACGGATTTTGGGTCGTTACAAAATGTAGATCTACCTGAATGTCCAACAAATGTGGCAAGTCCCATAGCTGCTGTAAAACAACTGCTTGGTCTCTTCGCTCCATTGATCCCATATTTCTTTCAACTCCTGAAGATCATTCTGTGTCACACTGATGCGAGTATAGTCCCACAATTCTGATGTATGCCCCTCAGCTAGACTATCCCCTTTCTCTAGTTGTGTTTGCTCGAACCATTTACAGACAGCTGCATTGTCCTCCACTTTATCAAGGAATCCGTTCTCCATAACCAGCTTTCTAACTTAGAAACTAACCGTGAATCGATACCTCTTAGAAATATGAAATGACATGCACAAAAATAAACACAACAAATTACTACCACGAAATAAAATATAAAACCAATAAAATATACTAACACCTATCTCGGTAACTACTAAAGTTCGGCATAGCTCTACCTAAGGCGGGTTCTTCTAGTTTACTATATGTGGTTTTGATCTAAAAGTTGAGGTACCTGAACCAGCAGATTCCTCGATCCTCACCCATTATAGGCTCATGCGGACCGAGTTCAGTTCAGGGGGATACATTTCCCTATGGCTGCACAGAGGCGAAAACCTCACGAAGACATAGCTACAGATGTATCCCGGAAGCGATCCACTATCCTGCACGGAGGTGAAAACCTCACGAAGGAGTAGCTTTTCACTCCCACTTAAGGGTGTGACCGTAATGGTCGTGCAATGCCATGCAGAAATATTACAAACAAACAGAATAGCATGCAAATAAAAAGAATCATAATTTTTAAACAAGATTTTTAAATTCAAACATAAGGACATGAAACTATCAATTTTACTGCTTGACTCTCTTATTGGTCCCCAGTGGAGTCGCCAAGCTGTCGAAACCATTTTAAAAATCGGGTTTTGAAAAACGGGGATCGACTTTAAAAGCAAAATGGGAGTCGCCACTAATCCTTTTTTACTTAGGTGTGATTGGATCACCTTGTAAAACGTTTTATTTTAAAACATTTGATTTTGGTCCACAAAAAACAAGAAAACAAGTTCGGGAGTCTGTTACGTATGAGGAAGGATTAGTACCCTCATAACGCCCAAAAATTGGTACCTAATTGATAAAGTCATGTCCAAATGTTTGAAATTTAAAAGTATTTAAAAATATGATTTCTTTTAAAAACTTCGAGCCATTTAGGTTAAAATTGAGATTTTCTTGTTCCGAAAGAATATAACATCACATCCAGTATGTTAGGACACGATGTTTAAGAACCTTCGTAATCAAAATCATCTCATGATTTACAAAACTTGAAAAGGGTATTTAGTTACTTAGCCAAACGGAAAATCGCAACCCAGTGCGTTAGGGCACTATTTCCCGAATTTCTAAATATCAAAACATTGCCTTATTTTAAAACCTTTTTTTTAAAAAAAAATAATGGTTTTGCAAAAATGGATTTCTTATTTAAATAATAACCATGTAACGACATTGCATTTACATATTATCAACATACATACTAAAGGTAATTACAGTGCATTAACATTTAATATAATAATATATCATACAAAATGCAATAAATAATAATTCCTATACTAAAGCCATTTATAAATATTTAATGAGGATTAGACAAATATAATGAACAACACAATTAACTATGAACATATTTCATGCAAATTTAAAAAGAGATGAAAAAATATACATATAAATAATATAAACAATGTATAAAATATATAATGACTAAAAATACATAAAAATATTGTAAATGAAATATTTTGTAAACAACTTTAACTAAATATATGATATAATATAATATTATAAATTTTTTTAAAACATGTAATATAGTATATAGATACTAGAATAACTTTGTAAATAAAGTATACTTAAAATAAAATAATAATTTAAATTACATAGTATGATAATATGCCAATTTTTATAATGTAAGTAATAAATAATAATAATTTATACAATGGAAATAATAATTTATAAATAATCCGGGGTTCAATTGTAATGAAAGTAAATTGTCAGGGTTAATTTTATAAATATGAAAATGCAAATCGGACCGATTTAAAAATGATAGAATTGTGGAAGGACTAAATAAATAAATAAACCATTAGCATAAAAACGCGCGGATCTTTGTCAGGTCATCGAGTCGACGCGTGGATCCTACCAGTGAAAAATAACGTCGTTCTGTTTTAGTTATAAATACCATTTTTATTATCAAAAATTTATTTTAACCCAGTTAGAAAAAAAAATTGAATTGCTCTCTGAAATATTCATCCTCCAGCCCAGACTCCGATTGCTGGTTTTGGAGCCACGCGCCTGACGCGCCTTCGCGGCCGGTGGCCGGAGGCCCAACACTCCCAAATCTGGTCGCTTTCGAAGGGTAAACGTTTCTCCCTTTTTACTTTTTTAAACAGTGGTTATATATGCAATAAAAAGACAAATAAAAAATAATAAAATAAACAGTATGAAACTTAAGCAAAACACCTCGGTGAACTCGATTTTTTATTTCTCTTAGTTTTTGAAAATGCTTTCCACCCACTGATTTTTGTGTTTGGATCTTTTTTCTAAAAAAAATAATCTCTCTGTGTGTGTATTTTTCTCTCAAAACTTATGTTTTTCTTGCGATCCCAAAAAATCCCCCTATTACAAAAAACGAAATAAAAGAAATGGAAAAGATATCTTTTCGTATCTTTCCATATTTGTGCCTTCCTTTTTTGCTATGATTTGTTCCCTTTTTGCTGCTTGTTTCTTTCCTTTGCAGGTTTGAAATCTCGCGATGATGATGATTCAAGTCTGAATCAAGGCAAGAACGAGGGCCGGACGAGACGGTGGCGCGGCAATTGGTCTCCAGCTGAAGTGGCGTGACTATTGGGCTCCTATTGGATGACGATTGGGTAGCCCTGCTTGCGGCGCCTAGGGTTTCAGAAAACCCTAGGCTATTCTGACTTCTGATTAGTGTCTGGGCCATTTGGGCCGCGTGAGTATGGGTCTGGCATTGGGTTAATTTGTTTTGGGTTAGTGTTGGGCTAAAGGGGTTAATGTATTAGGTGACTGGGTAGAAATGGGTCAGGGTGTATTGATTTTGGGCCAAGTCTGTAACTGGACTGTTTAATGGACATTTGGGTATATATATTTTTTATTTTGCTTTTTTATTTTTTTGACTGTACATGGGCTCGGGCAAAATAGGTTACTACAATTAGTACTTGTGTATTCGAGTTCTTTTGTGGTGTTTTATCGGGTAACTTACAAGATACAAAATGTGGAAATTGGACATGTAAAGTGCTTAATGATCAAAGGTAGCAAAGTGGAGGATTTAATGATAAGTTGAGTATGTACATATGATTGAGTTAAGGTTAAATTGGATTTAGAAGATATGAAATGTTATGCTTGTACTTGATGTGTTATATGATTGAATGTGAATCAAGCTCACCTTATAGTGATTATGTTTTGATGTGTTGGGTAAATTTGATTATACACATTAGTTTAACATATGTATTTGTTATATAAGGTAAGTTAATTGTTTATATACATATGAGCTTACTAAGCATTTCGTACTGCTCACCTCATTGCTTTTCTTTTCCTGTAGATTTTGACTTGTGGAACATGTCGATTAGATCCTCGAGGAGCTCACACTATCCATCTCCTGATTTGATATATTTTTATCATTTAAACTTGGTTATATGTGGCATGTACTTAGGGTTGTCATGTTACCTTGTAATGCCAAGTTTGATTTGGAACTTTACTTGTTAGTGAACTTATAATGTAAATGGAAAATGGTATATGTGCACAAGTTGAGTAATGTGTTATAATATGAGTGTTTGATATCTATAGTTGCATAATTGATCATGAATTGAATTGAATAAATGAATGGTTAAGTGCATTAAATGGTATAATAGGTATGATGTGAATTGGTGCCACTTGTGGCATATTGTTTTGATGATTTGAAGGATGATTATATGTTATGTTTTGGATTGTTTTAAATGGTTGATAACTTGGAAGTTTAGTTGTGTTTAAATGAGATATTTGGTAGATTATGGTGTCAAATTATAACATATTAGTTTAGTTGATGTTGGAATAGCATAAATGAATGTTTGTGTATGTTTTGGGATTGTTTTGTGCACGTTTTAAGTGTGCCTAAGGCACCATTTAAGGTAAGGTTTGGTTTAGGCGTAGAAAGGGGCCACAATGAGGGAGTTTTTGGCATTTTTGGCAACAAGGTATCGATACTTTGCTTTTTTCAGTTGATTTTCAAACATCGAATGTCAATACAGTATCGATACTAGACTAAAGTATCGATACTTGATACCATAGTATCGATACTATTGAACTTATGTTTTAAATTTTTGCAAAACAGAATGCCAAAATGATATTGAAACCAAATTAAGGTATCGATACCTAATGATAAGTATCAGTACTTCAAGACTAGTATCGATACCTTTTAATTTAACTTGATTTTTAATGAAACATCAAACCTAAAGTACCTGGCACTTATTGATGACCTTCACTACAAATTAAAAATAAATATGGGCTTAGGGGATCACCTTGGCACAACCCTCTCATCGGTTTGAATCTTTCTCCTAGCTCACTATTTAAACATACCGAGTAACTTATTGATGAAACACATCGCCTAATTAGTGACACAAAAGACTCCACAAATCCAAGCTTCTCCCAAACTTTTTTCCAGGAAAAGCCAATCCACTCTATCATATGCCTTACTCATGTCTAGTTTTAATGTTAGGCTCCCATTTTGACCTATTCTTCTCTACTTTATAGTATGCATTAACTCATAAGCTAATAAGACATTATCTGTAATAAGTTTTCCTAGCACAAAAGCACTTTGGGCTTTATCAATTCAAGCATCTAATACTTTTTGGAATTGATTAGCAACCACCTTTGATATAATCTTGTAGATTAATGTGCACAGGCTAATAGGTCAAATTTTTTTTAGGTTTATAGGGCTTGCTACTTTGGGAATAAGAACTATATTTTTCAAATTAATTTCATCAATTGGGCTACCATTATTCAGAATATCCAGAAAAAAATCGCTGACCTTTTTCCCAACAATATGCCAA
Organism: Gossypium australe; assembly: GCA_005393395.2. NCBI lineage: Eukaryota > Viridiplantae > Streptophyta > Magnoliopsida > Malvales > Malvaceae > Gossypium > Gossypium australe. The sequence goes on along the minus strand of CM016616.1, from coordinate 132,531,038 downwards.
TATTTTTAGAAGAAAAGTGCAGGGAACCCATCACACCCGGGGGCTTTTGTTGGTTCCATACTTTTAATAGTAGAAAAAATCTTTTCCCTCGTGAATTTTTTTGTTAACTCTTTGTTCATATCCTCTGGAACACGCACATCAATCCCTGATAATATATATTTAGTATTGTTAATTCCTCCTAAAGTAAATAAATTTTCGAAATATTTTTTTGCCATTTCTGCCATCTTCCTCTTGTCTGAAGTTATTTGCCCATGCTCATCCTCTAGTTCTTCAACCCGGTTCGCCCTTCTTCTTTGAGACGCACAATTATAGAAGAATTTTGTATTTTCATCTCCTTCTTTTAGCCAGTTCATCCTCGCTCGCTGCTCCCAATACTTATCTTCTTTTTCAATTTCCAAATTTAAGTGAATTTTGGAATCAATAAATCCTGCCATATTTTCATCCGCCCTATCCATGCCATTCAATTCCTCAATCGGGCCAGTAATTTTTTCAATAATCCCCTTCTTGATTTTTTATCCCTATTGCCCATCTATGCAAACCTTTTCCTATAGTTTCTAGTTTCTTTACCACCCCACCTCCACTTATTATCCTTAATCTCTTGACTTCTTCTTCGCAAGACATCTCTATGGTCTACCATGCCTCGAATCTAAATCATTCCCTCCTTTTACTAATTCCCTCTGTTTTGGTTTGAAAAAATAACGGACAATGGTCAGAAAAAGAATGAGACAAATGTCGACTTGTATATTCAAGGAAAAGGTCAATCCATTCCTTATTAGCTATCTATCTATCAAGACGTTCTCTAATATTTTTTTGGGGGAGGTTTCCTCATTCCAATGTAAACCGTCTGCCAACATATCCTACATTCTCTAACTGAAATTTACTCAAAACTGACCTAAACTCTTCCATTCACCCTTCATCTCATGGCAATCCTTCTTCTTTTTCAAAAGAAAAAAGAATCTCATTAAAATCTCCACAAACTAGCCATGGCATTATTTGCTCACAACTTAGTCTCCTCAAAATATCTTATGCCTCACTTTTTCCTTATGCCTTCGGAGCCCCATAAAATCCAGTCAACCTCCAAGTTGTCCTACTTCACTATCCTCAATGTTCACATCTATATGATTATTGGAAAAGCTCCTTAAAACTACCGATACCTCACTTCTCCAATCTAGACTTAGACCGCCTCTAGTTCCAATTGTCGAGACATCAATACCATTGAAAAAACCACATTGTCTTCTTATTTTTTCCATTTGAAAATTGTCTAGTTTAGTCTCCATAAAGAAGACACATGGGGATAATAAAGGTTCAGCATATGTTGAAGTCTTCTAACACCCTATGGACTCCCCAATCCATGGACGTTCCAACTTAGGATTTTTATTGCATCCAGTCGGCTTGCCTATTGGCAGTCGTCGATATCTGGTTCATGCTTGTTATTCCTCGTTGTTCACCTTGTCCACTCCCTCCTTCATACGTGCATCTTCCTCAAGCTTGACTATCCGATCTTTGTCGTTTATTCCCTTCACTATTTTCAGCGATACCTCCTCTTTTTCCCCCTCATTGAGACAAATCACTCATTTCCATTTATCTTGCCTCCAACTACCCTCCAAGTTAATTCCCCAAGTTTGGTTAATTAACCTCATATCTTGATATCCATTGAAACTGCTTAACCTTTTGTCATTAATCCACATGTTTTCCTTGCTAGAAACTTTCTCGAAATTCCTTCCTAAATTATCCTCATTTATCCACATGCTTGGTGCAACAACAACTCTCTTTGGTTGTGCCGTTAACGAAGCATCCCAACCATATTTCACTTCTCTTAACACCTAAATTTATCCTTTTTTGGTAAAACCTATCATCATGCCCTAAAACTTCACAAAAGAAACAAAATAAGGACAATTTTTCATAGTAAATTTCACATTAACTGGATCTAATTGAGGAATTATGATTTTTTTCTTCCTTCCTTATATCTATTTGAACCCTAATGTGCATAAAATTCCTATAGCCTTGAGTAATTTATTTTGTATCATGTTTCAGAAATTTGGCTACAAAGTCTCCTAATTGTTGAGCCACATAATCCGAAAAATATCCTGATGGAATATCATGTTCATGCACCCAAAAATCAGAGTATACCAACAGAATTAAGTTCTTCAGATCTTTCCCAACTTGTAGCCTATAAAGTAGAAGAATATGGTTGTCAGAGGTCCAAGGTGTTCCACTCATCACCCGTTCCACATCAACCTCATAAAAGAATCTAAATAGATAACATTTTTCTTCTAGGTCAGAAATTTGTATTCCCCCTAATGGATACCATAAATTGGCCATCGTTTTTTTTAGTGCTGGAAAGTGTACCACACTTGCTGTAAGACAGCAACCCACCAAACACAAATCATACAGCGATTTTTATTGTTTAGCCTCTGTCTCAAAATGTACGCCGTCATCTTCTTCCTCATCAAGACTCAAATTAGCTAGGTATTTTTCCATTAGTGCCATCTCTGTCTTGCCCTAACCAAAATTTTGACTTTATGTAGTAACAATATTTTGCGATCACAACTGAGAAGAAAGATGTCCAAATCTAGCGTCGACCAGGAGCAAAGCGAGAGAAGTAGGCAATCGTGAAAAGTAAAACTTCTACGGCAGTGAGAGAACAAAAACAAGAATAAAATCTGTCGACAAATCAATATCACAAGATAAAGAGGTTTACGCTGTAGAAAATTAATTCAATGAAAAAAAAACCAATTGTGAAACCCTAGACTAGCTAGACGATACACGTGCTACTCAGAGAGCAGACTTGTGAACATGTAAAATAATGTAAAGCTATTTTGTTTCTATCATCTTTGAATACTAAACACTTACTAAGTCCACTCATTTCATGTATTTTCACATTATTAATCACACCATTCAAATATTTCACGTTAGCCTAACTTGTCATTAAATCAAATTAAAAAGATCAATAATGACTTGACTTAGTAGTGAATGATGTGGACCAAATTGCAAATAATTTAAACACAACATTATGTACAAAAAAAAATAGAACACAACATTATGTACAAAAAAAATAGAACAAAAAACAATTTAGGATAAAAGCAAAATCAATTTCTTACCTCTACTCCTTCAAAATTGTTATTTCGCTTTTTAATTCAATTTAATGTCATGCCAGCCATCGTTAAGCCACACCATTCCATAAATGGTAAAGTTAACATGCATTGACTAAAATGTTCCTTTTAATGGTAAAAGGACTAAAATGAAATTTAAGATATGATATAGAGACTTATAGTAAACTTTAACCATCATAATCATATTTATATTTAAGATATTTTATGTTTATATATAAGTTTTATATTTACATTAACTATTTCTTCTTCTCTTTTTGATCATACAATATTACGAGAGGGGGAAGGGGATGAAAAGGTTTTGATTTGTGTCATCTAGGTGCTAGACAAGAGTTCTAACCACTGATCCAATTAAGCCTTTGCTATATTAATAACATATGATGTAACAGTCTGTTTTCAATGAAATCAGAACAGTGGTTGTGGGACCACAAATCCGAGTCAGAAAGAAAATTTATTAAATTTTAATAAATTTTCATGGTTTGCATTATGATAGGAAAGACGTATGAAAATTTCGATAAGAAAATTTTACCGATTACACGTTTAATTGTGGAAAGGACCAAATTGCATAAAATGAAAAAGTTGAGTTCTAGTAGCTATAAGCATCAAATAGCTATGGAATTCAAAATTTGAGGTCCTTATAAGGTAATTAGACCATTAAGAAAAGTTAATAGATATTTTTGATGATTCGTCCATGGAAAATTAGAAAAAGAAAAGGACTAAATTGGAAATGAAATAAATAAAAGATGATAAATTAAATAAATGTTTAATATCATCATATTATATCATCTTCTTCCCCAAAAATACATGGAAACCCTAGGAAAGAGGAAACAAGCTTTCTTGGCTTAATTGGGTAAGTAATCCTGTCCCGTTTTTAGTAATTTTTATATTTTCGAGTTCGGAATAGCTTAATCTATCTATCTATTTTGGGCATTAATTTACAAAGATATCAAAGTATAGAAATTTTTCCATGGATATAAATTCTGAAATTTTGAAATTTATGGTAGAAAATGAAAGGTTGTTAATAAATAAACAACTTTTACAAAGAGAAATTTCATGAAATTGTGATTTAGGGACTAAATTGAAAAATTGTAAAACCCATGGAAAAATTCTGATTTTTGTGAAATTCATAGGCTATTATTAAGACATGTAAAAATTGGTTAGGCTTGAAATAAGGATTAAATTGCATGAATTTCATTTTCTGAGCGTAGGGACAAAATTGTCATTTATGAAAAGTATATGAGCAAAATAGTAATTTTGCCTAAGAAGTGAATTGAGTTTAATTGAGTATGAAATGGATTAAATTGATGTTAAACTCATTTATATAGATCCGGAAAACTTAAATACGAAGTTAGATCGAGGAAAAGAAAAAGTGTTAGCTTAGTAGATTTATGTATACGAACAAGTAACGAGGTATGTTCATGTAACTAAATTGTGTTTATTTATATGCTTAAATTGAATGTTGTATGCATGAATTGTGTAAATGCTATTAATGTGAAAATTTAATACATGATCGATAAAGCTGGATAAATGTTGAGTCCTGTATGAATAATGAAATTCGATGGATACAGTATTTTCTCGTATTGATTATAGTTCTACATATGTTGCGAACGGATTATAGCTCGGACGAGCAATCCTGTTATAAGCCCTCTCGAGCGTCCTGTTATATAGTTCCTGCAAGAATTTTAATCAGTAGTGATCCTGCATGTGTTACGCACTACCACAGCTCTTTGTGAGCGCCCTGTTACACGATTCAATCGGTTGTGATCTAGCATTTATTGCGGACACAAACACAGCTCTTTGTGAGCATCCTGATATAGGCTCTTATGAGCTTCCTGACATGGCTCGCTTGAACTTCCTGATAATAACTTTTCGGAGTTACCTATTAAGCTCAATGAGCTTCCTGTTATAAACTCTTATGGTTTCCTAATTTAGCTTAGATAAGCTTCCTGTTACATGGCTCACATGAGCATCCTGATATATGGCTCGAGAGTGTGCTTCCTGATTATACCCTAATTGGGTACCCCTGGATATGAATTGGCGAATTTCAGTTTTGTACACTTTAAGTGTACTACATGAACGTATCCATCGATATTTCAAATAAATTCAACGGGTAAAGTTTTGACATTGCTAAAATGAACTTGAAATGATTTGTCATGGAAATGTACATGTAATATGGAATAATGATATGGAAAGCATATGTATATGAAAATCATTAAACGATGAGCTCATCCATGTTCTTAGTATTATGTGAATTACTTACTAACATGATTGATGAAGTTATGTTTTAGGCTATTAGCCAAATTGCTTGGATGCATTTTTGTGTGCTTATCTTAAATGAAAATATATGGTAAGTTAAATTCCTGTTATACGAACTTACTAAGCATTTGAAATGCTTGCTCAGTTTTCTTTTCTCTATTTTATAGTGCTCGAAAGCTCGTAAAGGTTGGAGAGCGGTCGGAGCATCATCACACTATCCTCAAGCTTGTTTTGGTATAAATAACAAACCTATTTTGGACATAATGGCATGAATAGTTTAAAGTGCCCAATAGAGGCATGCATATGTTTGGTTGTAACTAGCCATTGGAATGGCTAGTGTTATATGCATTTTGATGTAATTATATAGTGTCATATCATGTTTGAAGTGTGTTGAAATGGTTGAAAGGTAGAAGATATATAAATCAAATGATGAATGGATTTGAATTAGTATAATCGATAAATTTTGTTCATGAAAACAGGCATGAATTTGGTAAGTTTAAAACACATTAGTATAGATGTTAATATGCCATGTAAAAGATTGGTTTTGGCTTGGTTTTTATATACTAAATTGGGTTGAATGTGTGTCAAAGTGTTGATGTAGGTGCAATGTAAAATGGGTGAGAAATATGGCTTGGAAAATAGCCTTATTTTGTCCACACGGGTAGACACACAGGCGTGTGTTTCAACCATGTATGACATATAGCCATACGCACGGGTGTGTGGTTTGGCCGTGTGTCCCTTACATCTTAAAAATTGAGAAACAGAATGCTCAGAATCGCTCACACGGGTGTGTGTCTTAGCCGTGTGAGTCACACGGCCTAGCACGGGCGTGTGACATGACCGTGTAAATCTTGCACCTAATTTTTGAAAATTAAATTGTCCACACAGCCTAGCACATGGGCGTGTGGATGACCGTGTGACCTAAGTCAGAGAGTTACATGAGTAAGGACACGGGCTGGGACACGGCCGTGTGCCTCAGATGGCTTGGGACACGGGCGTTTCATTGGCTGTGTGAGCCACACGGGCTTGTGTCCCTTATACTTAAGAAAATTTTGAGATTTCGCGAAAAATTTTCTGTGATTCTGGTTTAGTCCTGACACGATTCTAATATGTATTTTGAGTCTCGATGACCCATATGAGGGACATTATGATTGATTGTGATTGATTCTCGGAAATGAATAGTAAATGACATAAATTAACTATAATTGAACTTTAAACTCCGGTAATGTTCTGTAACCCTATTCTGGCAACGGATACGGGTTAGGGGTGTTACATATGAATGTTAAGTTATTTATATGTATCCTATTTTAGTGTTTTATTGAGTTAGTGTCACATGTCAACTGGGTACTAACTCAATTATAAAATACTAAAATACCTTCCCATATACAAAATAAATTAAATTTTAATATGGTATTTTTTGGTCTTTTAATATAATAAATCAATAGAAATATGATGAGATTAAGATTTAAATTTAGAGCACCATGAATGATAAACGATTAACTTTACCATTGTAACCAAAATATTAATTAATTTTTATGTGAATTTTTAATAAATATATTATATTATTTTCTTGTGTTTAATTTATTTTGTATAATTGTATCATGCTTAAAATTGTTTGGCATTTCTTTGTAGTGATTATAATTTGCCTTTTGATATAGTTAACCTTGGTAAAGAGTTTTAAAATTTTTGAGATTTTTTAAATATTAACATTTCAAAATTTATCAATTTAAAATATTAGCATTTGTAATTGCTTTGTTTGGATAAATAAGTGACTTAGAAAAAAAAAGCAATTATTGGAATTTTATAAATTAAAAAATAATTATAAAAGAAGAATATATTAAAAATAAATAGTATAAAAATAGTCAACATGGATATAATTATATTTGTAAAAATTTTAAAATAAATTTAATAAAATAAAATTCTAAACATATATATTAAAATTGAATAAAATAATTTTTGAAGTTTAAATTTTTATCTCATAGTGGGACCATGTGTATTAAACCAAATAAAATTATAACGAATTTTGAGAATCCTCTTATTTAAGTGGAATTTACAAAAAAGAAATTAAACTATCGAAATTCCATTTTAAAAATTTCTAATATATCTGTCCAAATAAATAAATTTATTTTTAAAATTTTGAAAACCTTAATGCAAATAAAATATATCTTAAAATAAAATCATAAATACGGCTATTATTATTCACTAATCACTCCAAAAATGATTATTTAAATTAATATTGATGGTTGAATATGTTGTTGGCTTATCTTAAATAATATAAAATTTATTCAACTCAAAATATATCATTAAAATTTTGACTTAAAAGAATTAAGTTTAAATAAATAGATTTATATTATAAAATGTTACTCATGTTTATTTATTTAAAATTATATATTTGTTTATTTATTGGATTTTAATTTGACTACTAATATAATAAGGTATACAAGTCCATATTACGACACGTGATACATCTCTCTTTTTATATTTTTTAAATAATTTATTTAATATATATAATCCGTTTAATTTCTATAATTTTAAAGAGTTATTTTATATTTTTCTAACCAAATTATCATTTCAAAATATTTAATTTTAAAATATATTTTGATATATATAAATTTCCCATTAAATTTTTAATTTAATTTTTTAAATTACTCCTTAAATGCTTTTTTTAAAATTAGATAAATACTCCTTTCATAGTTATTTTTTTATTATTTTCTTATAATTTTTATGTATTAAATTAGAAATTCGGCTAAATTTCAATTCATTATTTTTTCTATTTACATAGTTATTTTTTACTTTTTCGTAGTTGACATTTTTCATACATGTATTTGAACAAGAGGAAAAATCCTAAAAAGGAAATGGCCAATTTTTTTTTAAATAGATAAAAGAGAATTTTTAAATTTAAATGTCAATTTTTTATCTTTACAAATTTGTTTTTGAATAATTCTTTACAGCCAAACATTTTATTTTTAAAAAAAAAATTTAGGGTTTTTTTTCTTCTGAAAAATGATTTAGGTAATTAAAAAACATTTAGATTATTGAAAAAAAATTTGAAAAATGATTAATTGCTGAACCTAACTGTAAAGTTAATTTATTTTATATCAATAATGCTTTTTCTATAAAAAATATTTTAAAATTGATTTAAAATATTGATAATTATTACAACATATATAGATTTAAAATTGAGATTTGAAATGAAACATTAATTTTAGGTGATAAAATCTTATTTAAAACACCGTTTTAAAGTGATAAATTTTAAAATAGATTTCAATTAAAAGTGATAAAATCAACTATAAATACCAATTAGAATACTGGCAAAGGTAATCTATTTAGTTAACTGTGGGGATATCCATTTTCACATATAATCTCATGTCAAAGAATACGTTTTCAAAATAGGTTTTTTTTTTTTTAATAATCTCATTATAGGTTCTAATTATATCTTCTTCTTTTTTTTTGGTAAATATAAAGCTTAGATAACAAATCTAAGATAACATCTGCAACTAATGTGCTCTATCTGTGACCAACAATGATTGACGCATGTCATCCTCCAAAAGTTCCCTTACATACCTAAGGGGTTCCTAAAAAATAATCAATTGATCCATCAGACCACCATCTGCCTTCGCGATGCAATCCGCAACTTTGTTGGCTTCCCTTTGAATGTGTCTAAACTTAACTTCCTAAGGTTTCAAACACCACCCATGAATGCCTTTAATTTCACCAACATTACTCACTGATGCCCAACCATTTCGAATGAATTCAATCAACATAGCATTATCACATTCTAATTCAATTTGCCTGAAACCCCAATCCCAAGCCAATTTCGGGCCTTCTAGAATAGCTCTAGCTTCTACCTGCAAGATATCAGACAACTCAACTATCATTTTGAAACCTACCAACCAGCCACCATTAGGCCCTCTCACCACCCCTCCAATTGCCCCCTTCAAAATTTGCCTCGCCACCGAACCATCAACATTAACTTTAGCCCATCCTACCTCGGGTAATTGCCAACTTCTTATTGTCATAGATGTACAAGCCCATTGTTTAGTGAATTCTTTAGTCCCCAAAGATTTTGCCCATATTTTTGCGAAATTGATTAGTTTAGAAATACTTCCGCTAGAATGACAGAAAATAAAACTATTTCTGTTCTTCCAAATAAACTAACAGATAATAGAATAGAAAATAGTTCACTCTCCATCAGGAGACAACAAATTACTTTTATTCTTAATATTCCATAGTATCCACCTCTCTCTTGTTAATCGAAAAAAAAATGTCCCAGGCCCTTGTTGGTACAACTGATTTCCACACCCCAGAGGCAAAAGCACAATCTATAATAGATGTATTGACGACTCCACAACATCACTGCAAAGTTCACAAGCATGGGATTGTGCAATTCCCCGTCTCGTGCGCTCTTTATTCGATAGAAGCCTATCACGGAGGAACAACCAAAGGAACATTCGAACCCGTTGAGGCTCCTGAACCTTCCAAAGTAACATATGCCCCTCATTATGTCTCAAAGTATGAGTAGAGAAGAGATTCTTATAGGACTCTGCCATTGAGAATCTCCTTGCTGTCATCCATCCCCAGCTAGTACTTTGCAGGCCTTAATTTGTTCAACCACTCGTCGGGGAACCACCATTAATAACCACTGTGTATTCCATATACCATTTGATAAAGTCGTATCGCAAACTCGAGTTGTTTCATCAAGAATCCCGTGACCAATAAAATGATATTTTAAAAGTCCCACTTCTCTTACCCAATTGTCGTTCCAAAAGTTAATCACACCTCCATCATTTACCACCCAAAACAGTCACTTCTTGACCTCATCCCAAACCTTAGACAATGAGCGCCAAAGATAAGAATAGTTATACGAGTAATACCATGTATTTTGTATTTATTCCGTAAGATCCTAAACAAAAATACTTCAGTATTAGCAATCATGTTATACCCAAGTTTCAATAGAAAAAGTTTATTCTGATCAACAATGTGCCTTATCCCAAGTCCCTCATTCACCATAAGTTTGCAGCTATCTTTCCAATTGACAAACGATATTTTTTTCTTTGAAACTGAAAACCCCCAATAAAAATTTCGAGTCAATTTCTCAATCTCCTTGCAAATCGAAATAAGAATGCGAGTTGTTGCCATAAAATAATTAGGTATTGCCATTAGAACTGTTTTAACCAAGGTGAGTCTTCCTACTAAGGATAATTTGCGCACATCCCACCCACCAAGGCAATTTCGAACTTTATCCATGATGAATTGGAATGAACCAACTCCAACTCGACCAAATAATAAGGGCATTCCTAAGTATCTTCCCAAATCGCTGACTTTAGAGAAACCAAATTTGGCACAAAGCCTTGATTGTTCCTCCATATTAACATTATTCGAGAAATAAACCCTAGTCTTTTACTAATTAACCCTTTGCCCAAAGAAGTGACAAAAAGTATCCAACACATACTTAAGACAATCAACTCTTTTCCTAACTACCCTACAAAAGAGTATCAAATCATTCGCAAAAAATAAGTTAGAACTCCTGGGCCTCTACGAGAAAGTATGAGCGGTTCCCAACAATTTTGCTTGACTGCCACATCGATCAAATGTCCCAACGTTCCATGCCTAAAACAAACAAATACGAAGATAAAGGATCACCTTGAAGGGCACATCTGGTTGGGGTAAATGTCTCCATGAGAGAACCATTCCAAAGTAATTGCATGGATGATAAAGAAACACAATTCATGATAATCCTTACAAGAGATTCCAAAAATCTCACAAACAAGTTCCTTGTAAAAAATCCCATCTAACCCGATCATAAGCTTTCTCCATGTCGACCTTTACAGCCATCCAGCCCTTTTTACTCTTTGTATTTTTCATTGTGTGAATAGCTTCTTATGCCACTACTATATTATCTGATATGCTTCGCGAAGTAATAAAACTTGACTGATTTTGCTTCACCAAAATTTGCATAGCTCGACAAAGTCGAATAACAATTAGCGTAATAGTAACCTTATATAACACGGTACAAAGACTAATTGGGCGAAATTGATTAATGGTTTCTGCTCCAATGTTTTTGGGAATAAAAACCAGTAAGGTTCTATTGAGACTTGGCTCCAAAACACCTCCCCTGAAAAGATTTTTTACCATCTCGAAAACACTTTCGCCTACAATATCCCAAATATCTTGATAAAATTTCGCATGAAACTCGTAGATCCCCGGAGAGTTAAGAGGAGTCATACTAAACATAGAATGTTTGACTTCTTCCATACTCACCTTGTAAGAGAGCGTTTCAAGCAATTCCCCTCCAACCCTCAAAAAGCGCCATGTAATTGGGAAATCTCCAATCTGGTTATCATCCACCTTATACAACTTGGAGAAATATCCAACTGCATGATTCCTTAAAATCACATTATCAAAACACCACTCTGATCCATCAATTTTCAATGCCTCAATTCTATTCTGCTTCCTCGTTTTCATGGTACGGCCATGGAAAAATTTTATGTTTCAATCACCATTCCAAAGCCACTCACACCGTGACTTTTAGAACCATAAAAGCTTCTCTTGTGTAGTATTTGTTCAATTTTTATGCGAATTTCCACTTCTCTTTGTTTTAAACATTCAGAGAAGCAATGTTTTAACCTTTCCTGAACCCATTCCAACTTTCTCAATGCCCTCCATTTTTGTGAAAAATATTCCCAAATACTGTCTTATTCCATTCTTTAATCCACTGAGTTGAAATCCTTAAATTCTCAATAATGCTAACATCGGATTTCTAGGATTTTGTAACAACATCGTAGAATTTCGAGTGTGTTTATTAGCTTGCTAAGAAACGAAAAGGCCTCTCACCCTCTCTTCCTTTAAACATACTAGCCGAAACAAGAATGAATCGATAATCTAATTTTAGCCTATACAAGTGGCGAACATAGGAATTAGGTGCAAAAGATAACCAAAGTTCATTACCAAGTGCCCGGTCTAGCCATTCATAAAGATTTCCCCTAATCCAAGTATATATTAATCCTTGAAACCCTAAATCTTAAAGTACCTATTGAAAAAGAAAAGACTTAAAGTGGTTACAACCCAAATTTCGAGCCTCTGTCCCCCATACCTTTCTTCACAGCTTAAAACGACATTAAAGTCACCAGCCAAAAGCCATGGTTCCATTACTTCAACAACTATTACATTTAGGTTATTCCAAAGTTCCTTCCTCGTATTTCATTGAGGATTTGCATAAATTTCAGTGCACAAGAAAGAAGTTATATTCCCATCGGCTCGTATTCTCATATGTATAAATTTTAAATGCACCTTCAAGATATCAATACCAATATCATCGCTCCATAACAACCAGAGACCCCACGCAAATCCTGTGGCTTCAACTCTAAAAGAATTGTCAAACCTAAGCTTGGCTATCACTGAGTCAGCCTTACTTCCGCTGATTCTTGTATCAAATAAAGCAACAAAATTTGGCTTAAATTCCTTTTTATATTTAGCCAAAAAAATTCGAAAACGGGTATGCCCACACCTCTAACAATTCCAGAAAAACCCCTTAAAATTCAAACCTACCATTATCTAATTAATAATTAAAAATTTGATACCTACCCATTCATGCATTCTTAGCATCTACTAGCATCTCATCCTCTGTCTTAACTAATGCAGTATCACCTCCCACCATGACCATATCACCTGCGACGAATTTGCTTAAGCCTTGAATAAGGTCTTCAATCGCCACATCAGTCGGAATAGAAATGTTATCAACATGCGAAGATTTTTTTGGGTCATGTCCTATGTTTTCACCAGTCCCCTTCGCTATCATAGATTGTTGTTGACCAATATCCTTCCTCAAATTAGAAAACGAACTGGAACACTCTGGAACATCTAAAGAATTTACCTCCTCCAAATTCCCTTTTTTTTTTTTAACTTCAAAGAAACAACTATGTTTTCTTCCTTTAAAAAGCCCATTCTCAATAGCCCGAAATTGTATTGGTTCCAACCTAGAGTCTAGTATTCATGGCCCCATTCTTGAACCATCCTCAAAAGGGTTACCATTCAGCCGAGGCTGAGCCATCGTACTAGTAATAGGTTGTAGCACTTTAGACCCCCCTTTAGGCTCATTTAGGTTAGAAACCACTTTGTTTTTATCCTTAATCGTCCCTTTCCTACCAACAGTCATCTTTTTTTCACACTAGTTTTAAAATTCCTTTTAGTCAACCCTCCGTTCTCCACAATTTCCTCTCTAACCTCCTTATTTTATACTCTGTCATTTAAGCTAGATGCTTTGTTTCCATCTAATTCTTCAAGATTTCTGCATAGAATCCCAAATCGAGATCTTGATACCCCTTGATTGATGCTAACAACATGTGTTTTTGCCGCCAATTTAGAGCTCTATCGCTATCTTCATTCCACAATCATCCACGATCCAAATTTTCACCCTCAACTCGTTCTTTCATGGAGATATGCTTACCAACTCCACTTTCCAATATCCCTTCAGAAGTTTCTATTTCCCCCGATTCGTGAGGGCATTGGTTGTTCTTATGACCAAATCTCCCACATTCAAAACATACGAGTGGAAACGACTCATACTCCATACGCTGAAATTTCCCGTTAATTTGCACTTTTGAGACCAACAGTTTTCCCAAATCAACAAAGACTGTAATCCTCGGGAATTGATCTCTAGAAGTACTATCCGTATTTCAGTCAATTTTTGCAACCATCCCTATCGCATTGCTAATAAACCAAAGCAGGCTTTTCGTATACATACCTTTTGGAAGCCCAGGTAGCCTGATCCAAACCATTAGACTTGTTGGATAAGGTTGATCCATTGAAAATGTCGGCATCCACGGTCTCACTATCATATAATGCCCAAATATTTTCCATGGTCCACCAACCAGCGCCTCCAAATATTCCTCATTAGTTTGAAATTTGACCGAGAAATAATCGTTTTCTAGATCAATGATATGCAAAGGTTGATTTGTTCTCTAAATCGCTTGCAATTTGTTAACCATAGCAAAATACGAGATTTTTCTCCCAAGTAGCTTGACAATCACTGTCCGTGCCATTCACTTAGCGATGAATTGGTGTATCCAGTCAGAAAAGGTTATGGATGGAACACTGTCTATAATCTAAGCCTTTGCATCCCCATCACCCAATTCAAAGTCCTCCTCTTGCTGCACATTAGCCCTTGCAGGAGAACTTCCCATCAGCTTTTCTTTCCAAGATACAGATTGGGTACCAGCCCCTTCCACTATCATCGATTTTTCATTTACCACTAGGTCATTATGATCCGGTGGTTCATTCGTCCTACGTTTAACCTTCTTTGTCGACCTTCTGACGTCATTTGCAGAAGCCACATCGTAATTCGTCATTTGGAGAGCAATATATATTTTGTTATGGATAAGTATTCATCTCTGATATTTTTGACACAATGCTTAGAACTACCTATAGGCCTCCTCAACTCATAAATATAAGGATAATACATTTTAACACACTTGAACCATCGTCCTCCTAAATTGGCAACAATGCTCATGCCAATCGAGCTATGACTCAACCGACAAACAAAATTTTTGAGATAGATAACAGTTTAATAAAATTTTCATAAATATATATAAAAACTAATTAATCTATTTCTCACTATTTATTCAATTTATTTATACATCTATTTAAAAAACATATTTATGTACGCTATCTTAGATACAACTAATTAACATGGATTAGAAATCAATAATGTATTGAGCATAAATATTCATTACTTACGGTGCTATTTTGCTATAAAACATAGTTTGATTCCTTCAATAATACATGCAAAGCATTCGGATTTAATTTAATTAAAATTTTTATTACTAAATTTATAATAAAATGCTTTAATTACCCTTCATATTTACTTATTATTTTAAGTACATATATTTTTTAGATATATATAAAAAATGTGTGAAATCAATGATATATTTTTTTACCTTATTATTTTAATTAACATGGTATCGGAAATCAATAAAGTATTTACTATTTTTACCCTCAAAATGAAAGAAAAAGAAATAAGAGACCATTTGTAGTTAAAGCGGGTGGAGTAATTTCTACTTAAACCCCTCTGCTATTTTGAGTTATTCTTAGAGGGTCTTCCATCTTTTTGTTTTACTATGTTGGTCCTCCTTATTTTATTCTAATTACAATTTGACATAAATTAAAGTATCAATTTACATTGACACCCCCATAGTATTTAATATAAATTAAAAACTTGTGCAATTTAATATCTTAAATTTTAAAAATATAATATCCACATTCTTAATCTCTTTTTTTTTCTTTCAAGTCTTATTCGCACAAACAATTAAATTAACATATTTTGTTGATATATTGCTATTATTATAAATTTGTTAAAAAAGTATCCGTTATTCATATATTATTTTAAGATTTTTAAAATATACAATATTATAATACAATTTTTACAATATTTTCACCATACGTAAAAATAATATTTAAAAATTAAAAAAATTATGAAATAATATGATTAAATTTATTTTCACATTATTAGTTAAATTTTAAAAAAATACTAAATGATTTTAATATTTTTCCTCTCCTCTTACTCCACCGATCTTCTGGCAGTTATCCCTTCATTTCGTTTATTGGTTTTTTAATATAATTCAGTAACCGTCTCCGCAAGGTATTCTCACCACAAAAACAAAAGCATTGTGGAAGTAACCATCTCCCGTCTTTCTTCTCTTTCCCAAAGCGCAAATCCAACTACTTACCAAGCAAACCCAATTTAAAACAATACCGCCATAATTTAACCGCCAACCCCCCTGCTCCGTCGCCGCATCAGCTTTTCTCTAAATTTTCCAAAGCATCTTTTTTGCTGTGCTTCCACCGTATGGGATCATTCCCTGGTCCTCCTCTCCGACCGGTCGACGGCCAGTTGGCTTAAAACTATCGTCGACGTCAGCGACCTATTTTCTGATAGCGTGGATTTAAATCGGATGAGCCAGAGAAACGAGAAACCTTTGGGAGAAGAGGGAACGGATGATCCGATCCCTCCGCAGCAAGTGGATCTGAAGATAAACGACATCTTGGGGAATGGGATATCGGGAATGCTTTACAAATGGGTGAATTACGGGAAAGGATGGAAACCGAGATGGTTCGTTTTGCAAGACGGAGTTCTATCATATTATAAAATCAACGGGCCTGATAAGATCCTTGTTAGCCAAGAAACAGAAAAAGGATGCAAAGTTATCGGCGAAAAATCTCGCCGTATTATTTCCGGCCATCGCGATTCCTTTTCAAATAATTCGCTAACCAATCGCAAACCCTTCGGTGAAGTCCATCTAGAGGTCAAAGTCAAGAAAAAAGGTTTAAAATAAACGAAAATGAATTTGATTTTTGAGTTATTGATTTTATTTTTTGTCTCAGGTTTCTACTTTCAGGCAAAGCAAATCACACGATAAGAGATTCTCAATCTTTACCGGAACGAAGATGCTTCATTTACGAGCCGAGTCGCAGGACGATCGAGAAGCGTGGATGGAGGCGCTTCAGGCCGTTAAGGATATGTTCCATAGGGCGTTCCATAGTAAGGTAGTGGCGCCGATGGTGGACAAAGTGGCGATTTCAACCGAGAAGTTGAGGCAACGGCTGGTGCAGGAAGGGTTAGACTCAGCGACAATCGAAGATAGCGAACAGATCATGAGGAATGAATTCGCCACGTTGCAGAAGCAGCTCGTATTGCTTAAACAGAAACAAAGGCTACTCATCGACATCTTGCAACAATTAGAGGTATATGTTATGAAAATGAGAAAAAAACATTCAATTTTCAAAAACTGATCCAACATTTACTTCGATTCACTAATAAAAAATTATATTTCAGATTATTGATATTTAAAATAAAAAAAAAATTCAATTAGAGGATGTATGTTTTGTGCGTGTTATATATGCTTGTCAATAAATTTGATTTTTTTTTATTTTATAAAAAAAATCTGAAAAAGGTATCGAAAGGATGAAATCTTGACCGCCCAATCAGTCCAGGTGAAAAACACAAGGGGGACCCATTCTATCCAATCTTCTCTGGAACCCAAACCGTCAGTGTATTAAAAAAATCACGTGTGTACTTTTGGTGAAGGACTCTATCCAACCGTAATTGCATCAGATTATTTGTTTTGTTTTAGTTATTTTCCATACGTTTTATAATTTTTTTTAAATGTGCTTTTAATAAATTAATGTGTTGAGTATTGTCGTCTATTAAAAAAAATAAAGTGTTCATTTCAAATATTATATTGGAAAATATAAAATATATATTTAAATGATGTTTGAATATGTTAATATTATGTTGTTTCATTATAAATATTAAAATTTAATTTATTGTAATTCATTATTAGTACTTTTATATGTGAAATAAATTTTAAAATTTTATTAATAATTAATATTAATTATTTTAAAATTTTAATTTGAATATATAACATATAATATTAAAATATAATTATCACAAATACAAATATATAATGATATATTTTTTTAAATAAGTTTTAATGGAAAATAATTGTACATTGAATACAAATATTAAATTAAAAAATAAAGATTGAAAACATAATCCGACTTTCTTTAAGAAAAACATCAGACTCAAAGTGGATTTTTTTTTTTTTTAGAATTAATTATAGAGAGATGTTTTAGAGAGGAGGAAAAACTAGATGTTGAGTTTGGGTTAGACTTAAGCATGATATTAACATATTTTATATTTATTCAAAGTCGATCTGACCCGAAATATTAGCAAAAAATTTTGTCCAAATCCTTCTATATTAGCATAAAAATAGGTCGGATTAGGCTGGGCTTGGCCTTTGAATATTCAAATGTGAGTTCAACACATTTTTTAAACGAATCTAATTTTTTTATTCAAGCCCAATTTTCAGGCATAATATTTTTATTCAAATCCTCCCAAATTTCTGACGAATAAACAGATCTAGAAATTACGAAAGTACTTGAAATTTGGAAACATCTTATCAATATCATCAGTCACAGCAAAGAATATTTACTTTCACAAAGATAAAGAATATTAAATTTCCATCTCTATACTATTATTTGAATATATAATTGATTTAGTGTTAGGGTTAAAGGATGAAACCATTACTAACTTAGTTAAAGAAATTATAAAAATATTTTTAGATGTATATAATAATTTTTATTATTATAAAGTTATTTTTGTTTTTTTATTTTAATAAAATTGGTAAAGATTTAGCTTGTTTATAAAAATAATATAAAAATTAATTAATTATGAAAATGCGATGGAGAAAATTTAATTATGAGATTGGGTTGTTTGTTACAGTTCACGTCGGTGCCGCCTGACATACCGGTGGCACCACCTCTCCTTTTTAGCTAATCATCATGTAATCATCACTTTTTTTAAAAAAATTTATTGGTGTTACTACTATGCCAGGCGACATCCTTATGTATTTTTTAAAATACCCTTAAAAATACGGGTATATATTGAAAAAAATTATTTAATGGTGTTGCTGGTGTGTTAGGCGGTACCGGTGATTTAAAAAAAAAACCGCTGTAAAGAAAAAAAGTTATGACAAAAAAATATATTTTTCACATCAAGAATGAAACTGAACAAATAGTTGTCCAAATACATTTAAATCTAGACACATATTTGTCTATATTTATTGCAGATGTATTTTTAGTAAGTTTATATGTTTTTTATTTAAAAAAATCAAGTTATTTATATTAATATTTTAAAATTCAAAATATATAAAATTTAATAAAATTAAAATATATAAAAATTTATATATAGAAAAAAGAGACTAAACATATTGTTATCCATATTCATTGTAGACATACTTTTTAGTTCTTTTATATATTTTTATAAATTATAAATTTATAAAATTTTAGCTCTTTTCTATATTTACATATTTATATATAAATTATAATATATTATATATTTTTCAAATATTATATATTTTATATATATTTAATTGAATATATTTTTATAAATTTATATTTTATATATTTCTAAAATAATAATAACTTAAAATATAATATTTTATAAAAAATAAAAATATATAAACTTACTAAAAAATACATTCTAGATAAAATTAGTGTCCAGATTCAGATGTATCTGAACACTCATTTGTCAAAATTCATTCTTAATGTGTAAAAAAATATATTTTTATTAATTTATATGTATTTTTTAAAAAATATTTTTTAATTTATATCCATCACATGGCATATTGAGAGGCCGCCGTCTGTCATTATCGGATTGGCGATCAGTGATATGTTAGCACAAACTAACGATGTTAGTATAAAATTACCAACCTAGATGATAAAATACAGGTTCAAATATGAATTAAGTTAAAAAAAATATCAATTAAATACTTTTATACAAATTTAAGAGTAAACTACGTACAATCCAAATAAAATTTATATAGAAAATGTTGAATTCTAAAACATTAAAGAAGGAAGAATGAGTTCCTCCTTCAAGACAGCGCAATCTGGAGCATAGGAAAGGAAACCAACCGACCAAACATTGCACTTTGAAAATCAAAGATAATGTTGAGAGGTGGTGTCCCTTACTTGGCTAAGCAGTCCCTATTTGAAACTAGAAAAGTGAGGCTAATGTTGCTTTTCACCCAAAATAAAACCCCCAATATTCCTCAGATAATTCAAAACCAAGGAAGAATAGAGACAGTTTCAAGGAATCACAATCATATTTGTCTCAACTTCCAAAAAGGCATAGTGTAAAATACCATTTTCTTTACTTCTTCTTCCCCAAGTTGCCTCATTTCGTTTGGTCTAATTAGAAGACTTCACGAAACAAAGCCATATTAATATCAAAAATCATTAGCCTCTCTTTTCTTTTTCTTTTTTGGATAATAGGTTTTTGAAGATTAAATTTACAACCTATCCTCAATTAGGATTTCCTTTTAATGGTTACTCAGTTTAGATCATATTTGAATTCTATTTAATGCTCAAACTAAATTAAACTATAAAAAGAAGAGATATGGAGGAGAGAGTGGTTATGCTACTGGAGTTCGGTTCACTCAGTCAAAGTGGAGGCTTGGAGATTATAGAAAGTAGAGGTGGAGTAAACTTTGGAGAGTAGAAGTTGAGAATATCTGAGTTGAGTGTAGGCTAGTATCTCTGTGGAGTCGTTTCCTTCTTCATCGTTCTTGGAGGTATTTATAGTTGGGTCTCGTGCAAGATGGTGCTAATGTGTAAACTTGTCATTTAACCATCATTGCAGAACGCGTGGGGCAAATGTCCTCGATTCGATGAGGATGGCTCTGATGAGACCAACCCTATCATTCATTCTAATTTGTAGGTATGAAGTAGTTGAGCCCACGTGGGATTTGGCGCCCAACGATATCACGTTCCTAATAGATAGATGGTTGAGGGGCCTTGAGCAACAAGTTGTTCCTACTTGTCTGGGTTGTTAGAATGGGAAGTGAAACTTGAGAGTGACCATTTCAATTAGTAACTAGTGGATTTACTCTTCAAGCAACCTTCTAGCTTGCCACGTGTCCTTATTCGGGTAAGGGATATAACAATATATATTAAATGAAAATTTAAATAGAGGAAACAATTTGGATTATCAAAATTTTATAAAAAGTCCATCTCAATTCAAGTTAGAGCGGGTTGACCGTCAATAAGCCTATGTAAGACTAATAATACTTGGTGAAGATTGCTTGATTTTCCATGAATGTAACAAGGAAGACAGGGAAAAAGCCTAAAATCCCAGGACTGTGGAACATGGCATCCATTACGGGATAAGCAACAAACAATTCCACAAACACAAGAGTGAAAGGTATTCATGTCGCTTATTATAGAATTCAGCAAAAGAAGATAAGAGTGGACAACAATTTATGTGAACACTGTTCATAATAGTGTATTGCTTTCTACTGCCACTACGAAATCTGGGACGTACATGTTTTTATTGACAAATTTCATCCCTGATTGATTTTTTTCGGCATATCATTCCAAATGCCACCACCCATTGATCTATAATAAACTTTCACAATATATTTAAGCAATGAATAAGACAAAAAGAAGATACATTGCTTACTTCTTTTTCATATTATGGGGCAAAAGGCTCATTTTTGTTACCCAAACCCAGCTTAGGAAAGTTTTGAGAGGCATCCACTTTGGACAAAAGAATGGGATGAATTGGACTAGCTTTGTTTATTTTTGTCCCAAAAAGGGAAGGCCATTTTTTGTTATTACCTTTGTTTTTTCTTGACTTTGAGTTTCTAAATCAATTAGTATTGACATAGTGGAGTTATCGGCAATCCTTGGTGAAGCGTTCAAACTTTCAGTTTTCGTTCCAGGCTAGATCCCTGAACAACCCTAATCCTAGGGTTGAGTTCATGGGATCATAGTAATAATAATAGTAGTAATATCACCTGCATTGACACAAATTTCTTCAACTGCAAGCATTCATTTTATACCTGCTAATATAATAGGATCAAACTGTTTAAGTTGATATTTAACACAAGTATAGCGCAGCAAAATATGTATCAACACAAGTATTGAACACATATATTTAATCGAAAATGAAAATTCAAAGAAACCGTTTTTGGCTAGGCATCGGGATGAGGCATACCGTATGCTTTGCATTACAGAAGCTACATTCCGTTGAAACCCAGAACATAAAATTGAAAGGCTCATGCTGTTATATAGACAGTGCAAATCCCATTTCAATATCAAATCAAACCATATTGTACTACAAGTCTACAATGCATTCATTTCGAATCAAACATAAAATTCAACATGATTCACTTCATCGAAACAAAAACGGTTAAGATCAACGAGGGGCTTTCTTCTTACCAGCAATGGCAACTCTCTTACCCTTCAAAGTCCGGCAATTGTTTTTGGTGTGCTGTCCTCTACAAGGCAATCCCTGAATATGGCGAACCCCTCGGTAGCACTGAATCTCTTTCAATCGCCGTATATTAAGAGCATTGAACCGCCTCTGCAAATCGAAATTGCTTAGTAATGAGCATTCATTTGCAACTCTTTAAAACAAGACAGAAGGACAAGGGCAAGTTACCAAGTCGCCTTCAATCATATATTTGGAGACTTCATCACGAATCGTAATGAGCTCTTCCTCCGACAAATCTTTGGTGACTTTGTTCTCCATTTGGAGATCGCATAGGATTTTACGAGCCCTCGTTCGACCAATCCCATGGATGTACTGCAGAGAGAATTCCACTCTCTTGTTGTTTGGAATTTCCACTCCGCCAACTCGAACGCATACAATGCTTAGACCATGATGCTAATCGATTCAAACCATTTTCACCAAGAATTTAGCTTCCAAACTCATTAAATTTTGGGTGAAGTGAACTATAGGAAAAGCACAAACTTTTGAATTCTACATTTGGAATATGACTTAAAATTTCCCCTTTTTTTTATCAACAATTAAGCATACTAAGAATTTGAATATGAATTTTCCAAGTATACGGAACCTTACTTTTCCCAAACCCTAAAACCTATTAAGCCTAAAGCAACAGTCTAGCAAACCAAACTAATTTCCATTTGTCATGATTGAAAATTTACGACGACGAGCAAAAATGCGCAGAAATAGTAAGATTTCAGCTAGCAATTGCTTTATCTTTACGATTTTTATTTTAATTCAAGGAAACTTATACAAAAGGTCAAGCGGTTAAGTTGAATAAAATTGAACAGAAATGAAAAGGAAATTTACCTTGGGAGGGTTTGAAACGGGGAGGGAAGCAGTGTTGGAGAGAGACATAGAGCTTACTTTGTTGCATATAAAGGAGAGAGAGGGTGCAACGGGCATCGCCAGGGTTTGCGCCATTTTCCTTTTCGACTTTCTCGGTATCCAAACAGAGTGAGAAGAAGAGCTTCAGACTTTGGTAGGAACTCTTATCCTCTTCCCCGGAAACAGACATTAAAAGTACTCGCTCCCTTGCAATGGCCACGTTTTCGTGGGCCTAAAATCAACCGGGCAATACTGAATGGCCCAAAACCAAGCCTGATAATGGGCCTTTTACTGATGGGGACTAGTCCCAAATCGGATATTGGGTTTTTGCAAAAGGGGTTTAGACAATTGGACTGGCTTAGGCTTTGATTGGAGTTTTGACTAAACAAATCTTTTTAGGTCCTAATTAGCAGAAAACGATGAAATATTTGGGGACAATAAGATACGGTTGGGTCCTTGAATTGTATGGAGTGGGGGAATTGAGAGACGAGCACATCCTGAAATCTCTCAACAAAGGAGTTTTGCACTTGGAAATGTCAGTTTGCCATAATGCTGTTTGTCGCCCTGCTTACCTATTGCCATAATGTTGTTTGTCGTCCTGCTTACCTATCCTGTTGGTTTGGCCGACCAGCCAGTTGTAGTAACTATCTGCTCCCATGTTTTTGTATTAACAGTGCTGAGAAGTTGGCACTTTGGTTTTTCGACTACTCCCAACTTCTGTCGTACCTTGCTTTGTTAACATGTCAACCACTTGTTCATGAGCAGGCACCTTACCAACAAGAAGTTGTAATCAAAATATTTAAACTTTGAGCCATGACCAGATTTGCAAAAACGACCACTGTACTCGGATTATCAAAAAACATGAGAGAAAATAGGAGGAAGTAGGGAGATCCTCATATGTAAAAAATCGATTATCCAAACAAAAAATAATAATTTCCCTTAAATTACTTAACTTTAATACTAACACATGCACAACACTAACAAGGCTAGAAAGGGCTTACAAAGATGGAAGCATCAGACTTATGTTTTTAGAATATGCTCTGATATTTTAATCAGTGGGACATCGCAGCGTTTCAAGGGGCTAAGAAATTAAGTATTGGGCCATGCCAAACAACTATAAAAGATATATTTATTACCGTTTGTAACTATGAGACAAAGTGAACCCACCAAAATGTACATGCATGTAGAGGTCTAGATTTTTTATAGTTTGGGTGGATCCAACACATCCCAATTTCCATATCTTTTAACATAAACTATTCAGTTTATATAATAAATATATAATCTATAATAAACACGTTCAAGAGCTAAATAAATAATCCAATCATTGGATAGGTATGTAAGTTAGGGAGAAAGGATTGTATAAAATTGTGATTCTACGTCATCCTTATCCCTTTCCAATAGGAGGATGACAAATCAGATTTTTCAGGTGATAAAAATCAGGAGGAAAAGTCTGATTTGTCGTTCTCCTATTGGAAAGAAATAAAAATGACGTGGAATCACAGTTTCATATAGAAAAAAAAAACAATTGGACCTTTCATAAAATAGTAATGTAATTTGAATGTGATTGATAGAAATAAAGAAAGCAGATGATAATGAAATATTTGAAAAAAGAAAACAAAACAGAAAAAGACAATGAAGTAGCAACTGGTCCACCCACTTGCTCCTCCATATACATATGTATATAATTCTATCATCCATAGGATTTGCTTTCGTCCTTGTATACTTTTTCTATCTGACAAATTTGAAGTTATTACCAAAAGGAAAATTCCTTATCAATGGCTTAGAATATAAAAAGATTATCAATCTGGAAGTCACTAACATTATATTATTTACTATACTGATCATCAGAGTCAAGTTTGGTGTTTTGAGGACACTAATTTCAATTGGTTAGTTAAACTTGATTATCATCAACATTTGATGACAATATATTTTTAGAGACGAAGATAGAAATATTGTGTCGTATACAACACAAAATAAACAAATTAATTAACCCTTAGAGAGCCAAAATGACTTCAAAAGGGGCCAATAATCACATCCTTCCAATATATTTTTAATCCATTGGATCAATTATATAAGAATGGCTTAACCCTTTTGTTTAAAAATAATATAGACCGTTTATTTATTTATTATGTTATTATAATAAGTAAAAAAAGAAAAAGCAACTTATTATATACACACACATTTGATGGTGTTAGGAAAGTGACAGCACAAATTGCTGTCCTTGGTTGCTAGACATTGGAGCACTAAATAAATAAATAAACATAGAAGCAAATACTTGTAATTAATAAATTATAAAATGTGATTATGATCCAAAGTCTTTGGAGATAATGCTCAAATTGTGGACTTTAATATTGATATTCTAATTTCTACCCTACCAACGAACATGCCCACTTACATTTCAACCAATTTAAAATCTCAACTATCCCTTTTAATATTAATTTCAGCAATTGGACTCTAATTGTTAAAATTTGCAAGCCTAGTTTTAATTTAATTATATATAATATGTAAAAATAATAAAAAATATTTTTAAAAATTAATTTAATTTTTAGCTTGTGCGAAGAAAATTTTTTAGAAAGCTTTTTATTGTAGTCAAAGTATAATTTATTATTACAAATTTAAAATTTTAAAAGATTTAAATAAAAATTTCCTATTTTGAGACCACGTTGATGATCACTAGATAGTTCAATTAAATTAAAGTGTATTATTTTATAAAAGTCAAAGCTACCTTTTGTATTTGATAATAATAATAATAAGTGCAAGTGTTGTACTAAAATTTGTGTATCTACCAAAATTTTATATAATTAAAACATTTTAGCAACAAATAAAAGAAATAAAAACTATGGGTGTTTTACTAAATAACACGATAGTTTATTCAGGACATCATCTAATGATGGATGTTAATTATATTAAAAAAATTATAAACCCTAACGTCCAATTTCAAAACCATTTGTCAGAATCTGCTTGATTGATGCAACATATGCCCACAGTGCATAAACTGGAAAATATGATACAATTTAATATGTTATCTCTCATCATTCTGCACCTTTTAACTCTTTTAAAAAAATAATAATTTAAATCAGGGTTTAGTTTCCACAACTTGGATTAAGATTCATTTAAATGTATACTGACAAACCAAGTAATGTAAAAAACTTCATAAAATATTTGAGATTCCGTAGAGCTCCCAGGAATCCAATTTATTTTAACCAACAAAAACTGTTATAAACACCAGAAAAAATTAAAATATAATAAATTACCATACACAAATAATTAAGAGATGTAAATACATTTCCATAATTTCTTTTATTTAATAATTTAATCGTTAAATTTATCAATTATTTTCATGTATATAAAATGTTGATAAATCTAATATATCGAATTAAAATACCATTTATATTAATATATATTGAACAATTGAAATTTTTTTAATTTACCCTCAAAATTGACGTGTATAATTTATATTTGAAGCAAGAAATATGACGGTTAAATTATTAAAATATTATAAAAGTAATATATGTAATTATTAAATATAAATTTTGGGGTAAAGTAAAAATGTATAAAAAGATAGGGTTGGAAGAGATGAGGTGAGGGACATCATGAAATGATTTGCTGGTTTGATTCCAACTTGGTAATTGGAACATGTATTATTAATATAAAAAGGGAAGCAGGGAGGAAAGATAACGTGTAAAAGGACAAAAGGAATAGAGGGGGGAAGGGAGCGCGGAAACTAAACAAAGGCAAAGGGGTGACCCTTGGACGTTCCAAGAACCAAACCCCCATGCATGCATTTAGCTGTATTTAAATTAGAGGGTCAGTCAATCTACCATCCTTCTCTCGAACGCCGCGTTCAATTCTAAACCCACCCTGGTCCCATCTATTTCACGCTTATTTAATATCACACTTCCCCTCTATAAATCGCAAATTTTGATAGGAGAAGCCATTTTTTTAAACGGTAGGGGAGACGGGGCGGATGGACTTTTCACTTTAAAGGCTATAAAGTATTTTTAAATAGGAGTAAGTAAAATTTCGAGTTATTCGGATTATTCAAATTAATTTGAATAAGAAATTTTGGATTTCAAGTTTAAGTCGAGTTAAATTTTTACAATTCAAATAACTAGAATAATTCGAATAACAGATTAGTACAAATACCGTTTTGGTCCTTGTCAATTTTGAAAATAAGTAAATTTGTCTCTCTCTTAACAAAAATTACAAAAAAACCAAAGTAATTTCAAAATTTAAAAATAATTTTTAAGATTTAAAATATTTATAGAAATTCTAAAATTTATATTTTTAAAAAAATTATAAATTTTTAAAAAAAATCTAAAAAATTTAATAAAATAATAATTTTAGAATCTAAATAAGTGATTATTGATTCAAGTTTATCATACTAAAATATCTTTCTTTCTTTTTTTTTTTTGCTTAAAAAAAGTTTTCAAATATCTATTGTTTCAAATTTTTGTGTTCTAAAATGGAAATAATTATATTGTACAAGATTTTAATTTAACATAATTAATTTTTCTAATTTAACTCAAACGGTCTTACTCGATTCAATTGAACGCTCACCCCTAATTCGAGTTATTCGAAAATCCAAATAAATAAAAAACAAAACTATATCGTTTTGATAAATGTTTACCTTTTCTAAAGTTAAAAGTCAAAACTATCAAGTTAAAAGGTAAAACTACGTTGTTTTGATAAATGTTTACCCATTAGTCTTACTTTCTTTCCCGAGTCCCCCACTCTCCTTTTTTCCTTTACTCAAAATTAATCTAAAAGCTTGACTTCGTCTACTTGTAAAATAATTGGTTCATGTAAACGGAACATTGAGTATAAATAATAAGATTCGTTAATTCGACTCGACTCGAAATGTTTTGACTCGATTCAACTCGATTCGAAAAAAATTCAAATTGAATTCGGTTGCTAAAATAGGATTCGTCAACTCCGCTAACTCGAAATTTTTTGACTTGATCGAATACTCACCCCTACTTTTAAATAATGTTTGCTTATCCTATCTGTTAACAAGCTTTGACTGAGGAAGCATCTCAATACAAACAACATAATAAAGATGAACAAGAAAATATATGCTTCTTTCTCTTAATTTCCAAGTCTAGTTCAAGCGAGCTTATATACGGAGTACTAGGACTAACAAACTAATAATCATTCACAAACCAATTTCTTAAAACTGACTCAAAAACCTAACAATTGTTAACATTTGACTATTGACTAGTAACTTTAATATTTGACTCGTTCCTTAGCAACTCGAAGTTGGTCACGAAATTAAACAAACATAGGTTGAGTTAAGGGCTTAGTGAGGATGTCAACAATCTGTTCACTAAAAGGAACATAGTTGACAACCAATTGACCTGCAAGAACTCGTTCCCTAACAAAGTGAACATCAATTTCTACATGCTTCACTTGAACATGATGAATCGAGTTTGCTGTCAAAGAAATTGCAGTACTATTGTCACACCACACAATAGGCAAACCAACACAATCAATTTGAAGCTCCTTTAGTAGATGCTCAATCCACAATAATTTAGACACACAATTAGCCACACTTCAATATTCTGCCTCAAATGTTGACTAAGAGACTACAACTTGCTTCATGGAACACCATGTCATTGGACAACCACCCAAGAAAAAATTGTAACTAGACGTAGAGAAACTATCTTCAGAGCAAAAAGCCAATCAACATCAACAAAAGCATTCTAGTTTTAAAGAGTCAAACCATTTGTAGAAAAGAGTCAAGTCCAACGTGCCTTTGAGATATCGGAGAATCATCTTAATAACCTGCTAGTCACATCTAGGAAAGTATTCATAAATTGACTTACTTTGTTGACAGAATACGTAATGTATGGGCGAGTAAGACATACTATTGTAAGGCACCAACTATCTATTGATACAAATGAGCATCAACTAGAGGACGATCTTCAAATCGCTATAGCTTAGGAGCACTAACCATTGGAGTGGGAGTGGGAGTGGGTGAAGCATCTGTCATAGAGGCTCAAGCAAGTAGATCAATAATGTACTTTAGCTGATGCAGTCGTAACCCATGTTCATCACGTTGAACTTCCACACCAAGAAAATAATTGAGCTCACCCAGGTCTTTGAGAGAAAATACAAAATTCAATTGTGTAACAGGAGCTGAAATCTCTGCTTTGTTGGTGCTAGCAACAATGATATCATCAACATATACTATAACAAATAGCTTAGCATTACCATAAGATCGAATGAACATAGAGTTGTCAACCCGAGAATATGTAAATCTTAAATGAGTGACTAAAAAACTTTTAATTTTATCAAACCAAGCTCTAAGAGCCTATCGCAATCCGTATAACACTTTGTGTAACTTGCATACGAGTTGTTGACCATTAGGACCTTCAACCTCAAACCTAGGAGGTTGACACATGTAGATGTCTTTAGTAAGTTCCCCATTGAAAAATGCATTATTGATGCTTAGTTGTTTGAGTGGCCAATTGTGATTAACGCAAGAGCCAAAGCAGTTCGTATACTATTGAACCTCTTAACCAAGCTAAATGGCTCACAATAATCATAGCTTCTCACTTGAGAGTACCCTTTTGCCACCAACCTGGATTTATATCAAGCTACTAAACTATCGGGTTTCCTCTTGACCTTGAACAACCATTTACATCTGATAGGCTTCTTTCTTAGAGGCAACACTTGCAGAGACTATGTACCATTCTTGAGAAAGGCATCTAATTCCTCCTTTATAGCTTGCTGCCAAGCATGATGCTTTATCGCCTCATGTACATCCACAGGTTCAACTTCCTCGTGTGCAGCAACTGTATAGACCTTAGGCTTAAAAACGCCAACCTTGGTTGTTTTAATCATAGGATGCTGATTAGACACTAAAGGAGCAGTAACAAGTACCTTGGTAGAGACAATGAGTGTTGTTTGTTGGAAACAATCCGATTTGAAAATGGTTTTCTTACATAGCAGAAAATAATATTTTTGAAAATCGACCTGGTTTGTGATATTTATAGTAATAAACCCTAGACCGAAATCATACATTTGTTTTTAGATAGACGAATCATTGTCGTTCCTAGCTTTCAACCAAACAATCTTCTTAGCTATTCTGGTACCACGAATTGCTTCGAGTGTGGGCTCGAACAATTCGAAGTAGACCCAAAAATAGAAATAATTTTCTTTTCTTTTAAGATGAAAACAAAAAATTCTCTCTTCAAATAGAAACCGACAAAATCATTATTTCAAAAAATATATTTAATTCTTAGAGAATAAAAGTCTCTCTATTTCCAGATAGAATAATAATATCTAAAAGTTGTGTTAATAGCCCTATCGGTGTCATTTATTTATAGGGAAAAAAGGTAGAACCCTTATTGAATTAGAGAAGTTTATTTCAACTAGAAAAATAAAATCCTAGTTCTAATAGGATGTAATGGGCGACAACCATAGTTAAATATACTTGGGATTACTATCCCACTTTATTACATAAGGGATTTTGGGCCTCTTTCATATCGGATCTAATTACAAATACTTCTCAGGCTTTTAACCCAATACTTTATAATTTGGTCCAACTTAATATTTGTTTTTCTATTTTTCATAAATAAACTTTAATATTTACATTAAATAATTTTCTCATCTTAATTTTATCACTGGTAAAAAATATGACGATTTTAACCTAATAAAATTTTTGAAAAAAAATATATTTAATATTTTATCATGCAACTTGCTCACTATGATCGTATGATTTATTTTTATTTTTGGGCTTTAAAATAACTCAAAAATATAAACTCAATCTTTCGATCATTTTTTGAGAAATCCGTATTCATTTTTAAATGAATTCATTTCTCATTTTTATTCTCATTTCTATTTTCTTTTTCATTCTGAAGAAAGCCACATTCATTTCTGTTGAAACCATTTTTTTTGGTAATCGACTTTTATTTTGAAACGAACGAAAATGGAAAATTAGAGTCGCCACCAATCTTTTTTTTATGTGGTTTGATCAGGTCACCTCGTAAATTTAATCGTTTTAATTTATCAAAACAATGTTTTTCGGTCTACAAAATCCAAAAATGGGTTCGGGAGACGGTTACGTACGAGGAAGGGTTAGCACCCTCGTATCGCCAAAAATTGGTACCTAGTTGATTAATTAATGTCTTAGTGTTGAAAGTTGAAAACTCGAAAAGAATTTAAAATACGATCCCTCTTTATATTAAGGCGCTATCTAACTAAATAATTTTCATGAAAAGAGTTTATTTCATGTTATTCGAGAAGGAAGGATACAATCCCTTAAATCCCCGAAAACAAGAATAAATGCTAAAAACTTTATTTATTTTAAAATATATTTGATTATCTTGGTTTTATAAAGAAGACATATTCCGTAAGTTAGGAACACGTCTTTTCTAATTCCAAATATAATGAATGTCGTTTTGATTTAAATATCTTCTTTTTATTCATCGTGCAAGAAAACGAACATGATACTTAAAGTGATACGCATTTAATTTATTCAGCGTGGTATGGAAACGAAAAGTATTTTAAAGGTCATCTTATCTCGAGGTAACAAAAGATCACATCCCGTAAGTTAGGATATGACACTTTAAAATCTCGAAAAATAAGCTCGTTTTTTTATTATTTAATTAAACCTCATGTATTTTGATTTTAAGAGGATATTTGGTCATTTGGGTTCAACGAGAAAATCGAAATCCCGTAAGTTGGGGTTCTACTTCTCGAATCTTCAAATACGAAACATTGCCTATTTTTAAATTTTTCTTTTTTGCATTGAGCAAAAATTAATGTAACACTTAAAATGGTATATATTTAATTTATTCGGGTACGGTGTAAAAATGGATAAATATGTTTGAATGTAACACTTAGCACAAGTATTAACACAATATAAAATAACGGATAAAAAGATGATATAACAAGTGGATAAATTAATAAAACGAAATATTATGCTAGTAAATGATGATAATGGACTATAATGATGATAAAATAAATAAATAAATAAATAACAATTTGATAATAATAACAATAATTATAATATTAGCATAAATAATAATAATGTATAATAAGATGGAAGTGCAAACATTATGAAAATAAAATAAAAGTCAAAGAAATAATAAATAAAATAATAAAAATAAAAAGTTGAAATTAAATAAAGGGTTCAATTGGAATTAAAATGAAATCAAGGGTATAAATTGTAGTGAATAGATAAATACGTAAATAACTTAAATGGGAATCATAAAAGATTGAATTTAAATAAACCAAGGGTTAAGTAAATAAAATAAATGTAAAAAGAATAAAATGCAAAAATATAAATGTAAATAAAATAAGTAGATAAAATACTAAGCTAAAAATGCAAGAATACTAAAAATAAAAAAAAATAATAAAAAGAACTAAGTGGTCAAAAGACCGAAATGAAAAAAAACAAACTTTAATGGGTAAATTTTAAAAAGAAAAAAATGGGGCTAGGACCAGAATGAAACACGCGTAAAGGAGGAGGGACTAAACGGGAAATTATTCCCAGCCCTACAAACGCACTGTTTCATGTTGGACTAAAATGAAACGAAGCCAAAATCATAAGGTAAAATTAAAAAAAAAACAGAAACATGATTAAGTTGAAACAGGGCTGAAAAGCGGAAGGGCCAAAAGAGTAAATAACCCATTCGTCCAAAACGCGCGGATCCTCTGAGCGGGTCGGGTCGAAGTGCGGATCCTAGGGCGAAACAACGTCGTTTTAGGGCTATTATGGCCAGCCCTAAACGACACCGTTTAATGGGCCTATATAATTCAATTTTTTTTTTAAAAAAATTCATTCTCTTCCGACTCTTTCAAAAAAAGCTAAAAAACTCTCTCACCCCCTCCATTTCTCCAGCCATTGGGCCACCATCAATCCGCCATGGTGTTCGCCGGTCGTCGACGACAGCGCCGCCGCTCAAGGTGGCCGATGAAATAAAAAAAACCTTCTTTGATCACTTATTCGCCCTCAACCCCGATTTAAAGCCAAAATACCAAAAAAAGCACCAAAATTTCGAAATGTGAAGAAGAAAGAAGAAGAAAACAAAAGGACTTTTTGGTTCCCCGATGCCGACGATAGTGTTTTTGGGGAGCCCACTGACTCGGCCACTCTCCAGACCAAAAAAGGCTCTGACTTCGGCAACTCAGGTGACTTGTTCATTTTTTCGTTTTTTTTAATGAATAAATAAATATATAAAATAAACTACCTTCGATTTTTTATCTCTGTTTTTAAAATTTCTAGTTTTTTTTGTATTTCTCTTGTATCCCTGTTAAATGGATTGTAATGGCTTTTATAGCCGAATAGTACATTTGATTTTACATTTGCTACTGTTCATGCTCTCGTTTATGCGTTCTTGTTTATGTCATATTTGTAGGTTTGCTTGGTCAATGAAGACGGAGACTCTGGCTTTTTGCCGTTTTGGTGCAAGGGAGGCAGACCTCTGGCGGTGGGCGCGTTGACGCAGCACGTGGAGGAGTGGCGACAGCTAGGGTTTTTTGCCTATTTTTTTTGCTGAAAATAGTTTAGTTTTTGGGCCATTTGGGCCATCAGGGTTTTAATTTATTTTGGGCCATTTGAGTCTTTTTTATAATTAGACTTTGGGGACTATTATTTTTTTTTATATTCATTTTTGTTTTTTTTTTTTGTTTTTATTAGGGCCCGGGAAAAAATGGGCCATTACAATTTCCAAATGATTTCCTTTCTCCATTTTCATTTTCATTTTGGAGAAAACCTTAATCATTTCCAAATGTTTCCTATTTCTTCATTTCACCATTTCTATTTATTTCTGTTCATTTGATTCAAATGCAATTCATTTTTGGTTTTAACGAGCTAGCGGCGAGACCGATTGGACATATGCAATTGATGCTCAAATGATTTATAATTAAGTTCTAGCTTTTCGCCTACTAATTAGAAATTTATTTAGTCAAGAAGTCATTCCACTATAGTATCGCGACTGAGCTCTCCCAAATGGCATACCATTATAAAAACAACTCGATTATTGCTTGTCCAATGACTTTGTCATAAGTGTGTTACCCTCATAGGATATCCTTAATCTTTTTGGAATAATATTCATCCTCCCAATATGATCGTATTTTATCTTATGGTAACATTATATATTCATTCATGAAAAGTCAATCACTATCAAATACTGATCAAGTCATCCATCACAAAGATGAACGACCCGTGGCCACGTTTACTTTCCATCAACCATGTAATGCCAATGAGAGGATACCATGTACCCATGTCTCGAGCTATGAATTTCACTTTTGTGAACGACGCTACATACTATAGAAGTCGCACACCCAGTGCACTAGCTTTCAGTTCCTTATCTATTTCGAACTTAGGCTTTCACTTACATCAAAATGTACGAGTCACGCATTCATAATTCGTCATCCACTCAGGATTTAGGTATGTCACACTACAAACGTCACAAGTGAATAAATCCATAAACGGATTCAAGATCTATTTTTCTTGGGTCTAATTCGATGTACTGTCAATCTAGCCAGTCACATCTATGTCTTTATTTTCTAAGAGTCATCCACTCCGATGCCCAAGACAAATCATCTCCTCAATTAGACTTGGTAAATGACATTATAGCTTTTCAATCAATTTGTTCATTTTTTATTAGAATAAGACCATGTTTAGGTTCGTTTACTAATATAAGTTGTATTTTCGTATTACAATCCGACCACGTAATACCACTTAGTATTAGTTAAAAATGTAACACCCTAGATCTGACGGGTCTAAAGTTTTGGGTGTATGGCAGTAAATAGCGCGTCTAGCGTGGTGATATCCGCCCAAATGATTATTTTGGCATATACGTGTGGACGTATAGTAACCGCACTTGAGTCAGTAAGAATTTGACTTCATGATATTTTGCTATATTAAAGAGAATTTTGTATTAATTGATAATGGGTAAGTATGGAATGAGTATTCGCCAAATGTATAGTACGTCTGATTTGTCTAGAATATTGTGCTAGTTAGATTTTAAGTAACTTGGTTAGAAATTAACTAGTTAGCCTACCTTGATAATTCTGATTGCGATGTGCTTATTTATATTTCCCTCGAAAACTGTAGCCCTTAAGAAGGTAAGTTCTAAAATGTGTGATGTAACACCTGATTTTGGTGAGTTCTAAAATTGGCGGGTAAGCCGAGTAGTACTCTAAATGGTGTAGTGCTATCCGCCCAACAGATG
The DNA here is from genome assembly GCA_005393395.2 of Gossypium australe. Classification (NCBI taxonomy): domain Eukaryota; kingdom Viridiplantae; phylum Streptophyta; class Magnoliopsida; order Malvales; family Malvaceae; genus Gossypium; species Gossypium australe. Next base: position 132,495,813 of record CM016616.1, on the reverse strand, counting down.
CTTTTAGCATAAAAGTAGACGCGTAGCAGGCATTATTTTTGCGATGGATTGTCTTAGAAAGGATAAATTGTTAAGAGAATGAGCTTAGTAATGAATTTTGGGTAATTGGGTTATCACCTAAAGGGATTATGTGCCGAGTTGGTTGTTTACGGTCCTGGTTACGTCCTAACGTGATGACTAGGAACGAACGATGGATTGGACCCCAATATATACAATGCTAGATTTTCGTACGTATTCTTTTAGTTGTAAACTATGAGCATCGCGGATCGAAAATGATTGCCATAGGGACAAATGTTGTATATCTAGATAATCAGGTTAAGAAAAAGGGAAGTTGTTCCTCTTCCTTCTTTAAGAACTATTCTTAGTCTAGATCTAAATGAACCTAAGCGTTTTCTCATTTCACTGAAATAAGTTGTAGATCTATATCTTTATCTAAGAATGCTCTATGACAAGGTAAGATTCACGACCCTACAAATTATGTTATGAGTGAGCAAATCTGTTTAACTGGGTAAAATGTATGATATAAGGCATTTTGGGGACTTCTATTGTTAGAGATGACAAAAAAATGAGTATATAAATAGATCTTTATGAGTTTCCTTGTCCTGTAAAATTAGTTGCTACTGATTGATCAAGGGAAGCCTAGAGTTTGGAGCTACAAACGGTGAAAGTCAGGTGAGTCCCTGAGCTGACCCTTACATACGTGTTATGTATTCGAGAAACTTCGGTGAAAAGAGATAAAACCATGAGATTCATACTAGAAAAGTCAGATGGGATGATTCTAATGAAAAATGTATGATTTATTGACTTGTGTGTATGGTTTGCATGAAATCTGATGGTCTAAGTGTGTAATAGGAATCTAAGGTTAAATGATGCTTGTATCTGAAGGGTTGAAAGGTGTATATGCGTCTAGAAAAACACGAATATGTCTTTCATGTATGAGTTAATGTATGATGAGTCTATGTCTATTTTCGGAGTCGTTTAAAGGGGTCCGTCGAGACTTTAAACACGATCTTTGAAAGTAAATGTCCATGGTCATGGCACCATAATTGTGTAAGACCATAGTTGGTAGGCTATGGTGTCATATGGAAAGACCATATCATGTAAGACCATAACTGGGGGGTTATGGCATCATATGGAAAGAACTGAAAGAATGTTATTACTTAATAGAGTTTTCTGCGTAACCCAAGATGACGAGGGGCAAACCTCGTGTAATGTGAGTCTAGGTGAATCCCTATTGTGAACACATCAGAAAAATGAAGCCTTTGTGACAATCTATGAATATGGAAGCCTTTGTGGCGATCTATGAAAAAGAACACTCTTGTGGCGCATTCTAAAGAATGGCCATTGTCGCAGTCGTTTAAAGGAATCTCCAAAATTAAGGTCCTAATAATAGCACGAAGAGGAAACACCCTTGCGGAAGATTGTGAAGAAACAACCTCTATGGTGCATACAGGATGGGCTACTTATGTAGTGTAATCTGGAAAGGTTCATAATGATGAACCATGAAGGACGTTTTTATAACGAACTATGTATTGTGTATCTGTCATGATCTATAATGTCCTTAAATGAAAACAGTAAAATTGTTAAGTATGAATTGTATCTGCGAATACTCCGGTGAAGTATATGATATGAATGAGATTTTACCAAGATAAGGAATCAAGGAAACACGACGAAGAAACGAAAATGTACTCTGAAGATGAATGCAAGTATTGTGTGCTCGAAAGGGAGTATTAGTGACTTGTGTATAGGTCTCTTTCTGGAACTTGATGGAGTATGTCACAGAGATTGAGGAATGTAGTTAAGGTTGCGAAGGTGCTGAGGAGAAGGAAAAGGACCCTAAAGTAAGATATGGAAACGAACCCGAGTTAAGGAATGGTAATTGAGGAAGTAACCATTAGAGGAAAAATGAAGAATAAAGAGTGATGGGACGTTCATTGAAACATTGAAAGCAACGCACTAGAATGATCCAAGTAAATGAGGGCTAACTCACTACGTTCCTTCGAATTTACCTCTATGTATGTTATGTTTTAGGTGGGTCTTTAAGGGTCTTCGCCTAGAGGGACGATGCCAGGGCTACGCCAAAGGAGTGGCGAGATGGGATATTGTGTATACAGAGCGAGTTTGGGTTGGCGTGGTTGAGTTTGTCGTAATAAATTCAAATAATATAATCAAGTTATAAGATTTGTCTATAAGTCCTTATAATTGAGATCCCTTGTATAATGATTGTAGCTGTTCGTTGAACATCTATTTGTATTTTGGTTGAAAGATTAAGTAAACAGGATGTATACTTGAAATCTTGTACGAGTAAATCAAGTGTAAGTCTGTAATAGAGTAGTAACACCCGAGGTCCGGATCCGACCGAATCGAGTTTAGGGCGTTACATGTGACACTTATTAAATTCCACTAAATAAGTAGAGTCATATTTATATGTGAGAGATGAGTTCTGAAATGGTTCTTCTTTCTTCTTCTTCTTCCTTAAGTGGTATTTATTGATACCTTCTTTAAACCTGAATGTATGTTACATCGATGATCTAGAAGCTATGATTCTCTTATGATCAGTTATTATTTTGTATCATGGTATGTATTTTAGCTCTGTATATTAAATTTTGAATGAGTAAATTTGTATGCGGTAATTGAACAATAAGATTGTAAGTATAAGGTTTCTACATGAGATTGTCAGCGATTGAAATGATAAGTCATTTGTATGTATTAGAGTAGTAATAGTAAAGTTATGTTTCTAAGAAATGGTTGCTGCTAGTTCAAGATGGATACTTGGATCTGGAGTTTTGAACTGCAGTAAGTAAGAATTAGGTGAGTCTCTACTCTGACTTACATATATACTATTCATACTAAAGTATATCTATATGAAAGTGATCAAACTGGAAACTAGAAATCATGGACAGTATAGTATGAATATGACACCTATACAATTATAGGAATAAAGTTATGATTAAATTAAGATATAAGTTAGTCTGCTAGAAAATAACTTCTATAGGATATATGAAAAGTGTTATGAAACTCTGAAATTTTGGTCTGGGATATGTCTGGTTCGTAGAGTTTGTAAAGTAAGTCAATCCACCGTGGGGGTAAATAAAGAAGCCCGTCAGGATTGTAAACACAAACTCTGATATGAAACTCTGAAGGAAAAAGTCCATGTGTAACAGCCCGATTTAGGGGCTAGTCGAAATAGTAGTTTCGGGACCACTAATCTGAGATTTAAGAAAAATATTTTAATATTATTTTATGAGTTATGACATGATTATATTGGTGCATGAAAATTTTGGTGCTTTAATTTTAGCGATTGCATGCTTAATTGCGAAAAAGGACTAAATTGCATAAAGTGCGAAAGTTCTATTTTACAAGCTAAAGGTGTCTAAAAGCCATGGAATATTAATTAGAGGCCCTTAATGTGCAATTAGACCTTTAGAAAATGTGTGGCTGGCCATAGGGGACAAACAATGTCAAAATTAGTCAAAGTTGTTAGTTTAGGTGGATTAAATTGATGAAATATAATAAAATAAAGAAAAGAAAAATATTATCTTTTCTCTCCATCTTCTCCACCAAAAATTATAGGGGTTGAGAGATCAAAAATTTCAGCGAAGCTTTTCTCATTGCAAGTAAGTGATTTTGGTGTCATTTCTTGATAATATTTGTACTTTTGGAACCCCTAAAGCTTACGCTAGCTAAAGAAGGGACTATTTTGCAAAATGGTTAAAAGTCTAGGAATTTTCCATGTGAACATTTGTGTTGATTGCTGAAATTTTATGGAAAAAAATGAGTCTTGGTTGTTAAATAAACAACATTTGTAAAAGGTGTTTCCATGGAAACACCTAAAAGGACCTTTTTGTAAAGGTTTTAAAATGGGTAGTAAATGCATGAAATAATTGAAATTTTGAGTTGCTATAAGAGAGAAAATGAATCAGCTAGGCTTGGATATGTGAAAAATGAACACATTTTATTTTACGAGCCTAGGGGCAAAATCATAATGTTGCCAAAGTCTAAGGGAAAAATCGTAATTTTTTCAAAGTATGATTATTGAAATGTATTGATTAATGTGGTAATTAAATGACCTAATTTGTTATTATAGATCAAGAAGAACGAGGAATTAACCTTGACCGAGGAAAAGGCAAGGTTTCGGGCTAGATCGGTAAATTGACCTATTTTAGTATCGAGGTAAGTTTGTGTGTAATAAATCCATCATATTATTAAGTTTTAAAATGTTTGATATGTAACGACCCGAAATCCGTGGGCACCAGAAAAAAAAATGTGTTATCGGGCCTCTGTCTTAGTAAATCGAGTTAGTAAATAATCATTAGGAGTAATTATGAGTCTAGTAGTGTGCTTAATTAGATTTTTATTTAGTGAATTTAGCTTAATTGAGAGTAATTAGGAAAAAGGATCAAATTGAATAAGGAGTAAAAGTCTAATTGTAGATTAAAAGAAAATAAAAAGGACCAAAATGGCAATTATGCCATTTAGCATAAGTTGAGGCGGCATAAGCTTAAAAAATATCTGAGATTTTATGTGTTAAAATATATTATTAATATTATTAAATAATTATATTAATATAATATATATTATATAATAAAGTAAATAGTAAATGAAATAAAAAAAAAAAGAAACAAAGAAGAACAGAAAAGAACAGAGAGCATACGAAACAAGCAGGAAAGAAAGAAGAAAAAGAAGGAAAAAGGAAAAACTAAAGATTCAAGGTTTTAAACTTTAAAAGGTAAGTCAATCAAGTCCTATTCTTTTAATTTTGATGTTTTAGAAGCTTTAAAGCAAGATTTTGATGAAACTAAGTTGATATTTTGAGAGTTTATTGGTTTTTAAGTATAGTTTATGTTAAAGAAAAAGATGAACAAGGGGTTAAATTGAATGAAATTTAAGTTAGAGTTAGTAAAAGGATTAAATTGTAAAGTAAGCTATAAGTTTTGTATTATAGGGATTGATTGGAAGAAATTATAAATTAGGGTTTTATTATGAAAATTTTGTAAGCAAGTTGAATATGGAAGGAATTTAAGTAGAATCAAGCATGAATTAAGTTAAGAAAATAAGTAAACTTAACTAGGATTTAATTGCAAAATAAATCATAAGAAAACAGATTTAAGACAGCAGCAGTAGAGTAACTTTGAAAATTCACCAAAAATCGTAGAAATGGAATTAGAAGTTGAGTGAGATATGAAATTAAAGCTTATTGAGTCTATTTTCATATGAAAGAAACAGAGATAGCAAATAAGTTCTGTATTGTGAGATATTTAAATTTTAGTGAAACTGGTTCAGGGTGATTTCGAGATCCCCTGTTCTGACTTGTAAAAATCATTAAAAATTGTATAAAAATGATTTTGGAACATAATTTATATGGTTAAATTCCTTAATGAGTCTAGTTTCAAATGAGCTAAACAAGGAGGCCATCTAAATTCTGTACAAAGAGTAATTTAATTCGTAGTGAAGAGAGGTCAGAGCAGTTGGACAGTGAAACAGGGGAAACTTTAAGAATAATCTGGTATTGATTGGCCATACCAAAATTCTGAAAAATTTACAGTAAAATATATATGAGTCTAGTTTCGGGAAAAATTTACGGATCTTAATTTGGAGTTCCGTAGCTCCAGATATAGATGATTTAGTGACAATGACTCAGGTAGACAGCCTAGAAAGAACTTATAAGTAAATAATAGAATTGTGTATAAAAGATGTGGAATGAAGAGGAAGAGTAGAAATTGAATAAAATTCAATTATTTATTGTAATTTAATGTTGTAATTAATAATGTAAATTATTATTTTCGTAGCTAAAAAGGAACTCGAGGCATCAACCCATAAAGGAAAGGAGAAGGTTACCGAGGAATGATCAAGCAAATTCGGGTTTGTATTACTATAATTCAAACTATTTATTTATTCATTAAATGTTAGATTAATTTATGAATATGGTAAGTAAATTATAAGGTAAGTGTTTTTATTGAATTGAATGGAAATTGAGTTGAATGATGAATATGTATTGAAATTGAATTGTATCTGGATTGAAATGGAAAAGTGTAATTGATATTGAAATTGAATTTGTTATGGAAATGAAATGAAATTGAGAACTGAAATACCCTATTAACTAGTCGGGCTGAGTCGGATATAATTGGCATGCCATAGGATTTGGAAGAGTACGGGATTTATCGGCTTTGCCGATCAGGCACTTTATGTGTCGTAAATCAGGCACTTTATGTGTCGTATTTTAGGCACCTCGTGTGTCGTATCAGGCACCTCGTGTGTCGTTTCAGGCACTTATGTGTCGTACATTGATCAGGTACTATGTACCGTTTTAGGCACAATGTGCCGTACTGGTGTGTTTGGGTTGGAATCCGTGTATCCGCTAAAGTCCGAGTCTGTTAATAGGGGTAAATAAGGAAAAGGTTAAATTGAATAAAATGAAATGGTTGAGCCATTGAAAGAAATGCGAAAATAGAACATGAACTGAAAAATGTGATTGGAATATGAGTATGAAAATGGAAAGTATGAACCATTGGTTCAAGAAATGGATAGTAGCTTAACCTGATTGTGTATTGTTTCAATTGTTGAATAGCAAAAATTGAAATTGTATGAATATATTGGGAATGACAAACTTATGTTGAATTGGTTTAGTAAAATTAAAGTTATATGATTTAATGATATGATTATTATGTTTATAATTTGAATTATGGTAATACCACTGAGTATATGTATACTCAGCGTACGGTTGCTTCCGTGCGCAGGTTGTAGAAGTCAAATACTGAACCAGCATCCGAAGCCAGACCCGACTTCAGCAAACCTTTGGTGATGTATATTTCCTTTTTATAATGTGGCATGTACGTAGGTTGTGTATAAATGTTATTATGTTTTGAATGTAAATGGTTAAAAATGTTAGTATTACAAGTTTAAGAATTATAATGAAAGGAGTATATTTATTTTAATCTAACTAATATTTTGATAAATTTAAGTTGATATTATATTGATTGAGTTTGATTAGAAGGTATTTAGAATAGAAAATGAATTTATCAAATGAATTGGTTAAATTGGTTATTTATTGAAATGAATACGATTTATTTTACAGGGGGTTTTATATATTAATAAGCAGAAATGCTGCCGAAATTTATATTAAACAAAATTTATATTTGCAAATTTTCTGATATGTCCGGTAATGCCTCGTAACCCTGTTCCGGCGATGGTTCGGGGTTAGGGGTGTTACATTTATTGGTATCAGAGCTATCAGGTTTAGTCGATTCTCGGGCTAAATCGGGCTCGAAAGTGAGTCTAGAAGTACATGCCACTATTGAGTCGAAGCTGAGTCGGGTTTTTGGATGCTGACATATATATTTATTTGATTTTGTTTTATAGATAAAATGTCAGACGAAAGAATGTATGATGTTGAACAGGAAATGCATACTGGAAATCGAGAAATTGAAGAAACTGAATCTGTTACACCTACTGTAAATCCGTTAAATAACCAACCTCCTAATGTAAGAAGAGAAAGAGATAACTCACAACTGTTAAGAGCTATAGTCGATGCATTGCAACATGTAGCGGAAACTGTACCTGCTACTACATCAGTACCTACGGTTAGACGGGCCCCGATTAAAGAGTTAAGAAAATATGGTGCCACGGAGTTTTCGGGACTAAGAGGTCTTGATCCGTCTATTGCTGAGAATTGGATAGAATCAACAAAAAGAGTTTTGCAACAATTAGATTGCACCCCCCGAGAGAATCTGATATGTGCTGTATCATTGTTACAAGGGGAAGCATATCTCTGGTGGGAATCTGTTGTTAGACATTTACCGGATGATCAGGTAACCTGGGATTTGTTTCAAAAAGAATTTCAAAAGAAGTATATTGGGGAAATGTATATTGAAGAGAAAAAGCAAGAGTTTTTAATGTTGAAACAGGGTAATATGTCAGTATTGGATTATGATCGAGAGTTTACTAGATTGAGCAGGTATGCTTCAGAATATATTCCAACAGAGGCTGATAGTTGTAAACGGTTTTTACGGGGATTAAGAGATGAAATAAAACTACAATTAGTGTCCCAGCGAATTACTGAATTTGTTGATTTGATCGAACGGGCCAAAATGATAGAGCAAGTCTTGGGACTTGATAAAAAGTCAGAAACAGTTGGATTGACCAGGAAACGAGTAGGAGCAACTAGTTCAAATCCACTACCAAAGAGATCTAGAGAATTCAGAGGTGGTTGGAGATCAAGCTTTCGATCTGATAGAGGTGACGGAAACAGAGGAAAACAGATTACTATTTCCACCGGTAGTGTAAAAGCTCCACCCCGGGAAAATGAATATCCTGAATGTAACTATTGTGGAAAAAGACATTTTGGTGAATGCTGGAAGAAAATTGGAGGATGTTTTCGTTGTGGCTCTACTGAACACTTTATTAAAGATTGTTCGAAAACTCAGAGTAGTACACCTACCACATCTCAGAGATCAGTATCGACTGCCAGAGGTAGAGGAATGTCTAGAGGAGGTTTTGTTTCGAGGAGAGGAGGAGCTAGTAGAGGCAGTGATATAGCTACACAACAGTCAGAGGCTAGAGCACCAGCCAGAGCATACGTAGTTCGGACCCGTGAAGAAGGCAATGCTCACGATGTGGTGACAGGTATATTTTTATTGTATTCTGAGCCTATTTATGCTTTAATTGACCCGGGTTCATCACATTCATATATTAATTTAAAATTAGTTGAATCGGGGAAGTTAGAATCTGAAATGTCTAGAGTTTTCATATAGGTGTCTAGCCCTTTGGGACAAACAGTGTTAGTAGACAGAGTATGCCGGAGGTGCCCGTTAATAATACATGATAAAATGTTTCCTGTGGATTTGCTGATCATGCCTTTTGGCGATTTTGATATCATTTTGGGTATGGATTGGTTATCTGAACATGGGGTAGTTTTGGATTGCTATAAAAAGAGGTTTAGTATTCAGGCAGAAAATGGGGACAGAATTGAAGTGAATGGCATCCGTACCAGTGGTTCGACACGTATCATTTCAGCTACAAAAGCTAACAAGTTATTACAGCAGGGTTGTTCAGCGTATTTGGCATATGTTATTAATTCTGATTCAGTGGGAAGCCAATGTAGCCAGATTAGGACTGTATGCGAGTTTCCAGATGTATTTCCAGAAGAACTACCGGGTTTACCACCTGATAGAGAGGTTGAATTTGCTATTGAGGTGTATCCAGGTACAGCACCAATTTCTATACCTCCGTACCGAATGTCGCCTACTGAATTGAAAGAGTTGAAGGTGCAGTTACAGGATTTATTAGATCGAGGATTTATCCGACCGAGTATTTCACCTTGGGGAGCTCCAGTATTGTTTGTTAAAAAGAAAGATGGTTCTATGCGGTTGTGCATTGATTATCGACAGTTGAACAAAGTGACGATCAAAAATCGGTATCCTTTGCCTCGTATAGACGACTTGTTTGATCAGCTTAAGGGAGCTTCAGTATTTTCTAAAATTGATTTGAGATCCGGGTATTATCAGCTGAAGGTGAAGGAAAGTGATGTGCCTAAGACTGCCTTCCGTACTCGTTATGGCCATTATGAATTTTTGGTGATGCCGTTTGGATTGACCAATGCTCCAGCTGCTTTTATGGATTTGATGAATCGCATTTTCCAGCCGTATCTAGATCAGTTTGTGGTGGTTTTTATTGATGATATATTGGTATATTCAAAAACAGAGGCAGAACATGATCAGCATCTTCGAAAGGTTTTACAGATTCTGCGGGAAAAACAGTTGTATGGGAAATTAAGTAAATGTGAATTCTGGTTGTCTGAAGTGGTATTTTTAGGACATGTGGTATCTGCTGATGGGATTAGAGTTGACCCGAAGAAGATCGAAGCAATTGTTCAGTGGAAAGCGCCAAAGAATGTGTCTGAGGTACGTAGTTTTCTCGGTTTGGCTGGATATTATCGAAGATTTGTAAATGGATTCTCGAAAATAGCAATGCCGATGACTAAACTACTACAGAAGAATGTTCCTTTTATCTGGGATGATCAGTGCCAGAATAGTTTTGAGACTTTGAAGCAAATGTTGACAGAGGCACCGGTATTAACATTACCAGAGTCGAGAAAAGATTTTATTGTGTACAGTGATGCTTCTTTGAGTGGTTTGGGTTGTGTATTGATGCAAAATGGAAAGGTTATTGCATATGCATCTAGACAGTTGAAGCCGCATGAACGTAATTACCCGACACATGACTTGGAGCTAGCTGCAGTAATTTTTGCTTTAAAGATTTGGAGACATTATCTTTATGGCGAGAAATGTTACATTTACACAGATCATAAAAGTCTCAAATATCTGCTGTCACAGAAAGATTTAAATTTAAGGCAAAGACGGTGGATCGAGCTTCTAAAAGATTATGATTGTGTTATAGATTATCATCCAGGAAAAGCAAATGTGGTAGCTGATGCATTGAGCAGGAAAGCTGCGATTGAATTACGAGCAATGTTTGCTCGGCTTAGTGTTAATGATGATGGAAGCTTGTTAGCTGAGTTAAAGGTTAAGCCAATGATGTTAGAGCAGATTAAAGCAGCTCAGATGGAAGATGTCAAATTATTAAAGAAAAGAGAAATGGTTCAGAATGGTACAGTCGAAAATTTTAGTATTGATGAACATAATTGTTTGAGGTTTCAAATCGGATTTGTGTTCCAACTACTTCTGAATTAAAGAAGATGATTCTTCAAGAAGCACACGATGGTACTTTTGCGTTGCATCCGGGTAGAACAAAATGTATCGTAATTTAAGGGAGCACTATTGGTGGCCAGGAATGAAGAAAGATATAGTTGAATATGTCAGTAAATGTTTGACTTGCCAACGAGTAAAGGCAGAACATCAGGTACCGACAGGGTTACTCCAGTCTATTAGTATTCCTGAATGGAAATGGGATAGTATTACTATGGATTTTGTTACGGGGTTGCCACTGTCAGAGAGCAAAAAGAATGCCATTTGGGTGATAGTTGATCGACTTACTAAGTCTGCTCATTTCATAGCAGTCAGGACTGATTGGTCTTTACAGAAGCTTGCTGAAGTATATATCCGAGAAATTGTGAGACTGCATGGCATTCCAGCATCTATAATTTCCGACCGAGATCCACGATTTACATCGAGATTTTGGAAGCAGTTACATGATTCTTTGGGTACTCGGCTTAATTTTAGTACTGCATTTCATCCACAAACCGACGGACAATCAGAACGGGTAATTCAAATTTTAGAAGACATGCTTCGGGCTTGCATTATTGACTTTGAATCAGGTTGGGAACGATACTTGCCATTACCTGAATTTGTTTATAATAATAGTTATCAATCTAGTATTCAAATGGCTCCATATGAAGCATTATATGGTCGAAGATGTCGATCACCGGTATGTTGGACAGAGTTGAATGAGAAAAAGATTGTTGGACCGGAATTAATTCAGGAGACAGAAGAAGTAGTTAAAAAGATCAAAGACAGGTTGAAAGTAGCTTTTGACAGACAAAAGTCTTATGCAGATCTAAAGCGACGAGATATAGAGTATTCTGTGGGTGATAAAGTGTTTTTAAAAGTATCACCTTGGAAGAAAATTTTGAGATTTGGTCGCAAGGGAAAATTAAGTCCTCGTTACATTGGGCCATATGAAGTAATTGAAAGAATCGGACCGGTTGCCTATCGATTAGCTTTACCTCCGGAATTACAGAAAATTCATGATGTTTTTCATGTTTCCATGCTACGAAGGTATCGATCGGATCCATCTCATATTATTTCTACTGAAGACATTGAGATTAGACCGGATTTGTCATATGAAGAAGAACCGGTTCAAATACTAGCTCGAGAAGTGAAAGAATTAAGAAACAAACGAGTCCCTTTGGTAAAAGTATTGTGGAGAAGCCATAATGTAGAAGAAGCAACTTGGGAACCGGAAGAAATATAATGAAATATAACTTAAAATATAATGTGATATCTCCAGACTTTGATGATATTTGTATCACTATTATTCAAACTTTATCATTATTATGTGTAATTTATTAATTATGTGTGATAAGTTTTAAGGTAAGTATTTAGTAAAATGATAAATTTAAATTAATTATGTGTGATAAGTATTTTAAGGTAAGTATTTAGTAAAATGATAAATTTAAGATTGGGTACTGAAAATTGAGACTGATACTGAACTGAATTATGGAATACTGAATATTATTTTGTGTACTGAATTGAATTATGAAGTTATTGAATATTGTTATGTGTATTGCATTAAATTATGAAATTATTGATGTAATGAATTACTGCAATACTGTGAAACTGATTGAAATAAGAAGTGAAAATAGAATGAACTGGAATTTAGAAAGTTATTTAAATTACGTAACTGAATTATGAATTATTTGAATATTTGAAGGTAAATTAAATAAAGAAAATATGTGAGTAATTGAAATGTATATTGATTGGAAAGTAATTAGTGATTTTAAATTTGATTGGACAATAAATTAAAAATACTAATTGAATAAAAATGCATTAAATTATGAATATGTGTAAATATATGAATCATTTATTGATTGAAAAGTGGTTGGAATTGAATCGAAGTCTGGTTATATGTGAATATTTGAAATATGTATTCAGAAACAGTTGGATTGACCAGGAAACGAGTAGGAGCAACTAGTTCAAATCCACTACCAAAGAGATCTAGAGAATTCAGAGGTGGTTGGAGATCAAGCTTTCGATCTGATAGAGGTGACGGAAACAGAGGAAAACAGATTACTATTTCCACCGGTAGTGTAAAAGCTCCACCCCGGGAAAATGAATATCCTGAATGTAACTATTGTGGAAAAAGACATTTTGGTGAATGCTGGAAGAAAATTGGAGGATGTTTTCGTTGTGGCTCTACTGAACACTTTATTAAAGATTGTTCGAAAACTCAGAGTAGTACACCTACCACATCTCAGAGATCAGTATCGACTGCCAGAGGTAGAGGAATGTCTAGAGGAGGTTTTGTTTCGAGGAGAGGAGGAGCTAGTAGAGGCAGTGATATAGCTACACAACAGTCAGAGGCTAGAGCACCAGCCAGAGCATACGTAGTTCGGACCCGTGAAGAAGGCAATGCTCACGATGTGGTGACAGGTATATTTTTATTGTATTCTGAGCCTATTTATGCTTTAATTGACCCGGGTTCATCACATTCATATATTAATTTAAAATTAGTTGAATCGGGGAAGTTAGAATCTGAAATGTCTAGAGTTTTCATAGAGGTGTCTAGCCCTTTGGGACAAACAGTGTTAGTAGACAGAGTATGCCGGAGGTGCCCGTTAATAATACATGATAAAATGTTTCCTGTGGATTTGCTGATCATGCCTTTTGGCGATTTTGATATCATTTTGGGTATGGATTGGTTATCTGAACATGGGGTAGTTTTGGATTGCTATAAAAAGAGGTTTAGTATTCAGGCAGAAAATGGGGACAGAATTGAAGTGAATGGCATCCGTACCAGTGGTTCGACACGTATCATTTCAGCTACAAAAGCTAACAAGTTATTACAGCAGGGTTGTTCAGCGTATTTGGCATATGTTATTAATTCTGATTCAGTGGGAAGCCAATGTAGCCAGATTAGGACTGTATGCGAGTTTCCAGATGTATTTCCAGAAGAACTACCGGGTTTACCACCTGATAGAGAGGTTGAATTTGCTATTGAGGTGTATCCAGGTACAGCACCAATTTCTATACCTCCGTACCGAATGTCGCCTACTGAATTGAAAGAGTTGAAGGTGCAGTTACAGGATTTATTAGATCGAGGATTTATCCGACCGAGTATTTCACCTTGGGGAGCTCCAGTATTGTTTGTTAAAAAGAAAGATGGTTCTATGCGGTTGTGCATTGATTATCGACAGTTGAACAAAGTGACGATCAAAAACCGGTATCCTTTGCCTCGTATAGACGACTTGTTTGATCAGCTTAAGGGAGCTTCAGTATTTTCTAAAATTGATTTGAGATCCGGGTATTATCAGCTGAAGGTGAAGGAAAGTGATGTGCCTAAGACTGCCTTCCGTACTCGTTATGGCCATTATGAATTTTTGGTGATGCCGTTTGGATTGACCAATGCTCCAGCTGCTTTTATGGATTTGATGAATCGCATTTTCCAGCCGTATCTAGATCAGTTTGTGGTGGTTTTTATTGATGATATATTGGTATATTCAAAAACAGAGGCAGAACATGATCAGCATCTTCGAAAGGTTTTACAGATTCTGCGGGAAAAACAGTTGTATGGGAAATTAAGTAAATGTGAATTCTGGTTGTCTGAAGTGGTATTTTTAGGACATGTGGTATCTGCTGATGGGATTAGAGTTGACCCGAAGAAGATCGAAGCAATTGTTCAGTGGAAAGCGCCAAAGAATGTGTCTGAGGTACGTAGTTTTCTCGGTTTGGCTGGATATTATCGAAGATTTGTAAATGGATTCTCGAAAATAGCAATGCCGATGACTAAACTACTACAGAAGAATGTTCCTTTTATCTGGGATGATCAGTGCCAGAATAGTTTTGAGACTTTGAAGCAAATGTTGACAGAGGCACCGGTATTAACATTACCAGAGTCGGGAAAAGATTTTATTGTGTACAGTGATGCTTCTTTGAGTGGTTTGGGTTGTGTATTGATGCAAAATGGAAAGGTTATTGCATATGCATCTAGACAGTTGAAGCCGCATGAACGTAATTACCCGACACATGACTTGGAGCTAGCTGCAGTAATTTTTGCTTTAAAGATTTGGAGACATTATCTTTATGGCGAGAAATGTTACATTTACACAGATCATAAAAGTCTCAAATATCTGCTGTCACAGAAAGATTTAAATTTAAGGCAAAGACGGTGGATCGAGCTTCTAAAAGATTATGATTGTGTTATAGATTATCATCCAGGAAAAGCAAATGTGGTAGCTGATGCATTGAGCAGGAAAGCTGCGATTGAATTACGAGCAATGTTTGCTCGGCTTAGTGTTAATGATGATGGAAGCTTGTTAGCTGAGTTAAAGGTTAAGCCAATGATGTTAGAGCAGATTAAAGCAGCTCAGATGGAAGATGTCAAATTATTAAAGAAAAGAGAAATGGTTCAGAATGGTACAGTCGAAAATTTTAGTATTGATGAACATAATTGTTTGAGGTTTCAAAATCGGATTTGTGTTCCAACTACTTCTGAATTAAAGAAGATGATTCTTCAAGAAGCACACGATGGTACTTTTGCGTTGCATCCGGGTGGAACAAAAATGTATCGTAATTTAAGGGAGCACTATTGGTGGCCAGGAATGAAGAAAGATATAGTTGAATATGTCAGTAAATGTTTGACTTGCCAACGAGTAAAGGCAGAACATCAGGTACCGACAGGGTTACTCCAGTCTATTAGTATTCCTGAATGGAAATGGGATAGTATTACTATGGATTTTGTTACGGGGTTGCCACTGTCAGAGAGCAAAAAGAATGCCATTTGGGTGATAGTTGATCGACTTACTAAGTCTGCTCATTTCATAGCAGTCAGGACTGATTGGTCTTTACAGAAGCTTGCTGAAGTATATATCCGAGAAATTGTGAGACTGCATGGCATTCCAGCATCTATAATTTCCGACCGAGATCCACGATTTACATCGAGATTTTGGAAGCAGTTACATGATTCTTTGGGTACTCGGCTTAATTTTAGTACTGCATTTCATCCACAAACCGACGGACAATCAGAACGGGTAATTCAAATTTTAGAAGACATGCTTCGGGCTTGCATTATTGACTTTGAATCAGGTTGGGAACGATACTTGCCATTAGCTGAATTTGTTTATAATAATAGTTATCAATCTAGTATTCAAATGGCTCCATATGAAGCATTATATGGTCGAAGATGTCAATCACCGGTATGTTGGACAGAGTTGAATGAGAAAAAGATTGTTGGACCGGAATTAATTCAGGAGACAGAAGAAGTAGTTAAAAAGATCAAAGACAGGTTGAAAGTAGCTTTTGACAGACAAAAGTCTTATGCAGATCTAAAGCGACGAGATATAGAGTATTCTGTGGGTGATAAAGTGTTTTTAAAAGTATCACCTTGGAAGAAAATTTTGAGATTTGGTCGCAAGGGAAAATTAAGTCCTCGTTACATTGGGCCATATGAAGTAATTGAAAGAATCGGACCGGTTGCCTATCGATTAGCTTTACCTCCGGAATTACAGAAAATTCATGATGTTTTTCATGTTTCCATGCTACGAAGGTATCGATCGGATCCATCTCATATTATTTCTACTGAAGACATGAGATTAGACCGGATTTGTCATATGAAGAAGAACCGGTTCAAATACTAGCTCGAGAAGTGAAAGAATTAAGAAACAAACGAGTCCCTTTGGTAAAAGTATTGTGGAGAAGCCATAATGTAGAAGAAGCAACTTGGGAACCGGAAGAAACTATGAGAACACAGTATCCTCATCTATTCTCAGGTAAATTTCGAGGACGAAATTTATTAAGGGGGGAGAAATGTAACGACCCGAAATCCGTGGGCACCAGAAAAAAAAAAAATGTGTTATCGGGCCTCTGTCTTAGTAAATCGAGTTAGTAAATAATCATTAGGAGTAATTATGAGTCTAGTAGTGTGCTTAATTAGATTTTTATTTAGTGAATTTAGCTTAATTGAGAGTAATTAGGAAAAAGGATCAAATTGAATAAGGAGTAAAAGTCTAATTGTAGATTAAAAGAAAATAAAAAGGACCAAAATGGCAATTATGCCATTTAGCATAAGTTGAGGCGGCATAAGCTTAAAAAAAATCTGAGATTTTATGTGTTAAAATATATTATTAATATTATTAAATAATTATATTAATAATATATTATATAATAAAGTAAATAGTAAATGAAATAATAAAAAAAAAAAGAAACAAAGAAGAACAGAAAAGAACAGAGAGCATACGAAACAAGCAGGAAAGAAAGAAGAAAAAGAAGGAAAAAGGAAAAACTAAAGATTCAAGGTTTTAAACTTTAAAAGGTAAGTCAATCAAGTCCTATTCTTTTAATTTTGATGTTTTAGAAGCTTTAAAGCAAGATTTTTGATGAAACTAAGTTGATATTTTGAGAGTTTATTGGTTTTTAAGTATAGTTTATGTTAAAGAAAAAGATGAACAAGGGGTTAAATTGAATGAAATTTAAGTTAGAGTTAGTAAAAGGATTAAATTGTAAAGTAAGCTATAAGTTTTGTATTATAGGGATTGATTTGGAAGAAATTATAAATTAGGGTTTTATTATGAAAATTTTGTAATCAAGTTGAATATGGAAGGAATTTAAGTAGAATCAAGCATGAATTAAGTTAAGAAAATAAGTAAACTTAACTAGGATTTAATTGCAAAATAAATCATAAGAAAACAGATTTAAGACAGCAGCAGTAGAGTAACTTTGAAAATTCACCAAAAATCGTAGAAATGGAATTAGAAGTTGAGTGAGATATGAAATTAAAGCTTATTGAGTCTATTTTCATATGAAAGAAACAGAGATAGCAAATAAGTTCTGTATTGTGAGATATTTAAATTTTAGTGAAACTGGTTCAGGGTGATTTCGAGATCCCCTGTTCTGACTTGTAAAAATCATTAAAAATTGTATAAAAATGATTTTGGAACATAATTTATATGGTTAAATTCCTTAATGAGTCTAGTTTCAAATGAGCTAAACAAGGAGGCCATCTAAATTCTGTACAAAGAGTAATTTAATTCGTAGTGAAGAGAGGTCAGAGCAGTTGGACAGTGAAACAGGGGAAACTTTAAGAATAATCTGGTATTGATTGGCCATACCAAAAATTCTGAAAAATTTACAGTAAAAATATATATGAGTCTAGTTTCGGGAAAAATTTACGGATCTTAATTTGGAGTTCCGTAGCTCCAGATATAGATGATTTAGTGACAATGACTCAGGTAGACAGCCTAGAAAGAACTTATAAGTAAATAATAGAATTGTGTATAAAAGATGTGGAATGAAGAGGAAGAGTAGAAATTGAATAAAATTCAATTATTTATTGTAATTTAATGTTGTAATTAATAATGTAAATTATTATTTTCGTAGCTAAAAAGGAACTCGAGGCATCAACCCATAAAGGAAAGGAGAAGGTTACCGAGGAATGATCAAGCAAATTCGGGTTTGTATTACTATAATTCAAGCTATTTATTTATTCATTAAATGTTAGATTAATTTATGAATATGGTAAGTAAATTATAAGGTAAGTGTTTTTATTGAATTGAATGGAAATTGAGTTGAATGATGAATATGTATTGAAATTGAATTGTATCTGGATTGAAATGGAAAAGTGTAATTGATATTGAAATTGAATTTGTTATGGAAATGAAAATGAAATTGAGAACTGAAATACCCTATTAACTAGTCGGGCTGAGTCGGATATAATTGGCATGCCATAGGATTTGGAAGAGTACGGGATTTATCGGCTTTGCCGATCAGGCACTTTATGTGTCGTAAATCAGGCACTTTATGTGTCGTATTTTAGGCACCTCGTGTGTCGTATCAGGCACCTCGTGTGTCGTTTCAGGCACTTATGTGTCGTACATTGATCAGGTACTATGTACCGTTTTAGGCACAATGTGCCGTACTGGTGTGTTTGGGTTGGAATCCGTGTATCCGCTAAAGTCCGAGTCTGTTAATAGGGGTAAATAAGGAAAATGTTAAATTGAATAAAATGAAATGGTTGAGCCATTGAAAGAAATGCGAAAATAGAACATGAACTGAAAAATGTGATTGGAATATGAGTATGAAAATGGAAAGTATGAACCATTGGTTCAAGAAATGGATAGTAGCTTAACCTGATTGTGTATTGTTTCAATTGTTGAATAGCAAAAATTGAAATTGTATGAATATATTGGGAATGACAAACTTATGTTGAATTGGTTTAGTAAAATTAAAGTTATATGATTTAATGATATGATTATTATGTTTATAATTTGAATTATGGTAATACCACTGAGTATATGTATACTCAGCGTACGGTTGCTTCCGTGCGCAGGTTGTAGAAGTCAAATACTGAACCAGCATCCGAAGCCAGACCCGACTTCAGCAAACCTTTGGTGATGTATATTTCCTTTTTATAATGTGGCATGTACGTAGGTTGTGTATAAATGTTATTATGTTTTGAATGTAAATGGTTAAAAATGTTAGTATTACAAGTTTAAGAATTATAATGAAAGGAGTATATTTATTTTAATCTAACTAATATTTTGATAAATTTAAGTTGATATTATATTGATTGAGTTTGATTAGAAGGTATTTAGAATAGAAAATGAATTTATCAAATGAATTGGTTAAATTGGTTATTTATTGAAATGAATACGATTTATTTTACAGGGGGTTTTATATATTAATAAGCAGAAATGCTGCCGAAATTTATATTAAACAAAATTTATATTTGCAAATTTTCTGATATGTCCGGTAATGCCTCGTAACCCTGTTCCGGCGATGGTTCGGGGTTAGGGGTGTTACATGATATTTGTAAAGAAGTACATTAATTCTATGAAATTGAGTAATGATGTTCAATGAGAAAATGATGAAAATTTATGATGTTGAAGTCCCGGGTGGACTTTAAAAAGTGAGAGGATATCATCATCAAGACATGAGAATAGTAAGGTCCCGTATAAGACCATATCTGAGATATGGCATCGGTATCGAATATGAATATCGTATAAGACCATATCTGGGATATGGCATCGACATCGATATGAAGCCCCGTGTAAGACCATATCTGAGATATGGCATTGGCGTCGTATTTTTGTGTATGATGATGATTATGTATCCTCAAGTATCTCAAGTGATTCAATGGGATTAATAGTTAAGCTTATAATAGAGATGAAATTAGTGCTAAAGCTATATGATGAAGTGATACAGGTACATGCGAGTAATTCACGAGAAACGTTTACGATATGTGACATGTATTTGGTAAGAGTAAGCATGAGTTAGTTATGGCTATGTGCTTGAGACTTTGTGTTCTTCTTTATTCAATGCAACGAATGGATGCCATTATAAGCCTTTATGTTGCTATTTATTTCATGCAAACTTACTAAGCTTTATGCTTACCCTTTTCATTTCCCTTTTCCTTGTAGTATCGCCAAGCTAACTCGGGGATCGTAGGACGTTGGAGTTCGGAATCACACTATCAACTTCTCTTTGGTATAGCAAAGTTTGTTTAATTTTGAGATGGCATGTATAGAAACTTGGTTATTTGTGTTATGTCATATTTGTTAGCCAATGTGTAGCTATTAAGGTCATTAAATTCATTTTGTAAATGGTCATTGGAAATTAGCCAATACTTGACAAGTTTATATATTCAATGCTGATGAAGTTCATGAAGAGCATACTTGTGTGATGGGATAAGTAATGAGTAGAGTATACACATGATGAATGTAGTGTAAAACTATGTGTGGATGTCTTGATTTTGGGTATTAGAAGTACCTTATGGTCATGATGTATGATGTATTGAAGTGGTATAAGTGTGGTTGCTTTGTAGGGTGGCAAATTGGCTTGGTAGATAGCCCTATAATTGTCCATACGGGTAGACACACGGGCGTGTGTCTAGACCGTGTGTGACACACGGTCAGCCCTATGGGTGTGTTGATAGTTCGTATGTACCCCTGCATGCTACGTTGGCAAGTCAGTATGCCTAGTAGTAACCACACGGGCTGAGACACGGCCGTGTGTCTCAACCATGTGGAAGACACGGTCTAAGACACGGGCATGTGCCCAGGCCGTGTGAAGTCTGCACTTGAATTTGGGAATTTAATTTGCCACATGGTCAAAAGACACGGGTGTGTGCCTTGACCGTGTAACATTTATGGGGTGATGACGTCAGAAACAGAATGTCAAGGTTTTTGCAAAAGGGCTAAGACACGAGCGTGTCAAGGCCGTGTGAGGGATACGGGCCATGGACACGGGCATGTGTCCGGCTGTGTGAAAACCCCTGTAGTTTGAAATGAAAAATAAAATCCACACGGGCCAGGGACACGGCCCGCCCACACGGGCATGTCCCTCTTCACATGGGCGTGTGGCCCTGATTTTAATAACATTTTCTAAAGTTTTCTAAGGAGCTCGAAAAGATCTCAAATTGTTTCTAAGATGTGTTTTGGGCCTCGTAAGCCTATAATAAGATTGTTAAGAGGAAGTTTGAAAATTTTTAAATTTGAACGGACTTTTATGTTTCGGAATTGAATGTACGCATGAGATTAAGTTAGATAATACCTAATACCCTGTTCTGACGTTGGATACGGGTAAGGGGTGTTACACCATGGCAATGGCATACTCTGAAAAAGAACTGTTGAATGACATTTTATCTAATGGGGTTCTCTATGTGTCCCAAGGCGACGATGGGCAAATATCACTCAATGTGAGTTTAGGCAAATCCATATCGCAAACACGACAATGTTGGAATGTTTATGTGGCATCCTGTTAGCCTTTATGGCGTACTCTGAATGAATCAGCTTTGTGGCATACTCTGTATGGATCACCTTTGTGGCGTACTCTTTAGAGCGTATTTTGTAATAAAGACTTATGGCGCACTCGATTTATCATTTGTTGGCTTCTGATATGTTTTGTGAAGCATGCTGGGACAATGAACAAGAAATTCTGTATAATTGTCTATATGTCATGCTCTGTTAGGTCTACGTGGCGTGAACTGTCAGGTCTGGTGAGGGTTGAATATAAAAAATAGAAAAAAGCAATTATTATTGTAATTTTTTATTTTTAGCTTTTAAAAATATAAAAAATGTGATAAAATATTAAATAATAAATATTAAAAAATGTTGGTGATATATTTATAAATTATTTTTTATATTTATTTATACGTCAAAAGTATTAAGGAAAAATAATAAATATATGAGATGGGACAAAAAAACAATGGTTAATTCGACAATATCCGCCTTATCCTGCTATTCTTATTTCGCACACATGTGATTATGAAAACACATAAATGTTAGTGTAGAAATTATATTTCTCAATTTTTAGTTTTGGTGTATGAATAAAATTTATAGTATGTCATAATATAATTATTAATAAAATTCAGGTTGGTAAATCCACAATGACCACTTTCTTTTGTCTTCATTGGGAAATCATGTTTTCTGATTTTTGTTTGGAAGGAAAAATTAATGTTTTCAAAGTCATTAATTTATTAATTCTAATTACCCATAAACAAAATTTCTCTGTTTTATATAATGCAATTATTTGGAAACGAATTTCTATATAGAACATGATACAAGAAGATTTTTTTTATTTTTTTTTATTTTCCTTCCTCAAACTACAACACGCTTGATTTCTCTATGTACATCGTTTTCCCAAGAACTTTGCTACGCCATGGGAAAAATTAGTAAGAATACAAGACAAAGAACAGTGACTAAAAAAACATTTAAACATCTCCGAATTTTCCTTAAAATACCAACAAAGAATCCTTGACGTCATACTTCATCTTCTCTAAGTTAGGCTGCACGGCGAACTGGATCATCGGCGGCGGCCCACAAGCCAACGCAAGGGTGTCGCCGGAGCCCTCCGGGATGTGATCCCTCATTACACTTTCCGTGATGAAACCTGTGCTATATTGCCATCCTTCCCTTATAGATTCTTGTACGACGTACCATACTTTCAACCGATCATGCTTCTTAGCCCAATCGTCGAGCTCCTCTTTCAGCAAAATGTCGTCCTCGGTTCGGTTTGCGTACACGACATACATCTCGGTCTCGTCCTTGGGGTCCTTTAAAATGGCTTGGATGACTTGATAAATGGGGGTGATCCCCGTCCCACCGGCTAACATTGCTAGTTTCTTGGCAAACTTGGGTTTGCCGTGAACCAAAAAGTTGCCCTGACCGGTGTATTCGATGTGACCCAAAGGACCCTTCACGTCTAGTGACGAACCGAGGGGGAGAGAGTCCAAATATTGTGACATGAGGCCACCGTTAGGGAATTTCGGGTGCACCCCTTTGAAGTAAATCTTGACGACTAGATCAAAGTGGCCAACTTCATCAATGCTACTGGTTGGGGTGTAGGCTCGCATGCAAAGCTTGTCATCAATGGTGGCACACAAAAATATGTGCTTCCCTACAGGTAATCCGAGCACTTGATCTTCCGACGGCAGCGCGAATCGGAACCGACGAACGTCATGGGAGATGGATGTTTTTTCGACGAGTTTGCATGGGATTTTCTCACGTGGAACAAGCGCCACAGGTCTTGTGGGCGCAACTTCTTTAATAGGAGCTAAAAAGCTCATGTTCGATGCTCCATGCACGGAAGTATTAGGTGAGGACCCCGCCGAGTCAGAAACATAACCCGACGTCAACAACTCACCGATTCGATAATCTTCTAGCATTTTCTTGGCTTTGTCGGAGTGAATGGCGTCGAACTCCTCGGTGCAGTCGGTTCCGGCGTTGATAAGAATACTGTCGGTGCCACCAGGGTGATCCTTGAGGAACCGAGTGCAATCATAGATGTTACCATGGACAACGATCCAAGCCGAATCAGCAGAGTTGTGTTTATTGACCTCGGACATTGAAAATGTTTTGGAGGCAGTGTTCATGAAAGGAGAAGAGACACTCTTCTTTATGGTTGGGTTTTCGGGGTGTCGTTCCTTAGCCATCCATCCACCGGATTGGTTGCCCGGCAGTGTCGGGTGCTCGAAAACAATCCCGATTTCACCTTTGTGTGGCCTGCACACGTTTGTTTTTACACGGAACCAGCAGTTGTTCATCATTCCCTGTTACATGTGAATCATTAAACCCATTAACCCCATTGGTGGGGAACAGAGGACAAGAATATAGTTTATTCTTTTAAAAAAATGTTAAAAAAAGTGAAGTGTAGGGTGTTACCATAAGATTCCAAATGAGCTTTTCGGGCTGGGTGTTATGGGTCTCATCCCAGGCTCGAACCGCTATCTCTTTGGCACCCAAAAGGTCAAGCACTTCGACCTCAAGCGACCAGAAGCACCAGCACCAGAATTTGCCGTATTTGTTAGGCTTTTCGGGGTGATCCAACGTGCACACTTGCCAAGTTTCACCACCGTCCATTGTTACTTCTACACGTGTTACCTTTTTCCCACCGCCTGTCGTCAATTTTACACCAACATAAAGCGCGTTTAGCTATGGGATTATTAACCTCATTTCCACGACTCTTCCAAAAAAAAGAGGAAAAGGAACATAAAAAAGGCTGATTCTCATCGCCCACAACTTGCAGTCACAAGCACACAAGTTTCAATCCAACTACTTAGCTTTGACCTTAAATCTAGTCCAGTTTTACAGAGGTGCATGGACCTTAGTTAACAGCCAACCATGTCGGGGACTTTAGTACGTACAGTTGGAATCGAATTGGAGGAAAAAGACCAGAAGATTCACTTTGTAAAAACGAAGTTTTGAACTCACCCGAATATGAATAGCCCCTCAGAGTGTACGGCCTCTGAGTTGTCCACGAGTTGATTGGTAGGATCTCTTCATGACAAGGCGTCGTTATCACCGAGTTGATGTTTAGCTCATTGATGACGTATTCCGGCTTATACCACCAAGCTGCAAACATTACATCAGCATGTTTCATTATCAAAACGCCGAATTTCCCATGCAAAATAGTTTTACTGCTCAGTAAAAAAAAAAATTAAAAACACTTTTAATACCTTCAGCGTTGGCTAGCTCTGAATCAACATGAGAAGGAAGGACCTTATTATCTCTATAGTGATAAAAATTATCAGATTCTTTAGTTGTAACGATGATTCGTTTCAACCATTTCACCATTCTCCCGCCGATGAACCCTGGTATGATGATCCGAACAGGGAAGCCATGGTCCGGGGTTAAAAGTTCCCCGTTTTGCATGTAAGCTAAGATAATATCCCGAGCTGGGTCCATGGCGAATTCCTTCTTGATGCTGGTTCCATAATTGGATCCGCCGCCGCCGGGCAAATGCTCAGCCCCTTCGAAATACACATTGAGGGCGCCATGTTTCTTGCTGTAGATCCCACATCGTTTGAGCACGTCACGCAATGGTACACCCCTCCACATCGACGTGGAAATTCCCGAAGCTCCCCAGTTGAAACCCACCGTTGGTTTGATCATGTTTTGTTCTTTACGACGGTTCCCGGCGCAAACCAAGGTAACCGGGAACTCACGGCTTTGAAACTCTTTCACGAGCTGATCCATCGTCAACTTCATCGGCCTTTTAACTAAACCGGTTATTTCAACGGTCCAGTCATCCCACGAAGCTTTGGGGACCGCACCGTGGTTACGAACGTAGTGGAGAGGAACCGGGGTGATGAAACCGTGGTGCATGAGGCGGTTCAAAGGGGGTTCAGAGTTGAAAGGGTGTTTCCCTGTAAGACGGACCAGGGAAGGGCTCCGCTCGATCCAGTTATCAGAGGTTGCTTCGTCTCGAGGGTCCAAGATCGACGATTCCACCTCGTTGTTGGATTTGACGACCATGGCTTTGTAATATTCGATCTCGTTATCATCATCATCGCTGGAGGATTCATAATCATGGTCGAGGAAAACCTGGTGTACATGGCGGTGGGTTGGGGTTGGACCGGGCTTCAAGGGGGTGTACACGCCGTTCAAAGCCGGTTCAAGCCCCCTGAATTGTCTATTATCGACCGAAGCCGCCATAACTATGGAGATTCAATATTTACTTGAAAACAAGAAAGAAAATTCTCTGTTTCTCTTTCTTGACTGGATTTTCTTTTTTGTTTCACTGGGAAAATGAAGAAACGGGGGGAGGGTGAAGGCGTTTAAATAGGCTCGTGGAGGCCATAAACATATCAAATGGGACCCTCTGCACGATTGCGTTGTAAACCTGGTCACTAAATTCAAATGGTTTTTGTATTTGCCTTTTTCTAATCAAAAGAAGTTTTTAAAAATATTTGTATTTTCTTTTTCAATCCCCTTTTTTTCCTAGGAGAGAAATTATATTTTGTGTTCTTTGTCGGGGCTGAGATGCGGGCGTCGCGCCGAGCCGCGCTGAGTTAAGAAAGCAGTTAGCTAGCCAGCCACACTGATAAATATGCACCACTTACATACAATAAAATATCTACTAAATTTTATTATTATTTTTAAAAAAAATTGATCAATAGGACGAAAAAATAACGATTCCTGGGACACTTCTCTCAACAAATCTGGAAATACAGAAATGAAGTATTTGAAGAAGTTGGTGTGTGGAGGGAAAAATGTCAGTATTAATTAGGCTCATAATTTCCAAAACTAAACCCTAATTAAGAAGCATAAAAAGAGAATATTCAGCTCAATCAATGTTTATATGTATAGGTTGAAAATGATTTATTGGCTCTGCTTAAACCTTGCCTATAGGCACGGATTAAAGAATAAATGATATTGTTTACTTACCATATTTTAAAAAAATATATACAAAATATCTTGATTATTCATCTCTTAATTCATATAATAAATACAATACAAAACACAATAAATACATTGGCAACAAGATATAATAAATATCTTGACATAGTTATTGTTACCAATGTAAGAGGACGTGGATTCAAGTGTGTTGATGCGCATTATCCTCTTATTTATGTATTGGAAAAGAGCTATAGATAATTTTAGATATTATGTTAAAAAAAAAAAAAACCAAAGTATGTAAGTTTAATATGCTCAGACATACATATACCAACATGGAAATACAACAAACAAACAAAACTAGACGTTTTCACATTCATAGGAGTTCGACTATATTTCTACTTTACGAATATATGATATTTTCTGAACATTTCTATCCTTATTTTTATTGAATTTAGAAACAAATGTAACGAATTAACCATAATTTTTTTTCCATTTAGATCTCATGGTAAATATTTTTAATACTTACTTTTCCTATATTAGCTGTAGTCTATCCTTTTCCGAATTGATTGACAGCAAAGTTTATTCATTTGGATATATATATATATATACACACTAAGTTTTAAAATATCTTCTTCACACAAGTTGTAATTAGTTTTATAAATCTTTACCGTTTATGTTCGAGGTTCGTGATTGTCTCTCTCAACAATATTATTTTCAAAGTTTAAACCTATATTTTCTCCTTAAAAGTATAACATGTCTTACCATTGCACTCAACTACATATTAGTGACGTGTTAATCTTTTTATATTTTTATTACCAACAACATAAAATATTTAACTAATGATTTGGTATGAGATGAACATAAAGTATTTAACTTTCATTACTTATTATTGGAGGGACTAGTTTTTGACTTTTTATTGAATAGGTTTTATTATTGAAATATATAATGGGAAATTAAGTGGATTTTTTTATTAGAGAATAACTTTCAATTTCAAATCGAGTATTCATGACATTTTTTCACCAATAAAAAAAGGGTTAAACTTGAAAAAAATGGTCTAAGGCTGTTAATCAATATAATGTCATATCTTTTGACAAAGAGATTATAATTTTATGGTCTAAAAATATTTGTACTAGATTTCAAAAAATCTAAAAGGTCATCAAATATCTTTGTGAAAAAGAAATGATTCATAAAAAAGTTATGTTTGTATTTTCTAAAAAAGAAAAAAATTCAGAATTTAATGCATTGAATATAAGTTTATTATATGAATAAATTTTAATACGAGCTTTAATTTAATATATAATATGATATATGAATTTTAATTTTATAACTTTCACTTAAATTTTTTGTCTTTATTTAATTTTATATATGAAATTTTTATCGTAACTCAACTATACACATTTTAAAAATTAAATCTACATATTTCAAAGCTGGACAAATATAATTGTGGATATAATAAGTAAGCATAAACGATGCCATGTTGATAATTGTGCTCGTGGTTTTATGAAAGACTGGATTAAAATTAAAATTTCATATATATACATATATATATATATATATATATAATTGCACAAAATAAAATTTAATGTATCAAATTGCATATTTGATAAAAATTTATGTGTAGTTTTGAGATTTATAATAATTTATTATATAGCTTTCCTGTACTTGTTAAGGGGTGTTTTTCATTACGGTAAACTGTTTTTCATCCAAACATAAAAAGTAAGATTTAAATTAACCTAAATCTTGACTTTTGCGTTTGGAAGCGAAATGATCAAAATACCATTATTTATATTAATTATTTAAAAGCTATATAAAAATTAGATTAATTTATATTTATATATCATTATATTAAAATATTTAGATATTTCATGTATTATTATATTAAATTATTTAAATATCATTTATTATAATATTTAAAATTTTAAAATATATTATGTATAATTAATTTTACAAATAATTTATACTAATTACTCAAGATGTATCGTATCATTAAATTAAATTATTTAAATATCATATAATTTAATTAATTTTTTACTTTCTACTATCATGTTTAAAAATGATATTTCAACTTTTAACGGTAATTTTTAACAACAAAATCAAACACTTAGAATTAACATTTTTCGGAAAAACAAAACCTAAGTGATGTATTTATTATATTAATATTTAAAAAATAAAATTACATCTCTTATTAATCTCGCTTTTACTCATCTTTAAAGCTATAATTACACTAATTTTTTTGTTGCTGCTTTCCATTATAGTTATTATACTGTTAAATAAAAAATATATTTAAGATCACAGGTGTTCAAGACAAATAAGAAAAGGGATAAAATTTTACAAGGTGTGGAAATGAGGGGGAAGTGGCGCATGGGAGAGCTCAACGGCCAACCAGCAAAAAACAAAATACATGGGGCGGGTTTTTGGTGTAGCTCAACAAAATTTAATATAGTTGAAAATTAAAATGTCTCACGAGTTATTTTTTTATTTAATAAATATATACGCTTAGATTAAATAGTGAATTAATTCTTTTGTTAAAAATTGTATTTATTTTTACTGTTAAAAATTAATTTTTGTATAAATTTACTCACTTTTCAATAGATAAAATAAAATACAACCTGACATTTAATTTTTATGGTACTTTTATCCAATATCGAAAAAATGTATTTCCTGTTTAAGAATTGAATTCCAAATTTAATCAAAACTGGAGGTAATTAGGGAATATAAAAGAAAAAAGATATAGGAAAGAAAGAGGAAAAAAAATAGTGAAAAAAAAGATCACAACTGGGGAAGGGAGGAAATAGGGAGAAAGGGGCAAGCAAAAGAAATGGGACGTTGGCTCTTGGGGGAAACGATGAGCCAAGCTCCCTTGGTTTTTAGTGGCCCGTCAACTGATTTGCCTGACATACCACACTTTATAGCAGACAAATTTGTGTGTCAATACTTGAATGAGGTCCATAGATTTAGGGCCAACTTTCTTTAACACTTTTTTGGGTTTAATTATAAACTAATCTGCTCCTCACGTTTATTTTTTGTACGATGTGATTCTCCAAGGAAAATAGGTAATAAAATATCAAAGATAATGTGGGAAGGGGAGATACAATGGGGGTTTATACAACATTAGGATTCAATGTTATATACACTTGAACCTTTTTGCATTCAGCTTTCAATAGAAAACTGGGAATATAAGCTCACAAATTGTGAATGGATCAAGTGGCACCTCATATTTCGGGTTCATACCTATGTGGCTGCTTTCACCACTACATTATTTATTTCACTTTTCTTTTTTCTTTTTTACTTTTATTCAATAAATGCAATGTGTTAGTTAAAAAAGGCTGTTTCACTTGGGTGGTAACATGTGCTTCAGCATGTGTTCAAAGTTGATTGGCCATTGCAAACATTGTGATTGCCTTATTATTTTATATATTTTTTGTTCTTCATTTAACATGCCAAATGAAGTTTCCAGGAATGATGGTGTTATATAATTTGCTGTCACCAATATTCTTAAAACATTATGGTTAAATATTGGTCTATGTGCATCAACATGTAATTCTTTGATATTTTATCACTCATTCTAGCTTTTAAGAGTAGATTTGAATAAAATTTTTAATAGAAAAGATCAGTTTGCTCTTTGATTTAATGTACTGATAATATGTTAATTTGCATGATTTCTTGTGTTTAATTCGGTTTATTTCAGAATCAATCCTTGCTAAATTAGTGTTTTTATGATTTAAATCTTGTTAGGGCTGCAATTGGTCAAAAGCAAGCTAAAAAGGGTCAAATTGAAAGACAATCATTGAAATGGGGCCAAATCAAAAATGGGGCCAAATAAAAAAGATGGAGGAAGTCAATGACACATCAAATATTTTGACTTTGTAAAAGCCAAAAATAGGAAAATCTTATTTTATTTTATTTACTTTATTTATTTTTATTTTTATTTTATTTTAGATTTTATATTAAATTAGTTTAGGCTATTTTAAGTAAACCCTATGTATATAAATAGAGACTTTTTGTTCTTAGGAAATCATCATTTAATTCTGTTTCCTACTTCAATTTGGAATTGAATTACTCTCCTTTTTCTCTTTCAAATTGGCGTGAAGTATTATGCTAATTTCAATTTCAATTATCTTGTTTTTACTAAATTGGGCTAATTGCTTTCCAAGTGCTTTTCTTTCCCATTCTTCACCACCTTCGTCAAATTACTTTCCAAGTTCACAAAGCATGAACAATTTCATACTTAACTAAATTCTATCTTAGCCTTAGGTGGTGTTCTTTCCAGTCGGGAATCGTAAGATTCGTATTCGCGCTAAAAATCCTTCTAATTGGTATTCACCTTTTTTCCTAAGTATCGGGATAGCACTATTAAATTCGATTTCAAGTCAAAGTGCACGTTGGGTTGGATTCGTATTTGCTGACAGTTGGAGATTCGAGTCGGCCGTGCTATATTCGAATTTCCGATAACAAATCAAGGAAGAAGTGATCGGGTTTAAAACGACCCACGCAGTTGAGGCCGTTAATTCGAGTTGGGTTCTTCAGAACGCAAGGCTACCGGAATCTTCAATTGGGAACACGTGTATCTCAGTTAGATAATCGGTAAGGGTTGGTTTGCAAGACGTACCGAGACTAGCTATGAGAGGAAGAATTGGTGGTTAGGAGTATATTATTTTTAAATATAGGTATAACGATATGTATACTTACCAATTGTAATTGATGATAATCACCAACGTCAAAACAAGCAGCAACAGCACACTGTTGGGTATTCAAGATTCTGCCAAAAAGGAAAGAAGAAAAAAGGGGTTATTGGTGAAATGATGATCATAAAATGGATGAAACAATTATGGTGATTTTGATTCATGAATCCAACAAAGATTTTGCAAAGTCCACATAACTTAAAAAGTGCAGTAGGTTCCAGGTTATGACTTTTGGAATATTTTCTTTGCGCCAAAAAAAAGAATAAAAGAAATAATCCTTTTCATGCCACCAAATAGTATGTATCTTTTTTTATTTCTTTTAAACCTAAACCTTTGCCAGCACTACTTTAAGGTATACAAGAATACAAAGCTCAGGTTGAAGTATGATTTCAAAAAAAATTTGCTTCACTATCCAAAAAAATAATAAAATTTATATTTTATATAAGTTTAAATTTTAAAAATTATTTTTATTATTTAAATTGAATTTGATTAGGGTTGATCTGAGGTCTGAAAATCCTCGAGTTGGGCCTACTTGACTGGGCAAGCTACCCGATCTTTGGACATGTCTAATTATAGATTAGGAGTGAGCAAAATCTGATTCGATTCAAAAATCTCGATAAAAATTTAAATTTTGAATTAAATAGTTCGAGTTATTTGAGTTAATCAAGTTATTCGGATCAACTCAAATAAAAAATTAAGTTTTTCGGTTTAACTCAAATATGAATTACACAAATTGAGTTATCCGAAAACCCGAATAAGAAAAGACAAAACTATATCGTTTTGATAAATGTTTACTTTTTTAAAAGTTAAAATTCAAAATAATTAATTTAAAAGGCAAAACTATGCCGTTTTGATAAATGTTTACCTATTAAGTTAAAAGGCAAAATCGTTATATTGTTCATGTAGTTAAATAATCTTGTACTTCGTCTACTAGTTAAATAATCGGTCCATCTAAACACAACATTAAATATAAATAATAGGATTCGCTAACTCGACTCGATTCGAAAAAAATTCAAATTTAGTTCGGTTGTTAAAATAGGATTTGTCAACTCGACTAACTCAAAAATTTTTTACTCGATTCGAATCGACTCGATCGAATACTCACCCCTATTATAGATAGCAGAAGAAAAAATTACAAAAGAAATTATTAATGTGACAAATGGTAGAAGTACCATGGAAGTCCTTGTACTATGAGTCAAATTGCATTTTGCCCCATTGATTCAAAAAAAAATGAGCAAAATAATTCTTGTACATTAAATTTAAGAGCAAACTAGTCCTTTAAAAGTTTCATTCATTTTTACTGTTAAAAATTAGCGTGGCTGACAGAATAATCAGACAGTTACACATGGTATGTCATGGGTACCTCATGTCGACATACATAGACCAGTTTTTAACCGAAAAAGTGGATGAAATTTTTAATATAAGGACAAATTTACTCTTTGGTCTAATGTACAGAGATTAATTTGTCTACTTTTTTGAATAGAAAGCAATATGTAATCTGACTCCTTGTATACAAATTTTAATGCTACTTTTAAGTGTAGAAAATTTATTGTGAATTATTGAAAGCATTCATCACTTAGACTCCAACTCTCATGTGTATTAAATTTTTGGTTGTGATATTGTTGAACAAAATAAAAATAAAAATTTGAGTTATGTTTTTGATATTGTTTTTTGTGAATTATAATAATATAGCAAAACTCAAACAACAAATACGATTAGTGCAACTTGAGCTCAGGCTATACTTGGGGATGTGAACATTCTTGACCATCATGCCATCACATGAGGTTGTAAAGTATTTATATTTGAACATATATTTTGTGTAATATATATTTAATTATAGATTGAAGATTGAGTTTTTAAACATAAAAAAGATTAGAAAAAAGAAGAAGTGTTATTTATATGTGACATTGCTATTGATATTATAACTAAAAAAATGGTTGTGCTTTTCTGTGTATTGGCCTTACCCAAGTTTATTGGGTTGATTGAGATTTATGCTAGTGATCTAAAAAATATGCAAAATTTCCATACCAAAGAGTTGTTTTAATAGACAAAATACAATAATAATTTTCGCTACAATTTTACACTACGATTTTTTTAATAATTAGGGATATTGGATCGAGGTTGTTAAAATTCAATATTAGTGTCAACCGAAAATTTAAATACAACCTTTCCCTAATTCATTTGTCTTCAACGTTTTCTTTTTTGGCGGGCTATGTTTCTCTCGACGGCATGGTCTCCGCGGGTGATGTTTTCTTGTGCGGGTCAGGTGCAGCTTCCACCTTCCTCTCCCTCCCTTCCTCAAGCGTGGCAGCTAGGATTTCTTATTTTGAGGTTGTGGTTTGAGCTCAGTTTTGGGCTTGTGTTTTATTTTCTGGGCTTCTGCGTGTTGCTTTGTATCTGAGTTTGTTTG
This sequence comes from Gossypium australe, assembly GCA_005393395.2. NCBI lineage: Eukaryota > Viridiplantae > Streptophyta > Magnoliopsida > Malvales > Malvaceae > Gossypium > Gossypium australe. The sequence continues at coordinate 132,462,437 of CM016616.1, read as the reverse complement.
GGCTTAATGTTTCATCATCCCTGTGGTTAGATTATACTTGTTAGTGATGGTTTGATGTCTATGTACCTTGTTCTTTCATGAAATGAGTACCTTCTTTTATGACCAAAATAAAAATTCGTATATCAAAAAGTGGTTCTTAGTTAAAGTGCATTTCCACTTATATTTTTGAAATCAAATCAATGATTAAATGAGTTAAATTATCAGTTTTTAATCTATTCAATCTGGAATAAATAAATTGTTAAAAAATTAAAAAAATATAAAATTTGATTCAACCATTTCAATTGTTAGTTTTTAAATTCGATTTAATTTGTTCGTACCAAGTTACGATCAATCACTTTTTGTCACTCTTCTAAATAATATCTCGATCGATGTTCGGTCCAACTAATTGATATAATCTAGTTCAATCCACACTAGTTTCCACTTGATTTCAAGATAATCCATTGAGAATATCCCTTGATTTCGGCTTCATCTCTCAACTGTTATTCATCATTGGCTCGGAAGTGCTGGCGATACTACTGCTGAAATTAGCAACTATTGATGGCCATCCACGTTAAAGATTTCCACCATTCATGGGTCAAATTATCTTCAATCTATTACCATGCATAACTGATAGTAGGCTAATTTGGAAGATTGTGTATAAAATTTAATAACTTTTCCGAGAAGAAATGTCGAAGAGCATCATTTGAAAGATTTTTTATATATTTAAAACAATACTCTTTTTGGTGATTAAAGGAGGGACAATCCGTAGTACAATAATCAAGGAATTAGTTTAGGAAACGCAACACCGCCGCATCGGCAAATACAAGCTAGTAACACCCGGGGAACCAAATCCCTTTCACGTGATAAGCTATCATTTGCAAGCCAATCCGCCACAAAATTCACCTCTCTTGGCACATGCGACAATTTCCATTGCCAGTCTTTTTGTAGGAAATGATGAATACCCTAAAATATGGAAAACAGAGGATAGCAGCTACCAACTCCATGCAGGATCATCCTGACCGACGCCTCTGAGTCCGACTCGATTACAACAGACCTTATGCCAGCATTCCATGCTAACTTACACCCATCAAAGATACCCCATAACTCAGCCAACACAATGTCGCAACTACCCAAGTTAACAGTAAAGCCAATCACCCATCCTCCGTGTCGTCCGTCAATATTTAGTTTGTATCATCCCTCCGTTTTACTCCAAGCATAAAAAGCTTCCTGCTGCGCACAGCAGCACCCGAAACAGCAGCAACAGCTTCCTTCAGAATTGACCCAATAGCCTGGTGCTTCACAAAGAGTGCCCAGCAGTGCCCCGCAATGGCCATTTCGTTCCTCCATTTCCATATCCGCCAACACAGAGTTGAGAACAATAGAGGCCAGCACCAATCACCAACCCGCCGCTTCTTAAATCATACAAGATAAAACTGTCCACCAATCTGCAAAAGATAAAGAATCAAGCTGCGCAACAAGCTCGTCGCCCAAAAAAACACCTCCACAACTCTTGAGCCGCTCTACAATCCCAAAGAATATGAATAATATCCTCTCGCACACAACCACAAAGCCGACTTGAGCCGCTCTACAACCCCAAAGAACATGAATAACATCCTCTCGCACACAACCACAAAGCTGACATGCTTCCGTCTCCGGCATATTCCTGGCCACATTAGTCAATAGCCTATCCTGCCAAACAAGCCAGACGAACAGCTTGATCTTTGCCTGCGCTGGTATCCTCTATAACTCAACATTGATCGAGTCCGACACATCATCCCACCCCATCCAAAGTTGGTAAGCTGATCTAGACTGAATTCACCAGAACTCGTTCCCAACCAGATTAATATATCCTGGTGCTCCACCCTATTTCGGCCCGCACCCTAATTCGGCCCGGATTGGCAAGCACTTGACCAACAATATGACTCGGCAGCATTGTGTTAATCATAGGCAAAAGTAACGAAGGATTCTCACGAAACTCCCTAACCGAAACATTCAACAACTCCGAACTCACTGCCTCGTTACAATGCTGCAGAAGGGGTCCATCAGCTGTCCAACAATCAAGCCAAAACCTGGTAATAGCCCCATTACCCACTCGCCACAACAGACCCTTCGCACCAGCATGCTTCGCCACAAATGGGAGTTATTGCTATTACCTGTAACGGTAAAAAAATCATCACGACCCAAATATTTTGCAGTTAACCCTCTCCCATAACTGATTCGGTTCATGCATCAAATGCCAACCAAGCTTAGCTAATAAGACTTAAATCCATTCCCTCGTAATCTTCTGCCCCAACCCAGAACATCCCAATTGACGAGTTCATGGTATAAATCAGCATAGTTTATCCAGTTGAATCACTCTTTTCTATGTGATAAAAAGTTTTTCCATCTATCATGTAATAACTTCAGATCAAGGTATAAGTTTCATCATCCGAAGGCAGCCAAGTAAACGTCCAGTCCTTGATAGATAGCAAACAAGTTGAATATGTACTTAAAATGTAACTAGTACTAATTTCCATCAAAAATTTAGAGCGATGCATATTTACAAATAAACAGTGCGTGCCTCTGTTTCTTACAATAATTTCTCCTAATAAAATAATAATGTTACACCCAAAATAACAAACAAACTAAAGCAATTTCAGAACAGAGAAAATCACAACAAATAATTCAACAGCAGTTCTTTCTGTACAACAATGTAGTGGGATCATGATGTTTTCGATCTGCAGAAATGACGTAAGGGCCCATAGAATGCCTCATACTCCTTTTTTCCTACCCTTGTTCTAACTCTTTAGTCTTTAGGGGCAAAAGTAAAAGGTAAAAAGCATTTGAGCTTATGGACGCAAAGCTGTCTTCCTTCTTCATCATGGACATAGCGGCACCCAAAGAGAAGGCTGAACAATCAAAACCGCCGGCCAAGATGAGGGGATGCAGAGCCTGAGTGCAATGGAAGAGGCCTCTTCACAAATGGATGCTGCAAGAGCTTTGCAGCAGTTGGCCGAGCTTCAGGATTGGTTTGTAAGCATTGCATGATAAAATCTTGTGCATCTTTTGACAAAGAATCAGGAATTGGCGGTGGCTCACCTTTACCAATTCTGAACAATGCTTGCATCTGTTTCGAGTTACACAAGACATCATTAACAATATAACAATATTCAAGCAAGCTACAACTGCATGCATGAAAACGGAGAATATAAAAAATTTAACTAACAACAATACTTGTTCATAGCTCTCCATCACAGTGCAAGACAGAATTCACCCAACTTCATGCCATAAAATTCTATATTTCGTCATTTGGTGATGAGAACATTCAAATTTCCATATTGCCTATTCTTTCTACTTTTATACTAGATCACTTAATAATTTATACTAGTACAGAGAAAGCTACATACACATTCCAACTGATGGTACGGAATTTCACGGGTTAACATCTCCAACACAGTACAACCAAGGCTCCATATATCAGCAGGAAGTCCATACCCTTGACCTTTCTGGTTGACAACCTGTAATTCAACAGCTGATGATCAACAAAACATTATTGGTAGTATGTGTCACAAAGTAAATAACTACCATAGCAAAGGCAACAATGGTAACCGTGTTTCCAAGGAAAAAGCACAGGAACTTGTTACGTATGGAAAGAATCATTAGAATCAAGGATACAATCAAGGAGGTTGATTGGATTGTGATTCTGGTTTTCTTTTATTTCCTAAGGTTTCTCAATTAGCTGAAAACAAAACTTTAAGGAATAAACCAAGTTGAATTTCCAGAAAATTAAGGTAGGCAACTCCCTTAGTGTTCCATCACCATAAGCAAAACTTGGAATGGAAACAAGGGCAAAGTCGAATCTGATTTTCCTGTTAATTGCCTAGTAACTCGATCTCAGACCCATGATCATAACAAAACTCATCTAAGAGAAAACACCATTTAGGTCTGATCTCAAGAGGAGCCAGCACCTTTCACAATGGGAGAAATGCCATAATCAAACTTTGTTCAAAATTTTCTGGTGGCTAAAAAGATTTACTTTTTGAAAAGTAAGTATTCATTGTTCATATAAATGACGCCCTGGGAAATTATGTTGGATCTGCAAGGGAGATTTATACATTTTTCTCTATATAGAGAAACATTGGCCAAGAAATTGTTTCTTTTTCATCATATTCATGATTAACTATTCCAAAAAGCTAAAATACCACCACCAGTATCTCTAGTATAGGAGAATGTTAGCTAAAAACATATTTTATCATTTCTGTTGTCACCATAGCCATTATTGAGTATTCCAATAAAGCTAGATATCTCGAGCAGTATCACTAATACAGGAAATGTGATGCTCAACACACATCAAACAACAACTATTACAGAAAATCTCATTTCTGAGTGGAAAGGATAGAAACAAACCTCAGGGGCCATCCAGAATGCTGTCCCTTTGCATGATTTAACATCATTCAACTTGGTTGCCTGAAGACAAACACCAGCACCAATATCATTGCTGTGATCATTTTAGAAGCTACTAAGAAACAAGAAAGAAAACCAGGGTCTTAAGAGTTGAAAAAACCTTTGCCAACCCAAAATCTGCAAGTTTCACAGATCCGCTTGCATCTACCAATATGTTTGCGCACTTAACATCCCTGTATCAACAAACAAGGAATTAATTCAAGTTCATGGTAACTTAAGCATAACATAGAACAAACAATTTTTAATTCCAACATTAAAACTATAACAAATACCAAGGGAAAAGGACAGAAATCAAGCAGGCAACCAACCTTTAAGGGAAAATAAATACAAAATGATATGTAAAATGTTTAGAAAAACTTCTATTATCAAATTATATCACATTCTTGACTTTTTAAATGCCCTTTGAGAAGGAATATCAACAGAGATAAGGAATCTTGGGTAAAGCAAAAAGTTCACGTTAAAAGGGCAAATTTTCCATATGAAGTAATTTGCCATTGGCAAATATAAGCATGTAAGAACATACAGCTAAAGTGGCAGTAAAATTTCAGATTTAGCTAGATCAAGCAAATAAAATAAATAGATAAAATTAAGTAATATGGTAATTAAATGAGAAGCAGCATAAAAAGTCTCGACTTACCTGTGAACCACATTTCGGTCATGAAGATACTTCAATCCATGCAGAATCTGTCTTGTATATGCAGAGACTTGAGAATCCCTAAGATGATATCTCTGATATAGTTTCAAAAGGGAGCCTTTGGTTACAAGCTCAAGAAAGATGTATAATTTTGATTGATCCTGCAACAATCAAAAAATCGAAAGATGGAAGTTAGACAATTAACAAAACTAAAGTAAAAGGTCATCCTGTTAAGCCAAGGTATTCAACAACCCCACTTGCATAACTAGCATGATAATACTCAAAGAAGCACACATAAATGTAGTGATTTACATGCATCAACAGTCATTCAATATTTGGCATTGAACTGACAATCTTTTTCTTTTCTTTTCAACCATCTCTCTATAGCTAAACAAGAAAGGCTATTTAAACATAAACTTTGGCATTAAGGCCTTTCTCAGAATGCAAGAATATACAGGGTTAGGTAGATATATAACAGTATTGTAGTGCAATAATGCACTAATGCTAGAAGATTAGCAAAATAGCCTCAAATGGCAGCAGCAATATAACCTTTCAATGGGTACAGATGACAAAACATTCTAAGTCCAAGAGAAATTAGTTCCCATGATAAATTTACAGTAGGCCACAGGATAGTAAATATTTTCTTTTATCCATGATAAATTTCTGTGGATATACACATTCTGTCAAATTTAATTTTTAGAGAAAAAATACATTGCAAATGGCTATATTTGAATTTTTTGTTTAATATCTATTTTGATGAGAGAAAAAAAGTAGGAAAGGAGGCTAAAATGTTACAAACGAAATGACAAAGTAGTTATTGCCGTAAGTAGCCAATAAGAGAGGTTTCTGTCCTAAAACTCAAAAAAGAAAACGAAAAACAAAATTAAGCGTAATCAATTTTTCAAAATTCAGAGAATAAGCAAAGTTATCAATTCAAGTGATTATGGTAAATGTGACAAATTAGTACCTTATCTGTGCCATAATACTGAACTATATTTTCATGTTCAAACTGACTTAAAAGAGCAATCTCCTGAAAAAGAAAGGAAAGAGAGAAATTAAATGGACAGAAAAGAGGAAAATAGATATTTCAAGAAAAAAGATTGATTAGCATAAAAGAAACTGAAAATTTAATTAAATAAAAGCCAAGATCTGTCTCACATGTTCAAGTTGGATAACACTTTGCTTTCCCTGACTTCCTTGATCAAGCAACGAAACTTCCTTCACCGCAAAAAAGAATCCATCGCTACAGGAAAATGAATGGATAACTAATTAGTATAGCATGACTGAAAGAAAAACATCTCTTTCCTAAAGAAATGCATGATCTACTGAACAAGTGGAAAACCAATTAATTGCTGGTTAGGATAAAATATGCTTTTCTACACTATTATGAAAAAAATTATGATCAGTGATTTTTTTTCTGTAACTCCCAAGTAAATGTCATCATATAGCTTAAAGCCTATAACAATCCAAAATCACTACAATTAGTTCCAAATCTCAAAGATCCTAGTGCAGTGTTGCCTCCCTTAATTATATTTCTCATGTCTTCAAAAACAGTAAACAATAAATTCATCATCTTGAAATCTATATACAGAACAAGATATCTCCAAGGAACAAGTTCCTAACCATATAACACCACCAAAAACTTATACTCGATTCGACAATCAAAATTTATTTCTAAAACAGGACTTACTACCATTCACAAATTGCCCACAAAAAAAGTAGGTCCAATCATGCAAAACTTCAAGCAGCAAAAATAAAAAACAAAAACAAAGTAACACTTAAAGACAGATGATAGTGCAGGCTAAAATACATCAAACCTTCATGCTCAAGACGCAGAAACATGAGATGTCCAAAAAGTAGTCACATTTGGAATTCACCATATAAATGAAACCTAGCAATCCTAAGATGCTACTATCCTTAATCCATCAAGCCAAACATGTAAGAAGGTGCTCTCTAAAGAAGAAAGGGGCCATAAAGAGGCGCTTTCTTAAATGCTTAACTAAGACCAAGAACACTTCCTAACCCTAGGTGCTTGAAACAAAAGATAAAATAAGGTGCCCAAAGATAAAATAACTTGCAACAAAAGCTACTAAATGAAAATGGATGTTATATTATAGGCAGAGTATCAAATCACTTACTCAGAAATCCCTTCGTAAACCGATCCAAATGATCCACTTCCCAGAAGCTCACCTTTCTCCCAATAAGTAATTGTCCTTTTGAACCTACCGTTAGGGGAAATATTTGACATAGGCTCCGTTGTAGTACTCGAAGAATCATCATCATTCGAAGTTGTGAAAGAACAAGACTCTGAAAGCACCGCATTGTCTCCTATTCTCATTAAATTTTCCTCCTTAGTATTTCCCTCATTAAACCCACCGTCCTCTCTTTTATATTCTTCGTCATCGGAAGACGAATGTGAGTTAACCGGAATCGCACACCCTCTATCGTCATCGGGGCCGAAATCCCTAAACAGATCCCAGGTGGAGCAGCCGTTATCGATCGCTTTTAGCTTCATTCCCGGAGGTGGCTTTAAAAACGGTGGCCTATCCCCTTTAATTCCACTATTCCCTCCTCCAACAACAACATTCGAAACGCAAGACGTGCTTGACTTCAATTCGGTTGTCGTAGTATTATCCACCGCAATTTTATCCGAAAAGCAGCATTCCCTTTTCGACTCGGACGAGTCGTTCCGAGTCAACTCAGTAGCCAAAACCCTCTCAGCCAATTCATCTACTGTTACTTCAGCGCCCGCGCCGCCTTTTACTAGAGCTGTCTCTTCTTTAGGACTATCCAACCGGTTTAATCTGGACCGAGGCAGAAGATCCGACGACGATCTGATCTTACGGGCCTCCCAGGCGGCGGTCGGGATTGAAAAATCTTCAGGACCATTCAGGCCCAAGCTCCGACAAATTCGATCGAACTCTCCGTCGGTTCCTTCGAGACGAAAGCTTGTTTGATACAAATCGAGCGATCGTGTGACCAGAGGAGGAGAAGAAGAAGAAGAATCATCGAGAGACGAACAAAACGAGCCCGCATCGTAATCGATGTCCTTCGCTGCATTGCGGCGCTCGAGTCTAGGTTTTCTTCTGCTCCTTTTCGAGTCCATGGCGACTCTATTGCTAAAGAATCGAGGTAAGTGATGCATGTGGAACAGAATCCATCAAAGTTCAAAAAAACAAGCTAAAGCAGCATAGGGTTTCCGAAAATATCAATTTAAGAAAGAGAAACGCTTTTGTTCTTTTTCTCCGTAACTTTCCTGGGAAAATTTAGGTGAGAAAAATTGGGAGCGAAAAGCGGCTGACCTAAAGAGAGAGAAAAAAAACGTGATAATGGTAGACAGAGTGGCTGGCTAGTAAACGCCGTCGGAAGAGAGAGAAATAAAGAGATTATACGCGTGGCCACGTGGCGCTTGCAAGAAATTTTTAAATCTTTGCATCCCAAGGATTACTTTTTTATCCAGTTAGCTCCTTCAGTTTGTAAATTTTATTTTGGATCGGAATCATTAGGCTGTTTGTAATCGAATAGTTGCTTAGACTGTCCGTTTGAAATAGTTTAACATTTATAGTTATTTGGATTTGTATTTATATTTTGATTGTATGATATTTATTATATTTAAAAAAATGTAAATTAATCATATATATTTAGATTAAAAAGTAAATTAATTTTTTTACATTAAAAATTGATGAAAATTTTTAATAGAAAAAATTAAGTTGCTCTTAATTTAACGTATAAAAATTAATTTATTCAAATTTTAATAGAAAAGATAAAATATTATTTAATTTCTAATATAAGGATTGTCGTAATATTTTTATCCCAAATTTCTCGCCACATGAATAATAGGCTTATACCCAAATTTATTGCGTTGGAGTTACAATTTATTTTTAAAAGTTTCACAACTATAATACATATACAAATATATATATATATATATGATCAATTGGAATATAGAATTTAACCAATATACAATACATTAAAGAAAGAATAAGATTCAAACCTTTTAAGGTCTAGTACCTTAGCTTTTGCTAATAGTGTCTTCGACCTAATTATAGCCTGAGTCACCTACCTAAGTTTGAGGGCTGATTTGAAAAGTGAGAAGATTTGAATAAAAATATAAATTTAAAAAATGAGGTTGGACAAAAGAAAAAAGACTCATTTTCTAAACGAGTCAGGTTTCGGGTAAATTTATTTTGTTCAGGCTCAGCCCGGTAAGAATTAGTTGTTTTGCTGTCGTTTCATTATTGTTTTGCTTTCATTTTATTATTATATTGCTATTATATTGTTATTATTATTGTTTGGATATTGTATAACTTGTGTTTTATTGTTAAATTTGCTACTTTGCTATGTTACAACTATTTTAGTGTTATTTAAGTATAAAGGCTTTTTTAATGTATTTTTAATTTGTTGGGAAACATTTATTTTAATGGTTTTAGTGTATTTGATGTCTTATATTTTTAAATTTATTTTTATATAAAAACAATCTAAAAAAATTAATACGGGCAGGACAGATTAAATTCAGATTTAACATTTTTAATTTAGATCGAACTTGTACATAATTTTAAGTCTATTTTTTGTGCTAAACTGAATTTAAACCTAAAAATAGATCTAAAATTTTATATTTACTTAAATTATGATTAGGTGTTAGTGTCTAAACGAGATTTTTAAATAAAATTTTGACTTCAAAATTTATAAATAAAAATCATTTTTTTTTAAAAAAAAATTGATATCAAATATAGAAAGATGTGTATAAAAACAAAGGGGTTAAAGGTCTACAGCGGCTGGCATCATAAGTAGACCCACATGGCAGCTGGCAAAAAATGGGATATTCGTCATTATCCTTGGTAAATGTGTGAATTTGCGTAATGTTAAGGGTGCTCTAAAACAAAATCTATCTCTACTGGAATTGAATTAGTGTAATGCGATGTGAGTGGAGCCATCAACTCTAATTTTAATTTGATTCGATTCAAGATTTATTTATAAAATTTTAGTTAACTCATTCAATTCACATTTACATCATACCATATTCTTCATGTGGGAGAAAATTTAGTATAACTTATGTTTATTAAAAGAGTATATAAATATTTTATGCATATAAAAATAAACTAAAGCTTTAATTTAGAGTTGTACATGGATTGAGTTAGGTTCTAATAAAATTTTAGGTTCAACTGATAAGTTTAGTTTTAGCCGAGCTTGAAAAATAAGCCTAATGTTTTGTATAAGTCTAGTCTGTCTGTATTAATTTTTTAATTTTTGTTTTTTATATAAAAAATAAAAAATATATAATACACTAAAAATATTAAAATAAATGTTTCTCAATAAATTGAAAATAAATTTAATTTTTTTTATACTTAAATAACACTTAGATAAGTACAACTTAACAAGCAAATACCTCTAAAATAGTAGCAAAATTAACAATAAAAAAAGTGTTATACAATATCCAAACATTAACAACAAAATAGTAACAACATAATAGTGAAATTGTAGCAAAATAGTGGCAAAAAGTGGGAAAACAACAACAAAACATAGAAGAATAAGGATTTTTTTATTGAAAATTCGAGCCAACTCAGACTTAAAAAAATTTTATCCGAGGCCCGATCCATTTTCTAAATGGGTCTATATTTTTGCTCAAACCCTCCTATTTTTCGAGCGAGAGTGGGGCTGAGTGGCCCGACCCATGGACAACTCTACTTTTATTTAAGTGGTAAAGTTGAAAGTTTAAATATTATATGGTTTTTAAGTTCAAATCTCATTATATGTGAGTTTCTCATTATACGTGGGTTTTAATAGTGTAACTTTATAAATACATGGTTTTTATATGCGGGTTTCTCATTATATGTGGGTTTTAATAGTGTAACTTTATAAATACATGGTTTTTTAGTCAAACCGAGTATCAGTTCAGTCAAACTCTTAAATAATATTAGATTACTTGATTACAGTACACTCACGATGTGGATGAAAAAGCTAACATAACATGTATATTTATAAAAAAAATTATATTAAAGCTAAATAAGGCTTTGGTTAAAATGCGTTTTAGGTTTAAATCTCATTATAATAATTTTTTATAAAAATATATATAAATATAAAAATACCTTCATATTAATATTTGTTATTTTGTACAAGTCAAGGGTTTTTAGTGTTAGTGTCTAGTTGATTTGTGACATTATCTCAATCAAGAGCTTAAAGGACTTAATTGGTTTCACGAGTTAATGGGGAGCTAATTTATTTGAAAATTTATCAAAATACCCTTCTATAAAGTAAGTTATATTATTACAAAAATGCTCTTATTATTATTATTATTATTATTATTATTATTATTATTATTATTATTATTATTATACGTATTTATATAAAAAATGAATAACAACTCAATTATGATGAATTTTAAACCCATGACATAATAAATCTTAAACATTTAATTTTACCATTTCAACTAAAATTTTATTTAATTTTTATAGGACTTTTTAACAAATATGTTTATCATTTAAATTTTTTACGGACGTCACGAGGGTGTTGTAATCTAGTAGTTTGAATATATGATATAATTATACGTTAAATTATAGAAATATATAATAATATTAAAAGGATAAATATTAAAACTATACATGAATTTTGATTTAATGTGCAATTTGGTGTAATTATACATATGAAACTTTGATTGTAATTCAAATTTATACATAAAATTTTGATTTTGATTCAACTGTATATATTTAAATAATAAATACATCAATTTTAATTTTATATTGAATAAATATATAATTATTTGTATATGTAATATGTTAACGATAAATGATGTTATATTAATAATTGCATTAGTGATCTATAAAAATTAAATCAAAATATTTAATATATAAAATTACATAAAATCAAAATTTATATATGATATTATATAGGAGACCAAATTCATTTACACTTTTAAAAATTATCGAATTATCTCATAAATATATCATATTTTAGGTTTGTTTGCTATGATTATTAGTTACAATCATAAATTAAAAAAATCCGTAAAAAGCATATAATGGAAAATGATAATATCGTAACATTATAAATTATGTTCAAAAACACTATACATGTTGTTGCTTCTTATATTGACATACGGCATTTTTAAATGTTTTGTGGAAAGTGGAATCAGGTGGGAAAGGAATGGCGGAGGGGAAGGGGAAGTAAATAAATAATTAAAATGATGGGAGAGGGAAATGGAAGGAAAAATAAAAATAAAATGGTTTATGTTATTAATATTTTATTTTTAAATAGATATTCATTAAAATTAATATAAGTTTATAATATTTTAGAACGAGATTTATTTTATTTATATATTGTAGTATCTTATTTGTAGCTTTTATTGACATGGTAAGATGTGAAAAATACAATATGATATTTATAAAAAAAATAAAAGTTAAATATAACCATTAAGTAATAATAAAAGGGTAAACTATAAAAATAGTCACTTTTGTTTGCACCATATTACATTTTAGTTATTTATGTTTGAAATGTTACGTTTTAGTCACTTACGTTATCATTTTGTTACGAAGTGGTCACTCTACCATTAAGCTTCATTACTTCCCTAACGATGGTCCTACATGGTAGTCCAAATAGGTTTTAAATGTCAACTTGGATGTCCTATGTGACAATCCAAATTAAATTTATTTAATTAAAAACATATTTTCATCACTGCAACTGGATATCCCAGTTGGCATTTAAAACTCATTTGGATTGCCGTTAGGGAGGAAACGAAGGTTAATGGTAGAGTGAGCACTTCGTAACAAAACGATAACGTAAATAACTAAAACGTAACATTTCAAACATAAGCGACTAAAATATAATCTGAGACAAAAATGAGTGACTATTTTTATAGTTTACCCTAAATAAAAACATTAACGTGTAATTTAAAGGCATGTAGGTTAATGGAAATTTAAATTAAGTTATTTAGCGTAGGGAAAAATAAGCAATTTTATATGTAGGAAGCCCATTTCGCCCGGGCCCGCCAGATTAAACCAAAAAAATAAAACAAAAAAAACAATTAATAATAAACAGTCCAGTTTATAACATCAAACCCAAAACTAACAAAACCCGTTTCTAAATTAACCCAAAACCTACAGGCCCAATAGAGCCCAATGCTGAATAGGCCCGAATGGCCCAAATTTCTGATAGCTCTAGAAACCCTAGAGGGTTCTGGAATCAGCCAGCGCAGCAACGCTTCCCCGCTTCCACACGTGCGCCGCCTCCAGCGCACAACCTCCGTATGTGTCACATCCACGCCTCCGTACGTGACCTTGTACCTGCGAAAACAAGGACAAACGACAGCAAAGCGGAGAAAAAACAAAAATATTGTATTTTCTTTTTTTCTTTTCGGGCATAAAAATAGGGAAACCAAAGAATTGTGGGGGAGGGGGGATTTTTTCTTTTGTAGAAGAGGAAATCATTTTTACAGAAATACAGATCAAAAGGTTTTGGACTCTTTTTCTTTTCACGTTCTTGTTTCTTTCATTCTTTTTACAAGTTGATTTTAAATAAAATTAAGAAAGGAGGGTTTACCTGAATCTGCTCCTTGAATCTTTGGCAATGGTGGAGGTGCATGAAGCACCGATGACCATCAAGGGTGGCTTCTAGGCCGAAACCCTAGCAGAGATTTGGGGAAGGGATTTTTGTTGCGGCAGTTTGGGAAGTGGCAGATCGTTAGTCAGTTTTTAGATTTTAATAACGATTAAAAACGGTGTCATTTAAGGTCTTTGAAATTCGGGTGCCGAAACGGCACCGTTTGGTGCTCAGCCAATATGTTTAGGTGTTGAAACGGCACCGTTAGGTGTTTAGCCCGCGTGTCCGACCCGAAAACCCGGAGGATTCGCGTGTTTTATTAAAAATGGGCTAATTGTGCTCTTAGTCCCTCCATCCCATGTTGTGATTCGATTAGGCCCCTTTCCTTTTTTTTTTTTAAATTTGGCCCAGTAATTTTGCGAATCTTTAGTTTAGCTCCTATTTAAGAGCTGCGTTTAATAACTCAGGTAAATTGCGCTTTTAGTCTATTTTAATTCACGCGCATGGCGTTTTAGTCCTTTTTCGATTTCTTTTTTAATTTATTATTTTAGCTCTCTAATTTTATTCTGATTTCAATATAGTCCTTTAATTATTTTATTTAATTATTTGTTTTTTTTTAATTATTCTTTTTAAAAAATTAATATTATATATATATATTTTAAATGGTTTTAGACATTATTTATTTCTCTATGTTATTTTCATTAAAATTTTTTTATATATTCTTTTTATATACGTATATAATTTATATTAAATTATATTTTGTATATATATTATTGATTTCGTATTATTTTATGTAAATATTTTCTTTTAAATTTATTCACGTATTTATTCATATATATATATATATATTCTTTTAAATTTGTTTATGTATATAATTTGTCACTTTGAGGGACTCTATTTTAAGTTATATATTTATTTATTCCAAACACTTTCATATATATGTTATTTTATATCAAGCTTTTATCACGTGTGTATTATTTAAATAAACACATATCATATATATATATATATATATATATCATTTGTTCATTTGTTTTAAAGCTTGCTATATGTTAGTTGTAATAATTTGCTTGCCATTGTATGTATTCAAATTCGTTCCCTTCAAATTTCATATTATGATTATTCATTAGTATAATATTTTATCCATGTATATTATTCAATGTTTGTAATTTTGTTTTTTTACATTATCGCATTGAGATTCAAACTTTAATGTTTTAATTGGTATTAGTCGTTTCATTGTTATTCCGAATAAGCTAAATAAATGCATTTTGAGTCCATTTTATAATTGCTTAGTAAAGTTTTTCCAAATAAGGCAATATTTTGTGTTTGGAGATTCAAGAAATCGTGCCCTATCGTCCTGGGTTTTGGTTTTCCGTTTGACTAAATAACCAAATATCATTTTAAAATTTTGTCCATGTTTTCTAAAAAACAAGGCAATGTTTCGTGTTTGGAAATCCAAGAAATCGTGCCCTATCGTGCTGGGCTTCGGTTTTTCGTTTGTCCAAATAATTGAATATCTTTATAAAAATCTCAATGCATGAACTTTGGAAATTATGAGAGGATCTTGGCATCGAGGGTTTGAAACGTCATATCCTATCGTGCTAGATGTGATATTTTATTCTTTTGGAACAAGAGAATCTCAATATCCAATTCGAGTTATTTAAAATTTTTTAAAACGGAATTGTATTCTAAAATAATTTTAAATTTTTGACATTGGGACATCAATTAATCAATTTTGTACCAATTTTGGGCATTGCGAGGGTGCTAATCCTTCCTCGCACGTAACCGACTTTCGAACCTGTTTTCTTAGATTTCGTAGACTAAAATTATTGTTTATAAATCTAAAATATTTTATTAAAATAATCCATCTCAAGATGATCCGATCACACCTTGAATAAGGGATCGATGGCGACTCCATTTGTCATTTTAAAGTCGATCCCCGTTTTATTAAAACATAAATAAAAAATGGTTTCGACAGCTTGGCGACTCCACTGGGGACTCGGTTGAGAGTCAGGCCATAAATTGATTAATTTTTGTCCTTTTGATTGAAAATTTGGAAAATTGTTTTGAAAAATCATGTTTCCTTTGATGCATTTGTTGGTAGTATGATGTTTTTGGTAGAATACTTGCATCTGCATTGTATAACCGTTGTGGTTACACCTTTAAGTGGGAGTAAGAAGCTATGCCTTCGTGAGGTTTTCACTTCCGCATGGGCTAGTGGATTACTTCCGGGATACATCCGTACCTATGTCTTCATGAGATTTTCATCTCCGCATGGCCATAAGGAAATGTATTCCCCTGAATCGAACTCAATCCATATGAGCCTATAATGGGTGAGGATTGAGGAATCTGCTGGTTCAGGTACCCTCAACTTTAGAACCAAACCACATATAGAGAGACCTAGGAGCCTACCCTAGATAGAGTCACGCCAAACCCTAGTGGTCACCCGGACAGATGTTCTGTGTTGTTTATTTCTCTTGCACTAACGTGTTTTCTTTTGTTTTGACTACATTGCATTTCATCATCATAGAAAGGAGGTGTTGATTCATATTTGATTGCTAAATAAAAGAGTTTGTCATAGGAAATGGATTACTTGATAAAGTGGGTTATAATACGGTCGTTCGAATATAGTCCAGGTAAGCAACGAGAGAAGGCTGATAGTCCGCAAAAGAATACAGGACTTTGCCCTAGAATTCAAGCCGACAAAGACTATTCAAGAGCCGTCATGTCTCGACTTTCTTAAAGGAGCTAACGAGCATAGTGGGGGATAAGTGAGTAAAGAGTCACAGCCTGGATCAAGCAACAAGGAGCTAGAAGAGGCATCTATTGAGAAAATTCATGGGACATGACCATAACATCTGGATACGAAGAAAAGGATTGGTGTTTTCACCTAGAATATGAGGACAAAGCCGTATACGTAATCCGTTTTATGTAAAGAAATTTATTTTCTAGAAAAGTTCTTCTAATGGAATTGAATTCAGAATCAATGCCTTTCTTTCTTTTTTGCATTCATTCCATGCATTTGCATTGCATTTCATACATTTGTATTACATCATATCATATGCATTAAAATTTGTAGAAAGAATCTAATTAATTAAAACTCATTTCAGTAACCTGGAAGCCGACAAAATCTTATCAAATACGTATCCCTACGGCACAAGGAAAAAGACCAAGTCAATGGATAAAAGACTAGAAAAATTGGAGCAAATGCAGAAGGAGATGCAAGAACAGATGCAAGCACAAATGCAAGAGCAGCTGGTTAAGATCCAGCAAGACATAATGGACAAAATGATGGAACCTCAGAGGAGCATGATGATTCAAATAACTCAGATGACGCAGCTGTTGAATGGGCTTATGGATAAGGGAAAGAGCCCCATGGTTAATGTTGAGGGGAATACTGAGTATCCTCAATATCCCCCTGGTTTTACTCCACCACATGTATGAGCACAACTGAAAGTAGCTTTACAAAGGCCATCTGTCGCGATCAGGCCTCTACAATTCCAAGCTGGTGCTTTAATGAACCTCCAAACTGGCTCAGGTTCAGGAGATAATCCAATCAATACTAATGTCCCTGATTTGGATGAAATAGCTGAAGGAGAGAGGACGAAAACAGAATTACCAAAGCAGCTAGAAGATAGATGTAAATAGTTGGAGGAGAAATTTAAGGCGATAGAAAGTGCTGATGGCTGTTATGGAATTGATGCCAAAGATTTAAGCTTGGTCCCAGACTTGGTGCTCCCATACAAATTCAAAATGCCTGAATTCGAGAAATATAGTTGGACAGGTTGCCTCGAAGCTCATATTACTATGTTTTGTAGAAGAGTGACGGGGTACATTAATAATGACCAACTGTTGATCCATTGCTTCCAAGATAGCCTTGTGGGAGCAGTAGCCAAATGGTACAATCAATTGACCCGTTCCCAAATTGGTGCATGGAATGACTTGGCCCAAGCTTTCATAAAACAATACAGCCACGTGACAGACATAGCGCCTGACAGGATTACACTCCAGAACATGGAGAAGAGGACAAAGGAGAGCTTCAGGCAGTATGCACAGTGATGGAAAGAGCGACGCAAGTTCAACCACCCCTCTTAGAGAAAGAGACGACCATACTCTTTATTAATACACTGAAGGCCCCGTTTATCACTCATATGCTAGGGAGCGCTACAAATAGCTTCTTGGACATCGTAATGACTGGAGAAATGATTGAGAATGCCATAAAAAGTGGAAAGATAGATGCGGGAGAAAGTGTCAAAAGATCAACTCTGAGAAATAGAGAAAATGAAGTGAACAGCTTGAGCATGCATTCCAAATCGGTCACTGCAGTTCAACCGAGGGCTGTGACCACTGGTCATCAGGGCTTATCAAAATAAGAATCCAGTGCAAAGCAACTCCAGTTTACACCAATTCCAATGACATATAGGGAGTTGTATCAAAGCTTATTTGATGCACATGTGGTGGCCCCTCATTACATGGAACCAATACAACCCCCATACCCCAAATGGTATGATTTGAATGCTCAATGTGAGTATCACTTGGGAATAACGGGTCACTCAATCGATAACTGCATTGCGTTTAAGAAATTGGTCGAAAGGCTTATTAAAATAGGGGTTGTGAAGTTCGATGAGCTGAACGAAGCAGTAAATTGTGATAATTGAAGGAGGGGGCAAGAGAGTTATGATTCCTTGAAGAAGTCATCAGAAGCCTAGAAATCAGGAAATCAAAACACCGATGGAGTATCCAAAGAGGGAACCGAGGAATAAAAGTTTTCCAAGCATCGACCTTTATATAATTGAGAGTGTTTTGAACAATAAGACTCTGGAAGAGACATGTATTTTTAAGGTTAATCTAGAGTAATATTCAAAACACGCTTATTGTTTTCAGCCTTGAAGTAATAAGAGTCATTTTGTGAGATAGGCTTGTGTTCAGAATCTTTGTTTCAATAAAATGCATCTTTTTGAGCAAATATTTTTCCATTCTTTCTATTTATAGATTCTTTTATACTTTGGATTTCTATTCAAATATTCTTTCATTCTTTATTCATGATCATACCATACAAATAATCATCCTTAGAATCATTTATTCTTTGGATTTTTTTGCCTTCGTACCTAGTTACCTAGATATCAACGACATGAGCGACGTTGTTACTGACTCCCTTTTTGAATGAGATATGGGTCTAAGGGATCTGAGGACTTTGAAGATGACAGAGATTGTAGCCCATCTTTTGATTTGTTAAGGATGGTAGAGCAAGACGAAAATAGATTCTACCTTGCAAAGGGTCAGTGGACGTTGTGAGCTTAGGGAAAGGGCAAAGATCGAGGCCTAACTCAACACAAAAATAAGGCGAGACATCATTAAGCTATTTTCAAGAATTCAAAGATGTTTTCGCACGAGCATATCAAGGCACACCATACTACTGAAATGTGGTATGCTGTTAAGGTTGGTGTTTAAAGAACCCATGTTAATGGTTCTACAATGACCAGGCTAATCAAGAGGTTCGGGCTACTGGTCTATCCAGAAAGGGAAATTGCATCAAATGCCAAATTGAGGAAGATAGGACTTATGTGCCTCCTCTCTTTTTTTCTATATGTGGGGCATAGATGTTATGAGGCCAATCTCGTCAAAAGCATCTAGCCGACACCAATGCATCTTCCTGGTTGTCAATTTCTTCACTAAGAGGGTGAAGGTCGCTTCATATGCCAAAGTTACAAAGTCAGCAATCATTCAAATTCAAATCCAAAGCCCAATCTAAATTCAAATTCAAGTTCAATTTCAAATTCAAATTTAAGCTCAAATTCAATTTCAAATTCAAAAAATGGCAATAAAGAATGCTAGAAAGAAACATGTTTAACATAATTGCACAATGTCAAAATTTACAGCCTGTTCAAAGATCAGACACCATATCAGTGCAACAAAGGCAGTCAAAAATACCATCCAAAAGGATTTTGAAAATTGACTGAGATTTGTAAAGGTTGGCATAGAAAAGTTACCATTTACCCTCTACGCTTCTTGAACGTTGGCCAGGACCTTCACCGGGACAACATCTTTCTCACTAGTTTATGAAAGGGAAACAATCGTTGGAAATTAAGATTCCTTTTCTCCAAGCTTTGATTGAATTAAGAATTGGATGAAGCAGAATGCCTCCAGTAAGCTTGATTGAAAATATTCATCATGGTCGAATATACCAAAAGCGGATGATATGGGCTTAGGATAAAAAGGTTCGCCCAAGAGATTGTCATGATGGGGACCTGGCATCAAGAAGGATTTTTCTCATACAAAAGGACTTCAGAGGAAAGTAAATGCTAGATTTGGAAAAACCTTATGTGGTGAAGAAGGCTTGTTCTGGGAGATCAGTAACTTTGACCAAGATGGATGGCAAGGACATGTTCAAGCCAATGAGTTCAGAAGGAGAGGCCAAGGTGAAAACCCGCAAAGGGCGCCTTGAGATCTTAAAAAAAAAAGAAGAATGAAGAAAAAAGAGAGGCAAAGGTAAAAACCCGCAAGGGCGTTTTGAGACCAAATGGGATTTGAGTTGAAAACTCGAAAAGGGCGGCTTAAATTTTGATCGAAAGTGGGGCATACAGTAGTCTTGCTATGCTTAAATTAACAATGAGGAAGTACGTTACGTCTCGGGGCATCGACAAAGTACTCCAGATCCCCTAAACACATCAACAAAGTACTCAAGAAGTTTGAACAGAGAAGCTCAGGCCGCGATATCTGGGGCACCTAGTTTCCATCTTAACCATTTTGGATTTGCTATCTTTGATTACCTTATTCTTTTCAAGATATGCCTCTAATAAATTTCTTGCTTAATTGCATTTGCTATCCTTGATTAACTTATTTGTTTCGAGCTATGCTCTCAATTAATTTCCTTCTTGTCCATTGTTATGATCTTTTTCAAGTATTTTGCATTGAAATAACGATTAGTGGACTAATAATATTTTCATAAAAGGAGTTTCACATATTACTCTGGAAGCTTCTAAATAATACAAGGAACTGAAACGAGACTATTGTTTAAAATTCACCAAGTGTGAGGGATGAAAATATTGGTGGAGGAAGAGTTTAAACTGAGACTATCTCTCCGAATTTTTTATCAAAAATGGTGGTTGAACAAATGACAAGATATTGCGTCAGTAATACAATCTTGACGAAAAATGGGCATTGTTAACCCAAGTGTAAAACGGGAATCATTCTAAAAAAAAATGATATTCTGCATCCATGCAAGCACCATGCATACACATCTGGTTGGGCCACCCGAGGAGTGATCAGTTGATGGAACAAGCTACAGACCCTATATCCCTGAGTTACAGTGGGATAGATGGAAGCTGATACAGATCCTATACCTTTGAATAGCAATGGGATGGATTGAAGAAACAAATCCTACATTTTGAAGTCGCAGTGGGATGGATAGGAAAAGATTCAGATCCTATACCCCTAAGTCACAATAAGATGAACCCTGAAGTTACAGTGGGGCAAACCTATTGAGTAAGATATATTTGTTTTCTCGGGTTTTCTGTCAAGAATACCAGCCGAACAAGATGACAGCATAATACATCAGTGATAAAGCCCCGATAAACAATGAGCGATGACAACCCTAAGCATTTAAAAAGGGATCATTCTCATGAAATTCTGCATTTATGCAAAACACATTTAGTTAGGAGCATTTGATTCATTCTGATCATTGCATCCTAATAATTATACATTTAAAAAAGATCATTCTCATGACATTCTGCATTCATGCAAATGTCATCTAGTTAGGAGCATTTGATTCATTTTGATCATTGCATCCTAATCATTGTAAGAAATCATTCTCACGACATTCTGCATTCACGCAAATGTCGTCCATAATACATTTAGTTAGGAGCATTAGATTCATTCTGTTCATTGCATCCTAACCACTTTGCATAAGTATAAACACATAAAACCGAGTTTACAGGATAAGTCCCCCAGAGGACGGTGTCGCAACATCGGTGAATTTGCAGATCTTGTCTCCCTAAACAGTAGTGGAGCAGATCGAAGACCCCAACCTTGCTTCCGTGAGTTTGCAGTGGAGCAGACTGAAGATAGTAGATCTTGTCTCCCTAAACAGTAGTGGAGCAGATCGGCTGAACGACAAATCTTGTCTCCCTAAGCAGTAGTGGAACAAATTTAAGCCACCAATCCTATCTCCCTAACCAGCAGTGGAATAGGTCGAAGATTGTAGATCTTGTCACCCTAAGCAGTAGTGGACCAAGATCGAACGGCAAATCTTGTCTCCCTAAGCAGTAGTGGAACAGATTTAAGCCATCAGCCCTATCTCCCTGACCAGTAGTGGAATAGGTCGAAGATTGTAGATCTTGTCACCCTAAAAAGTAGTGGACCAAGATCAAATGGAAAATCTTGTCTCTCTAAGCAGTAGTGGAACATATTTAAGCCACTAGTCTGGCATCCCTGAGTTTGCAGTGGAGCAGATTGAAGATAGCAGATCTTGTTTTCCTGAGAGTGCAGTGAAGCAGATCGAAGATACCAGTCTGACATCCCTGAGTTTGCAGTGGAGCAGACTAAAGATAGCAAATCTTATCTCCCTAAAGTTGCAGTGGAGCAGATTGAGGCTACAAGTCTAATTTCCATGAGTTGGATCGAAGCGCCAGTTCTCGGGCCCCTGAAGATGTAATGGGATGGAATGAAGCTACTTGCAGAAAAGAAGCACCGAAAGAAGTCCAAGATTCAAAGACCGGGAAAAATTGGTCCTTTTCGAAGTCTTTGCTCTATTCTTGTTACACGAGAATGAGCAAATAAGGGCAGCTGTAGGAAGCCCATTTCGCCCGGGCCCGCCATATTAAACAAAAAAAAATTAACAATAAACAGTCCAGTTTATTACATCAAACCCAAACCTAACAAAACACGTTTCTAAATTAACCCAAAACCTACAGGCCCAACAGAGCCCAATGCTGAATAAGCCCGAATGGCCCAAATTTCTGATAGCTCTAGAAACCCTAGAGGGTTCTGGAATCAGCCAGCGCCGCAACGCTTCCCTGCTTCCACACATGCGTCGCCTTTAGCGCACAGCCTCCGTACGTGCCACATCCATGCCTCCGTACGCGACCTTATACCTGCGAAAACAAGGACAAACGACAGCAAAGCTGAGAAAAAACAAAAATATTGTATTTTCTTTTTTTCTTTTCGGGGATAAAAATAGGGAAACCAAAGAATTGTGGGGGAGGGGGATTTTTTCTTTTGTAGAAGAAGAACGCATTTTTACAGAAATACTGATCAAAAGGTTTTGGACTCTTTTTCTTTTCACGTTCTTGTTTCTTTCATTTTTTTACAAGTTGATTTTAAATAAAATTAAGAAAGGAGGGTTTACCTGAATCTGCTCCTTTGCTTTTGCTTTGACTGCTGTGGAACCATCGACTAGAAAAGGAGAATACAACCCGTGGATGTTGGTTGACTGAAAATCCAAGTGCTAATCTCGTGAACCCAATAAACTTGAAAGGTCTAAAGAAGGGGAGAAAATCACGGGTTCAAGATTTCAATCTCTAATGGCACCAGATTTGGAAGAGGTGAAAATAAATTCTGTTAAATAAGATTTTTTGGGATCTAAAAAGAATGGAAAATTGGTTTTAATTGATTATGAGGGTAAATCTGGAAAAGGGTTAAAAGTTTCGAGGAATGGTAAGAAAAGAAATTATGGGCCAATCATCTGGGCTCTTTAACCGCACCCAGTAGGAACAACATCAGGTCTTTGGACTTTCTAAAGGCCGAAAACTTATTGCTGATCACTTTGGGCTGGTGACATCGGGAGGAACAATTGGTAGGCCTACTGGTATAGTTGGATCTGATTCGGGTGTGCATAGCAAAAATGATGTGGAGGCTTGTGTGGTTAATATCGAGTCTAAAGAAGAGGAAATTTTGAAGGGCCCCTTGATTATAGAAAAAAAGGTTCTTTTAAATACTTTCCCTGATGAACGTATTCTAGAAAACACTTTGAAAAATATTATTTTGAAGGCTCCCACGATTCCAATAAATAATGACATTCCTAAGGTTGGTACTCTATTTTAATCCGACTTTTGAGGAGCTAAATGAAGAAGCAGTGGCTGTGAAGGGTGGTATTTTAGATGCTAAAAAACATTCAGTAGTTGTTTTTCAAAAGAAGGTGAATCCGAACTTAGCTGGAGCTAGTGACAATAGCGGGTTGGCTGATGCGGAAAGTTCTTCTAGGTCAACAAAAAGAAAGGGGATTGGAGAGAAATCTTTGGGCTCTAAGGGGGTTTGGAAAATTAATATGAATAAAACAGTTAAGGGATCAGGTAATTGCTTCAAGGCTTTGGAAAATCATCGAGTCTTTTTTGTAGGATCCATGTTGAAGGCTTCAAATCTTATTTCCTCTGAGCTAAATGGGCAAGAAGCTAAGATTCTGACAAATGAAGAAGGGAAGCGGCAGAACATTTTTCCTACTGGTCGACAGTAAGTTGTTCCTCCTTTTTACTTTTTATTATGAATTTATTTATCTTTTCCTAGAATGTTCAGGGTTGTGTGAATTTTAAATTTCCTCAAATATTTTGTGAATCTAATAGACAATATAGACCAGATATTATCATTATTCTTGAGCTAAGAGTTGTGGAGTTAAAGCAGACGCTATTATTGCAAAGTTGGGGTTGGAAAAGTCACATCGCGTGGAAGCAGTTGGCTTTTCTAGAGGTATATGGTTAAGTTAGAAGGAAACCCTTGATCTTGATGTGCTTGGGAATCATCCCCGATTTATCTTTGTTCGTATCTATTCTATACATTGATCTGTGTTGATTTTTATTGCTTTTGTTTATGGTAGTCCTGACAGACAGAAAAGAAAGCTACTTTGGAGAGATTTATTACTTTTTATTCCGTCTGGTTTTTATCCTTGGATGGCTATCAGGGACTTTAATGCTATTCTCTTGTCAAGTGATAAAAAAGGTGGTCAGGTGAGAGGTCAAAGGTGGTCGTCATTTGGTGAGTTTGTGGATTTGGCGTAGCTTCAAGATCTTGGTTTTAGGGGTCTTCCATATTCTTGGCATCGTGGTAATTTGTTTGAGAGGTTGGATCAAGCCTTAAGAAATGATGTGTGGTTGGAGTTTTTTCCTTCTTCTTTGGTCTCTCGTATCCCAAGAATAAAATCGAATCATAGGCCCCTTTTTTTCAATTTGTATCTGGACATCAATACCTCTTTTGGTAGGCCCTTTCGGTTCTTAGCTAGTTGGGCAGAACACCCCGATTTCTTGAAATTTGTTGCGGGTAACTGGAATTTTGATGGCGACATGACTAGCACGATTGCTCGCTTCACAAATAGACTCAAAAATTGGACTTAATATATGTATGGTCATATTACGGCTCGAAAAAAGAATCTAATTCATAAGTTGGCGGGTTTACAGAAAGCAATGAATTTTTCTGGCTTCAATAGACTTGCTAAATGTGAATTAGAGGTTCGGGAAGAGCTTGAAAATGTCCTCTATCATGAGGAAATGCTTTGGAAGCAAAAATCAAGAAGTGATTGGTTGAGTTTGGGGGATCGCAACACAAAGTATTTTCATAGTTGGATGGTTGAGAGGAAAAAGTTTAATCGAATAACAACTTTGCGTACCTCGGATCGTAACACAAAGTATTTTCATAGTCGAACGGTTATTTTTTCAAGAAACTGTACAGAGAGGTACCAAGTCAAATGAGGAATCTTCCCCCAAGTGCTTTTCTAAGACTTATGCCTTATGATATGGATTTTCTTGGAAGACTAGTTTCGAATGAAGAAATAAAAAAAAATACTCTTTTTTACATGGCACTACTAAAAGCTTCAGGAAGTATGGCTATCATGCATTATTTTTTCAAAAATAGTGGGATAATATCAGAGGAGCCATTTGTGAGTGGACTAGGAAGGTTTTTTATGGCAATACTATAGACTAGGATATGAATAACACTCTAATTGTGTTAATTCCTAAAGTTCCTAATCTAGAAAATTTTACCCATTTTTTGTCCAATCAGTCTTTGCTCTATTCTGTATAAGCTTGTCATGAAGGTAATTGCCAATCGTTTCAAGGTGGTCTTTTCAAAGATTATAGGAAAAGAGCAAGCGAGTTTTTTGCTGGTAGAAAAATTACTGATAATGTGATCATTGCGCAAGAAGTTTTGCACTCCATGAGAATCAAGAGTAATCGTCAATGGATGGCCATTAAAATAGACCTAGAGAAAGCCTATGACTGAGTTCGATGGGATTTTGTGGAAGCCTCTTTTAAGGCGGCACACATTCCTGATTATCATGTTAAGGTTATCATGTCTGCTATATCGACCTCCACCATACAGGTTCTATGGGAGGTGGTTCTGACTTCTAAATTTAAATCAGTTAGAGGAATTCATCAGGGATCCCCTTTATCTTCATATATTTTTGTGTTGTTCATAGAATGGCTAAGACATTGCTTTCATTTAACAATATTGGACGGAGATTGGGATCCTATCCAATTATCCAAGAGAGGGCCAACACTCTCGCACTTGTTCTTTGCGGATGATCTGGTTATCTTTAGTAAAGCGGATTTGATTCATTGTGGAATTATCAAATTTCTTGACTAGTTTTGTGATTTCTCTGGGCATAAGTTTAATGCTAGGAAAACCAACATTATTTTTTTGAGCAGTGTAAAAAATGAGCTTAAGGGGAAATTTGTGCAAATATTGGTTTCCAACAAGTTCAGGATCTTGGTCGCTACCTGAGGATTCTGTTTTTCCACCAAAGGGTCACAAATAGTACATTGAATTTTTTAGTGGAAAAAGTCCGAACTAAGCTTTCGAGTTGGGATGCTAAGAAATTATCCTTTATAGGAAGGGTGACTCTGGTGCAATCAATTTTATTATCAATCCCAAATTACCTTATGCAATCAATTTTGGTTCCTAAAGGCGTTTGTGACTCTATTAGAAAATGGTGAGACAATTCATTTGGGATGCTTCTGATGGAAAGAGGAAATTGGCTTTAGTTGGTTGGGATAATATCTGTTATGTAACACCCCAAACCCGGCCTAGAAGTTAGGCTCAAATTTGGCGTGTCACATTGAGGTGTTCTTCGAAAACTGTGGTCTCATTGAAACCCTTCTTAAAATTTAAAAACTAAAGTCTCAGGTTGCGTTTGTTTATTGATAAAAATGTTATTACTTTAAAAACCTTGTTTTTGCCGAAGCTTAATTTAAAACAAGTGACTTATGAAAACGTGATATTTACAACTTGGTTGCGGAAATGTAGTATTTTAAAAACAGATATTATTTTGGAAAATCAGGATTCAACATTGAGCAGATTTAAAACATAATAAACTAAAAATCCAAAACTAAAAATCAAAATTTAAGAGAGACCTTATTACAAAATATGAACCCAAAATAAAATAAAAATAAGTAGAATACGAAAATCCGAAACTGTTCGTGGTGTGGCCACCTCCGAGTCCTCCAGTACGTCGGACCACCTACTGAGGATTACCAGAGAAAAATTAAAGAGAGGGTGAGTTTACGAAAACTCAGTGTGTACAACCCTCATCAGAAGAACATAAATCACAACAATCCGGGCCGAAGCCCATTATAGTAACGGTGGCAATTGGGCCTTAGCCCTAACTAGCCTCGGTTGGGCCTAAGCCCATTACAGAAATCACAGTAACAGAACATGTGAATGTGATGCATTAATGCCCATACCAACCCTGCACTCCGTCTCCTGTCCAACCGTGCACTCCTGTGGGATTTAATCTACCCACCCATCCTTACACTCCTTATGTAGCACCGGTTGCGGCACTATCTTATCGGTGCAACATGGCTGCTCGGTGGCTAAAAAGCCTTCGGTGGATTCACAGTCGTCAAGCGACTATGCGATCCTATTAGCACTTCCTCCGTATTAATAATCCCATCCCCATGCAACATAATAACACATGAATACAACATACAATAATAAACATACGATAACAATCATAAATCGCATACAAGAATAACCATATAACATGCAGGGGCATTTTTGACATTTTGCCCTTCAGGGGCATATCGGTCATTTTACCCATCGAGGGTATTTCAGTAATTTTACCCTCTAGGGGTATTTTGGTAATTCTACCCTACAGGGGTATTTCGGTAATTTACCCATCTAATGGCCTTTTTGAAGGCCTATTGTCACCTCGAGCGACACGAGACCCTTCCTGGGTCTCTACGGGTCTATTGGGCCAAAAATCCATTTTAGGCCCAAACGGGCCCACACGCTCATGTGGCCCATCAGACATAATCTAGCCACAGTTATGAGATTCACCTAGACTAGTTCACTATCTATTACACAATCATACAACTTATTCATACGGGCCTACAAGACCATTGGGCCCACTTGGCCCCTTTTGGCCCTTGGTGGCCCAAAGAACATCAACCCATAAGAATACTCATGGTGGCCTCAACTTTCGCGTCGAAGCCCCCACATGTTCGCTCGCACGCTCGTGTGGCTACCATTGCCGTGTGACCGGCATTTCGGCATTTGCCGCTCTACAGGTAGAGTAGGACGAGATACACACCTGATAGGAGTCTGAAGCTAATCCGCGCTCCGAATGCTCCTATGCCCAAACGCCCACCAAGGTATGCTTCCTCTCCTCCTAGATAGCTTTATATATATAGCTAGCTTCTTACCTTCCCTTTTGCTAGCTTTTCGACGTGGGATCCCCCCTTTAGTAGAGTTTAAATCCAACACAAACTCTAGCCGTCCAATCCACAAAATACTCCCTTGCTTGTCATGAGATTCGAACCCAGGCCCCCCTGAAGCGTAATCCATGCCGCTAACCACTTGGCCACAAGCTCCTCTTGTGTCAAAAATCATACGCAACTAAATATAAGTCTATGGGCCAAAGTTTAAGTTCACTTAAAAATAAAATCAAAATACAAGTGCCAAGACTTGAACCTTGGACCCCTTGCCTCCTTGTGGCGTCATTCCCCTTCTCCCTAAGTGGCGCCACTTGCCACCAGACCACAACTCCTTTTGTGCATTTTTCTCCATATTTTATTCTTAAAGCCTACTTACTAACTGCCAAGGTTTTATTCACCTAAAACCAAAATTTTCCTAAAGCCCAAGTTTGATCCCGGGACTTCATAGAAGCCCCCTAACCTTCCAAAGTCACTCACCTAATAGGTCCAACTTGCATTAATGCCGTTCTCATGTTCTCAAAAATTCTAAACGCTCCCACGCCCAAGGCCCAATGGGCCCAATTCTACTAGGCCCAAATTCGGGGCGTTACATGTTAACCGTGATATCATGGAGGTTTTGGATTGTGACATCATAATGATCAAAACATCGCTTTCATAGTGACACTTGGTTACAATGTTGTCACTAAAAATGACGCGCTATGAGTCTGAATTCTCAGGTCAAAATATGGAATGAAGGAAAAATTACCTGATAGTATTGGGCGAAGTAGATGCTCCTTCATGTGGAAGTCCATTGCAAAAGTTTGGCCTCTACTAAAAGATAATCTGATATGGTCTGTTTTAGATGATACTAATATCTGCTATTGGGAGGATGCTTGGGTTCCTAATGTGGGTCCTTTAATTAATCATGTTTCAGCTCATGCAAATGCCATATCAAATTACAAGTTGAATGAGATGATTTTGAAAGATGGATCTTGGAATCTTGATTTATTTAGAGTTTGGCTGCCAAAAGAAATTATTTATCTTATCACATTTATCTTTTGCTGGATTAGATTTGATCATATAGGCTTGTTCTACATCAGGTGCTTTCTAGGCCAAAAGTGCGTATTGGTTGATGAAGGAAGGAAGTAGTCTCCTAAAGATAATATATGGAACACTATGTGGAACTTTCCTGGTCCATAGAGAGTTAGACATTTCCTTTAGTTAGCTTTGAAGCAAAGACTCTTAACCAATGCCGAAAGAATTCGGAGGGGTTTAGGCAAGTCAAGTTATGTCCTCTTTGTGGACATGGAATTGAGGATGCTTTATATGTGCTCAGAGATTGCCCAACCGCTAAGGATGTTTGGATACGAGTCATTCGTATAGATCAATAGGGTTTTTACTCCACCGGTAAGTTTCATGATTGGTTGATTTCAAATTTATATGTTTAAACCAAATACACCACAAAAGAGCAAAGATGGGTATGTTTCTTCGGATTAGTCTTTGGTGTATCTAGAAGAATCGAGATCTATTCATCTTCCAAGGTAAGTACATGAATACGAACAAGATCCTTAAAGTCTCTTTCAGCTGGGCAAATCAATATACTTCAATCACTAAGTCCACTTCGATAATTGGCTTGGTGCTCCAATTGGAGAAGAATATCCTAGGTATGTGGTTTTTCCTTCACATAGATGGTGCAGTAAGGAAAAAAACTGGTACATCGGCTCCAAGGGGGACGTGGATTGTAACACCCCTTACCCGTATTCCACTCCGGAACTGGGTACGAGGCATTACTGGACTTAACTTGCTTGTACATACAACTTTGGGTTCTAAAAATCCATCCCCAACTTAAAAATTCCCATTCAAATGCATAACATCCTTATCATGGGCCTATGAGGCCTTAAACATATATTTGGAAGGTCTCGGAATTAAACAGGAAACTTTTACACTCTTAGAAAAATTTTGCCTAAACAGGGGCCATGTAACAACCCAGTTTAGACTCTAGTCGGAACAGTGGTTTTGAGACCACAAATTTAAGGTCAAAAAAATATTTTAATATTATTTTTGGTGTTTATTATATGTGATTAAGCATGTGTGAAAATTTCGTGTGAAAATTTTATCGATTGTGTGCTTAATTAGCAAAAAAGGACTTAATCGCATAAAATGCAAAAGTTGTGTGCTGATTGTTAAAGTTTTATTTGTCATGGATTTCTAAATGAGAAGCCCTTAAGTTGTAAATAAACCATTAAAATGAGGGATGGACAAAAATGAGTTTTAGTTGGTGGAAATTTAAATGAATTAACAAAAGGGCATTTTAGTAAATGATGAAATATTATGTCTTAATTAAAATAAAAACATGAATTAGTGGCATTCTCTTGTTCATCTTGCCGAAAGTGAGAAAAGAAATTAGGGATAGGAGCTTTGAACATTTCGGCACCTATCAAGTTGATTCAAGGTTAGTTTTTGCTCGATTTTTGATAATTTCTACGTTTTTGTAATCGTTGCTTCGTGTTCTTTCAAACCCATGCTTTAATTTTAGAATTTGATGATGATTCTAAGATATGCCATTGATGAATGTTTGAGCTTTGTGATAGTTGATGATGAAATATGAAATATATGTGAAAGATTAACATGTTTTGTCTTTGAGTTTTTGGTGAAATTGAGTAATTTGGACTAAATTGTGAAAATAATATTTTGAGGGACT
The DNA here is from genome assembly GCA_005393395.2 of Gossypium australe. Classification (NCBI taxonomy): domain Eukaryota; kingdom Viridiplantae; phylum Streptophyta; class Magnoliopsida; order Malvales; family Malvaceae; genus Gossypium; species Gossypium australe. The sequence goes on along the minus strand of CM016616.1, from coordinate 132,431,536 downwards.
AAAATGTAAAATAAATGAAATATAAGGGCTTGTATGAGACTAAGGAGAATTCGGCCTAAGCATGGTGTAGTAAAATTTTGTGTATTTTGTGATTTTTTGAATTAGGGACTAAAGTGTTGAAATGTGAAAATGTGATGGCTATTTTGTAAAATGCCGTAAATATGTGTGTGGATAAATTGAATGAATTGGTGATTAAATGAGCTAAATTTAAATATGTATAGACCAAGAAAGAAGAGATTCGGAAGATCGAGGCAAAGACAAAGTACTCGATTGATCGGCTAGTTTCGGTATTTCGACGTCCGAGGTAAGTTCGGATATAATACAAGTTGTTAAATTTATATCTATGTGATGAGAAATGAATGGTTGTATAGTTAATGAAATACCAATGTTATATATGAAATCGAGCAATGAGGCACTAAGTGTGCGATATTAGAATTGAGACAGATATGATTAGCATTGTGTGTGCGAAATAATAGAAGCTTCGGCTTGTTGATTTGGCACTGTGTGTGCGATACCGAGATAAGTTCGGTTTAAGTACAGGCACTAAGTGCGCGATGACATTTATTTTTCGGCTACAAAAATTGGCACTAAGTGTTTGATTTAATCAAATGAATAACAAAGGTTGATTGAAATGTGATATCGAGCATTTAGTAGCATGGATGGTGAATAACTATGTGTTGGCTAAGGTATGTATTGAACCTTTGTGGTTGATGAAATGGTGTATAGAATTATGAATAGTTGAGTGAGTATATTAGCTTGGATGAAATGGTGTGAATAATTGAGAGTTGATTTATGTGATGAATTAACTTTATATATTGTTTTTGATTTATTAAGTTGAATGTATTATATTACGAACTTACTAAGCTCATAAGCTTACTGTGTGATGTGTTTCTCTTTTTTACAGTGTTAGTAAAGTTAGCTCAGATTTGGGGATTGTCAGCGGCTCAATCACACTATCGGCTATCTAATTTTAGTACTTTTGAAGGATGTATATATTTGGTATATGGCATGTATAGGCTAGTGGTTATAGTATGTTTTGTAATGTTTGGATCTTGCCATGTGATATGGCTTGAAAGTTGAATGTTGATGGTTCATAAGTGAAGTTATGAAAATGATGAATGTGGTATGAAATAGTGAGATTGGAAATGGTATATTTCATGCTTGAATTGGTTGATGAGATTGGTATTTTAAGTGTAACTTTATGGTATGATTAGATGATGCTTGGTTTATATGATTTGAGTTGTGAAGATGATGTTTTGGATGGATTTATTTGTGTTGGAATTGAGTTTGGAAATAAATGATGTAATAGATGATTAGTTGGTACTTGTATTGGTATGTTTTAATTGCATTTTAGGCATGAATTGGTATTGGTTGATGCTTATAGGTGATTTCAAAGTGTGGATGGTAATTTGGCCTTGAAAATGGCCTATAATTGCCCATACGGTTGAGCACACGGGCATGTAGCTCGACCGTGTCTTTCGAGTTTGTAATTTGATTCAAGTCAGACTCGACCACGTGCTGGACACACGGGCGTGTGACTGGCCGTGTGGTGAAAGTCAGTGTCGACCACGGGTGAGGCACACGGGCGTGTCTCAGGCCGTGTGGACAAGTCAGTATGTATGCCTTGTTTTGCCACGGCTTGGACGCACGGGCGTGTCCGAGGCCGTGTGACCTCTGTAATTTAGAAAAAAATGTTTAATTTTTAGAAATTTTCGTATGTGTTCGGTTTAGTCCGGGCCCTATCCTAAAGTATGTTTAAGGTCTTGTTGACCTATTTAAGGGACTATATGAATGTGAATTGTCATGTTTAGTTGTGAAATAATATGAAATGATTGTAAATAATTAGTAATGCCTCTTAACCTTAATCCGGCGACGAACACGGGATAGGGGTGTTACAGGCCACACGCCCATGTGAAATGGAACACACCCGTGTGGGTAGGCCGTGTGGTCATACGCCCATGTCCCTAATCCATGCAGAATTTATTTTCTAATTCGATCCTACAAGGGTTTTCACACGGCCTGACACATACCCGTGTCCCTGGCCCGTGTTCCTCACACGGCCTCGACACGCCCGTGTCTTAGCCCGTGTGCTAAAACCATGGCATTCTGTTTATGACGTCATGACTTCACTATGGTCACACGGCCAAGGCACACGCCCGTGTTCTTAGGCTATGTGTCGAATTAAATTCCAAATTTTAAGTGCAGACTTCACACGGCCTGGGCACACGCCTATGTCTATGGCCGTGCCTCCCACACGGCTGAGACACACGGTCGTGTCTCTGCCCGTGTGTTTACTACTGAGCATTCTGACTTTGTAAACCTAGCATGTAGGGAACACACGACCGATCAACTCAACCATGGGGCGGACCATGTGTCTCACACGACCTAGACACATGCCCGTGTGTCTATCCGTGTGGACATTGAAAAGGCTATATTCCAAGCCAAATGCCACCCTACATAGCAATCATACTTATACCAACTCAATTCATCATAACTCATGACCCTAAGGCACTTCTAAGAACTCAAATCAAAGCATCCACAAAAGCATAAACTTCATAATTTCATCATCATTGAATATATAATAACTTGTCAAGTATTGGCCCAATTCCAATGACCACTTACAAAACGTATTTGATAACATAAATAGCCAACACTTTGGCTAACAAATATGACATAACAAAATACCCAAGTCCTATACATGCCATACTCAAAATAAGTTTAACTTGTTATACCCAAGGGATGTCAATAGTGTGATTTCTGAACTCCGACGTCCCACGATCCTCGAGTTATCTTGGCAATACTACAAGGAAAAGGGAAATGAGAGGGGTAAGCATAAAGCTTAGTAACTTTGCATGAAATTAAATAGCAACAATAAGCTCATAATGACATCAATCTATGGCATTAGATAACCACACAAAGTCATAAGCATTTTGCCATAACTTACTCGTACTTGTTCTTATCTAGAACATACCATGATACATATCGTAAACATTCCTCGTGAATTACTCACGGGTACCTGTATTCACTCAATCACATGGCTTTAATACTAAATCTCATTTCTATCTCCAAGCTTATCTATTTATCCCACTAAATCACTAGGGATATTCAAAGATGCATATTCATCGTCATTACGTAAACACGAAACCAATGCCACATCCCAGATGTGGTCTTACATGGGGTCACTTCTGAGTGCCGATGCCATATTCCTATATGGTCTTATACGGAATCTCACAACAAGTATCGATGCCACATCCCGAATATGATCTTATACGATTCTCATATTCAATGCCGAAGCCATATCCTAGATATGGTCTTATACTGGATCTCCATTCGATGCCGAGGCCATGTCCCCGACATGGTCTTACACGGGACCTTATCATTACCCATCTTATGTCTCGGTGATAGTAATTTCACATTTATTATAGTCCCATTGGGACTTCAACATCTCAAATTTTATCATCTTTCTCATTCAACACCAATACTCAATTTCATAGAATATCATGCATCATTATAATATAAAACATTCTCAAATATGCTAGCATAAATGTTGAATTTATCACATAAAAACTTACCTCGATTTCAAAATAAGCTAGATCGTCGATCTAGTCCGATACTTTGTTCTTTCCCCGGTCGAGGTAAATTCTTGGTTCTTCTTGATCTATAATAGCAAATTAGTTCATTTAATTATCACATTAATAAATGCATTTCAATAATCATGCTTTGGAAAAAATTACTATTTTGCCCTTAGACTTTTACAAAATGACATTTTACCCTTAGGCTCGGAAATCAATTCTAATCAAATTTCTCTCTTTAACGAGCCTAGGTGAACATTTATTTCTCTTATGGCTACCATCAAAACTCAATATTTCACACATTTACTACATATTTTAGAACGTTTACAAAAAGATCCTTTTAGGTGTTTTCTTGGTAACACCTTTCACAAAAGTTGTTCATCTAACAACTAAGACCCATTTTCTTCCATAAAAATGCATCAAAAAAGTTAAAAGCTTTCATTGCAAAACTCTAAACTCTTCACCATTTAACAAAATAGTCCCCTCTTTAGAATGCTTAAGCTTTAGGGGTTCCAAAAGTACAACTTTTATCAAGAAATGATCACTAGAACACTTGTAAAGAGAAGAGTGTGCTGAAATTTTTGAAGTTTTCCAACCCGTATTTGCTGCTAATTTTTGCTGGAGGGATGAAGGAGAGAAGATGATATCTTTTCTTTCTTTATTTTAATATAAAATCCCAATGTAGTCCACCTAACACACCTACTTGACCAAATTTTGACCTCTTTTGTCCCCTATGGACGAAAAACTTTATTTAAGGGGCTAATTTCCCTTTAAAGACCTCCAATTAATATTCTATGGCTATTAGGTACCTTTAGCTTGAATTTTGAACTTTTGCACTCTATGCGATTTAGTCATTTTTCGCTATTAAGCATGAAATCGCTAAAATTAAAGCACCAAAATTTTTATGTACTTATATAATCATACTCTAACTCGTAAAATATCATGAAAAAAATTTTCTCTAACCTTGGATTAGTGGTTCCGAACCACTGTTTCGACTAGCCCCTAAATCGGGCTGTTACATGGATTCTTGGCTACAATAATTTTCTCAGGAAGTGTTTGATCTTTGAAGTAAAAGAATAGGGCATTTTGGATGGCTTAATATTGCTCTAGAAACAAGGATACAAGGTGGTTATTTAGTCTGATAATCTTGAAGTTGTTAATACCATTTGTGATAACAGGTCAGTAGGACCACATTCATCATTGGTTAGGTGAACTCAATAGATTTTGTCAAGTAATGATAGATGGTTTCTGAGATACCCCCTGAGAGAAAACAATCAAGTAGCAGACAATTTAGAAAAATTAGCTTTGAATATCGATGAGCATTTATGTACTTTGGATAAGCCTCCAATGGAGATTCAAGCAACACTGGAAGAGGATAGTCTTAAGAAGTTTTCGAATTTGAACATTTCTACGTAACCATTATGTTTCCGTAGTTTTTATATGTCCCCTCCAAAAATATATTATAATATTTAGATTTTTAAAAAATTTTGTTTCAAAAAATCTAATTATTGTGTGATTTTTTTACCTCTTAGAATCCTTAATTTGAAAGACGTTCCATAGGAGTGTTGCCTCTCGTTTCTCTTAGGTTTTCGAAGGTGTGAGTTCAAGTTTATTCTACCATTTTTGTGCAGGTTTTGTCTTGCCTAGTTGAAGCTTCTTTGTTGGTTTGTTTTATATTGTGTTTTGCTAATGGAAGAGGGTATGCAAAATCTATCTATTAAGGAGAGGGAGGGCTTGGAGTTGGTGTTCAAGTTTGATATTATGGTGTCAGATGGCATCGACTATGATCTTTCCCTATTGGGTAAATCCAAGGGTAAGCGAGTGATAAACTTTTTAGCTGTGGAGTGTATGTTGCTTTCGTTATGGCAGCCTTTGCATTAGCAACTATTAATCTAATGGGTGACTCGGGTTTTTATCTGATTCAGTTCTTCCATGTTTTAGATTTGAAAAAGATGATCTTAGGGGGGGTCATTTAACAATTGTATTCTGTTGGTTCATCAACTAGAGAAAGGAGAAGATTGAAAGCAGGTTGTTTTTTTGTTTGCGGGTTTTTGGGTTCAAGTTCATGATTTCCCTCTAGGTTTTGCTTTAGAGGGGTTGGTAAGGGATTTGGGGAATGTTTTGGGGTAGTTTTTAGATTACGATTTGAATAATCGTATGGTTTTTATGAATAATTTTCTGCATATTCGGGTTAGGCTTAATATCAATGAGCTTCTCATAAGGAAGAATCAGATCCGTTCACAATGTAATAATTGTTTCGAGGTGTCTTTTAGTTACAAGCACATACTGCTGTTGTGTTATATTTGTGAGATCATTGGACATAGTGAGTCTTATTGTTGAAAGCTTTTGGAGGCACCAAATGGAGCAGTAGTGCGTGTTGGTGGAAGGAAATTTGATCAGAGGTGCGACAACAGACACAGAGGTTAGTTTCTTAATGGTGACATGATTATGGTGGATTAGGGGAGCATGATTTTGGGGCATGAAATCAGGGAGTTAAAAATATGGGACGAGATAAGGGGGATACGAAAATTTAAAACTTTTTATAATATTTTCCTCAATCATGTGCGCATATGCCAACTATTATTGGAGTAAAAAAATGGTGTGGGCCTTCTATGTGTAAGTGAGGGAACTTTTGTGCATTGCTCATTGATTGTGTCCGAAAGTGCTAAAAATTTATATAAAGAATGATCGAGCCTAGAAACTAACTGTGACAATGATTTGAGGCAAGCGCACCTATCGAACAGTAGTATAGCTGTGGCAAGACCGGATTGTCGAACCTAAGGGAACCTGAAGTACTAATACTAACTTTCTTTTTATTATCTAGCCTAAAAATTAAAGGAATTTTTATCTAATCTAAAATTAACTAACAACTAAGCTTAAGATGCAAAGACAAAGAGAATAGATTGAGGAAAATAACTTTAGGAAAAACCAATTGATTAAGACGATACCCGAGGAAGAATCCACCTAGAGTTCACTTGTTATCTAACTCTGAACTAGAAGATTTATTCACTTGACTTGATCCGTAGGATTCCCTAAGTTATATTAATACCTCCGTCGAGGCTACTAACGTCTAACCCTAGGTTGATTAATTGAAATCTCTTTCTAATTAAAACCCCTAGTATTGCATTAACTCGATCTATGGACTCCCATATTAGGTTTCACCCTAATCCGGCAAAATCTTGTCACCCTATGTGTTACACCCCAAACCCGGCCCATACACCACAGCCGAATTTAGAATGCCACTGTGGAAAACGTTTGAAAAGATTTTTGACTTAAAAGAAAAACATAAAAATTTGTTGTCGTGGGTAAAACATCTCGTATTTAAAATTCTAAGTAAAACTTTGATGTTACAGATTATTTGGATTTAAAACTTTAATATATACCTTTAAGATGTAAATTGCAAAAAAATAAAATTATTTCCAAATAGTAATTTAATCATCAATCCAATCAAAACATAATAACAAACTTCAAATACTTTGAGTGGCCCTTATTACATCAAATAATTATTCAAAAATACTTAAAATATAAAATGCGTAAGGCAAATAAAATATCTTCTGCATGGCATAAAAATAACTTCTGCATGGCCACCTCGTATCCTCTCCAACTCGGTCCAGAATTCACGTATCACCTGCGATGTTGGTAAAAATTTGGGTGAGTCTAACAGACTCAGTGTGTAATTAGTCCACTGAATTCCACTCACATGGGCTTAGCCCACACCCAAACCATATCATATAATAATGCAAGTTATCCACATAATGCCATATATTGGGCTTGGCCCATTTCCACATTAATCCACATCACATATTGGGCTTGGCCCATTTCCACATTAATCCACATGTCAGATAATGAGTTTATGCAAAGTGCACCCCCCAGCCTAGGGTCCATCCTCTACACACCCCCGTACCCAGCCACCACACACCAGGGGATTACTAAATCGCCCTCCAACCTCTACACACCAATTTGGCAATTAATGCCGTCCATGCGAACTAAATCGCAAATAATCCATAACGCGACCTCAGTCTGCGCCAATCCACGATATAGGCCGTAGCTAACATCAAAACCACGATGAGGCACATAGCTACTCATCAAACCACGATATGGCACATAGCCAATATCAACCACGATGAGGCACAGAGCCACTCATCAATTCTCGTGAGGCTCGTAGCCATCACTAAACCACGTACTCAAAGTACACCCTGTCCTTCTTTCATATTAATTCCCCACCCCATGCACATGCAACATACCAAAATGTCATGATGAATAATGCATGTACATGTTATTCAGGTATTTAGTCACATAAGCACATTAATAACCACATTTAATCACATTTCCATAGGCATATTCACAGTCTCATCGATACTTAATACTGACCTGGTTATCGACATACCCCTTAAGGGTATCCATTTCATAATGATCACTGCACTTATTAGCACATACATAACACATACAAATATAAGCATATACCCGGAAAACGGTGGGTTAATCACACACCTGATAACTTGAAGTACTACGCTCTCGATCCCGATGCTATCACTAAGCGACACTACGGCTATCTGCCTACTTTCTTATTCTGACGCTGGCCCACACCCCGGTGGCCAATCCCGAACTGCAGAGACTGATCTCCTCTTAAACTTAGGGATAGGGACTACCCTTTTACCTCCTTGACTGGTATTCACGTCCATCGTAGAACACTTAATCAAAACACTCGGTTAATCAACAATATACGATATCTTAATCGAATAAACTACCATAATCTAACCATCCCTTACCGAAACGATCTAGAATCCCGAAGGCTTTGCTTACAACTGTCGATTTGCCCCTAAGAGCCATAGTACACAATCGGTCAACACTTAATAACCAAAATATGGCCTAAGGCCGAATACCACATAACACTTACCTTGCTTATCTAAATCTCGAAAACACCACTTGCTCCTAAAGTTGTCGAAATCCCTATATGCCACATGTTAGATTCAGCTTAAACATAATTCCATGGAAAATGGCCCTTGGCCGAATAGTACATATCACCTTACCTTGATGAATCGAATCCCGAAAGGCTCCTTAGTGCTTCCTTCCTTCGACTACACACAAAAGAACACATCACTATGGCACTATGAACATTCGGCCAACCTTAGAAATCAAAGCCTAAACACTTGATTTCGGCACACTAAAAGAGATAGAAGAAACGATTAGGAGAGAACTCTTACCTACTATAGAGGATCGATTGAAGCAACTTACAACCAATGGCACTTTCGGCTTCTAGAACTTGTGATAGAAGAAAAAGAATAAGGGCACCTTGAGATTCGACTATCAAGAGAATAGATGTGGAGTTGAAATTATATGAAGAAAAGAAGAATGGAAGAGGCTTAGGAGAATTCGGCAATCACCTGAATATTTCGGCTTTTGAAAGAATTGTGAAAGAAAAGAAGAGAAGGAGGGGTTAAGCAATTCGGCAATGGTGGCAAAGGAGGATTCGGCTAACACAAAATAAAAGAAGAGATTTGGGGAATGAAGTATAGGTTCGGCCAAGAAACAAATAGAGGAGAAGAAGAAAACCTTAATGGTTTTTAAAGTTTCGGTCACACATCAAAGGGGAAAGAAGCCGAAACTAGATGACTTTTCACATAAAGAAAACGGCAAGAAAGAGAGAAGAAAGAACAAAATTCGGCACACACACTAAGGCTTTATTTCGGCACTCACTCCCCCTTCACTTGACCGAATATGTCATCCCAAAGAGTCCCACATTCGGCCATAGCTTCATCCTCTTATCATATCCCTAATACTTCTCCTATATTATCTCTTATCTACCCATTTAAAATAAATAAAATAAAACAACAATTATCTTATATCCTAGCCGAAATTTAAAAAGAAAATCAAGCCTAATCCTCATCCCTTTGAAGTCCCATTTGCCGTCCAACACTCCCCCTCTCTACCTTGACGCAAAAGTAAAAATAAAAGCACTCCCCATGCTGCCAACAAGACTCGAACCTCCTCCCTTGGATCCCCTTGCTGACGCAACCCTCCAGCACCTTAGGTAGCGTCCCAAGCCACTTTACCACATGGTTATCTTGTGTCATGTTTCACACCGAATTTCTTTCAAGACCTCCTTAGCCAAGCTCCCCCTTTTTAAACTTAAAATCCAATAATTTCTTAAGGCATTCCTCTACATCCTAGGGTTCTCAAAACCCTTAAAACACATCCCAACCTGCACTAAGCCCACTAACACTTGAATTATGCACCAAATGCATAACCCCTAAATCTAGGATATTACACTATGTCTAGGCGTGCGATCAACTCCGCTTAATTATGTTAGATCTACTCTTAGGCAGGGACTTTTGCTCCTCCACCTAAGCACATCAAACTTGAATTAATATCCCGGAAATATCAAAACAAGAATTAAGAACACATAATTAAGAACAAGTCAAGTATTTATCATATAGGTCAGCAAACGATAACAAGATTTATCGTAGGTTTCATCCCCCTCAGGTATCTGAGGGTTTAGTTCATATTGATAAAAGAATACATCTCAAAAGAAAAGATAAAACAAAACATAAGAAAACCCTAAAACTTCCTGAAGGAATTGAAGAGAGATCCTCCATCTTGAGTATGACTCCGGCTTCTTGAGATGAATCAACTGGCTTTCTTTGAGTGAATCCCACAATTCTGGCCTCTGTGGCTCAGCTCCTTGGCCTAGCTGGACGCTCCCTGAAGGTTGGCCTCTAGGGTGTTTATATAGGCTTTTGGAATGGCTTTCTTTGCCTCTAAGTAGCCTAATTAGACTGAAACTCTTCTTTCTCACGTCAAGGACACGCCCATGGCACAGGCCCGTGTGAATCGTGGCCAGGCCGTGTTCGAGTCTGTTGATGAGGCACTCCGTGTGGTCTTGGACCCAGGCCGTGTTGATTTCGTGTTATGACCCATTTACTCCGTTTTGGGCTCGTTTCTCATTTTTTTCATCCTCCAGTGCTCTTCTGAGTATAAAACATGAAAACAAAGGATTAAGAGCACCAAATTACACAATTCAAGGAATAAATCATCCAAAATTATGCTAAATGTGGGATTAAAATGTGTTCAATTATGGTTTATCAAATACCCCCACACTTAAGAATTTGCTTGTCCTCAAGCAAAATTCTCAACTCACAATTAAAACGAACTTCCTTGATTCATAATATTCATCAATAATGTTTCATCATAATTCAAAGGTAATTCATACATTGATAATTTAAGTAGATGGGTCCTAAAGATTCAAACAATCAAAGTCATAGTTTTTATAGCCTGAAAACGTTAGGTGTTTCCTCTTACATAATTACCTTTGATTCGAAATCGACAAGAGTTGACATCCTCACTAAAGATTCACTCAAATCACTCAAAGTGTTTAAGGTTCAAAATTAAGCACTCAAAAGTCAAACATGAAAAGTTAATCCCATAGGCTTGCCTGAAAATCAAATCTCTACCACTGTAAAATGAGATGATACACATATCAAAAGGTCTTTAAAAGGGTTGTAACGAGGCTTAGGTTAAAGGAGTGGATAAAGGCTGAATTATAGGGTTAGAATTGAGATCGAACTGACAATTTACCTAACTAGAAAAATGAACTAATCCTAAATAATTACATCAATTGAAAACTTCATTGCTAATAAAACGAGCTTCTTCTTCAAGATGTGGAGTTTTCATGTATAAGCTCAGTTGATATACGACTAATAATGAATATACTTCGAATTTTTTTAAGAACAAATCACAATACATAATAGAAGATGAATTCAACTACTAAAATAAAATAATTAGGCAACCGATCAAATCAAATCTCGACAGAAAGGGTAGTCAAGGAATGGTGATAATAAATACAAAATGGGTTTTGGGTTAATATTAGTGGGTGAGTCAATAAAAGGGTTGTTAAGATCAACGGGGTTTACTAGGGGTTAATTATGAAGGTAGGCTTTTAGTGGAGTAAGTGGGTTAAATCCTAAGTGCCTTTATCATCTCTGTATATCAAATCAATAATGTGGTCTTGACATGTATAATCGAAGCAAGTTCTAGAATAACAAATCATTATTGACACACTCATAATAAAAAGTGAGCACGAAAGAATGTATGCTCTAAAAGGCTCAAAGTCTCACAAAAATTATGGGTATTTTGATGTCAACCTCGTAAATTTCAAACTTCAAAGTAATAATTAGATTCAGGTAGACAACCTAACAAAATTTTAATTTTTTGAAAATAGACTTATCATGCTTGATTCTTTAGTCTCCTAAAATTTAAATCATCACTGCACAATTATCAATGACTTATTCCGAAACATATCAAAGAAAATCATGAATCACATGGAATTTTATTCTAATCATAATATGAGAAAATTACTTAAAGACAAGATATCATTCATGGCATAATTCAGGGATTTGAGAATAATGAAGAAAGTTAGGCATTTTCTCGAAATAAATATTCACCCCCCACACTTAAGATGTACATCGCCCTCAATGTACAAGGATAGATATAATGACAACATAATGAGAAAATCAAAAGATAGGGAGAGAAGTGAAATTTCCTGAATTTTGGATGAAGTCAATGAGTTGGATGTTCCGAGGTGTGGTGGCTGCTACTGAGCTCTGCTCTAGATGAAGAAATTGGGAAGCTCGTAGAGAATTAGCCAGGAAATATTAAGACACATTTAAAATAAACTAATTCTATATTTAAAGACAAGAAAGATAAAGAGAAATAGTGTAAAAATTTAAATAAAACTAAAAGAAAAAATGAATGGACTGACAAGTCCTTATTGTTAGATGGTTCACGAGGTGGGTGTGATTTCTAAGGCTGTGGTGTTGTGGCTATGGTCGTGGTCGTGGTGATTCCCTAGCAGCCTTTAGAACCTAAAACAAAGAAAACGAAAGAAAATAGATTAAACTAAGTAAAAGGAAACTAAAGAACAGGAAAATAAAGGAGAAGGGAAAATGAAAATAAGAACTCAATGGCCTCAAATGTCCTTGGCTTGTCAAGTGGATGAAGTGGTCGGCATGAACTTATGTAGATCGGTCTCCCACAGGGAGACTGTGCTTGAATCCTTCTGCTTCTTCGACATAGGTGTGGTGTGGCTCAAAAGTTAGATAAAGAGGAAGAGTATGGAAGGGGAGGGGTTTGAAGGATGGGATGAAAGAAAAGAGATGGGGAGTAGGTGAGAAGAAAGAGGGGTGGGGGTGGGTTAAATAGAATTTTGGGGCCTGGTGCTTTCCTACACCCATGTACCACGAGCGTGTTAAGTCACACGTCTGTATCCCACGGCCGTGTTGTGCTTCGTTCATTTCTCCCACGCCCATGTTCAGGTCGCCATGCCCGTGTATGCTCTAACAATGTCGGCCACGACCGTATAGCATGACCGTGGCGTGGTGGTTGGAGTCCGTGACTCGAAGATATGATTCGTCCTGTGTCGTAATATCTCTTCCATGTCAGTACGTGCATCCGTAGTATCCACACGGACAAGGCCGTGTGGAATGAAAATCTGCACTTTTGGTTAGCTTATAATTAGATGCTGAAGTAGAAATAAAAATAAAAATAAAAATAAAGGAGTGTAAAAGTTAATAGAGTTAGTGTTCGGGTTGCCTCCCGAGAAGCGCTCATTTATAGTCTTAAGCTAGACTTACCTCTCATTCGCATATTCATGGTGGTTTGAAGAGTTGAATATCCTCTCTTATGCTACCTATCTTACTAATAGTATATAGTTCAAGTCGAGTAGCATTTATTTTGAAAGTGGCGAATGTAGGATTACTTACCTCGACTATTCCGTATGGAAAAACATTGAGTACCCTAAAAGAGATTTCTTTGTTTGTATTAGGGTTAGGAGGAGGTATTCGGGGGTCTGTTTTATCTAACAATACCTGATCTCTGATTTTAAACTTGTTTGTCTCATGGGGTGGCGTTGGTTCTGCTTTGTGTATCCCTAATTTCTCTTTGAAGTGTGTTCCACTCATCTAGTTTATCGATCTGAAGCTTTCGTTCCTCATGAGTTATTTCCTTGTTGGCATGAGGTATAGGATCTGGCTCAGTTGTGTAGCTCCGTGGTGCTTCCTGAAAAGAAGGTTTAACCGAATGGTTATTAATAGAATTTATGTTCTCACTTTGATTACTCGATGTTCTAGTCGAGTCAAGAGCTTGAAGACTGATTGATTCGTCACCTACACAAAGTATGAGTTCATCTGCACTGACATCAATTTTAGTCCTGGCAGTTGCTAAAAAGGGCCTTCCTAGAATTAAGGGGATACTATTGTCCTCATCCATGTCTAAAATGACAAAGTCTACTGGGAATACGAATTTATCAATTTTCACAAGAACATTTTCAATTATACCCCTAGAAATTCTAATAGTTTTATCAGCTAATTGAATGCTCATCCTAGTTTGTTTGGGTTTCCCTAGACCTAGTTGTTCAAATATTTTATAAGGCATAACATTGATGCTTGCCCCTAAATTAGCTAACGCATTATCAATAGATAAATTATCAATTAAGCATGGAATTGTAAAACTCCCTGGATCTTTTAATTTTCATGGTAGTTTATTTTGCAAGACTTCCGAGCACATTACGTTTAGTTCCACATGCGGTTCCTCGTCTAACTTCAGCTTGTTTGTTAGAAGCTCTTTTAAAAATTTCCTTGAATCTAGTATCTGCGAAAGAGCTTCAAGTAACGGTAAGTGATCGCTGTAAAATCAGAGCTTTAAATATTTATAAAAGAATGATCAAACCTGGAGACTAACTCTGACAATGATATTAAGGCAAGTGTACCTATCGAACAGTAGTATAGCTTAGGCAAGACCGGTTATCGAACCCAAAGGAACTAAAAGTATTAATACTCACCTTCTTTCTATTATTTAGTCTTAAAGTTAGAGTGAATATTATTTTTTAATTAAATCGACGACAGCTAAACTAAGGACACAAAGACAAGAAGACGAATTAGAAAATAACTTTGAAGAAAAACACAGTTAATTTTGACGATACCTTCGGGAAGAATCCACCTAGACTTCACTTAGTATCTAACCCTAGATTATATGATTTCTTTTACTTAGCTTGATCCGTGAGACTCCCTAACCTATATTAAACCCTCTCTCGAGGCGAATAACGTCTAACCCTAGGTTAATTAGTGGAACTCTCGTTCGCTTATAATAACCCCCTAGGACAGCAGTAAATCGATCAATGGACTCCCATATTAGGTTTCACCCTAATTCGGCAAAATCTCGTAACCCTATCTCTAGGTGTCCGATGTAACAACCCAAACCCGGCCCAAACACTATGGTCGAATCGGGATCGTTACGGGGAAAATCTTTTCGAAAACCATTTTGAAACCCATAAAGCTTTGTTGAAAACTTCTCGGATTTGATTATCTTGATAAATTCATACTTAGTGTTTATTTTTTAAAACCAATATTTAAGTCCATTACAAAACAAATTCCAACTGTGCCCGATGGCATTTTAAAATATTTTCGTGTTTAATTGGAAAACCATGTGAATTTAATTAAATTTTAATAATATAGTTTTAAGCAAAATATCCTACATATGAGAGAAATAACAAAAGTAAAGTTTAGGGAGGCCTTATTACATCCAAAATAAAATAAACCAATAATAAAATAAAATAACTAAATTTGAACTTCAATTAGTTCAAGTCCACTGCATGGCCACCTCGAGTCATCCCGGCTCCACATCCGCGATCTAAGTGTCACCTGAAAAATATAAAGGAGAAGGTGAGTCACCAAGACTCAGTATGTAACCCTTCCCCCATTTTAAAGCATTTCCATACACATCAAATAACAAATTAATTATGCAAATCATCATGTGTCCCAACCTAGCCAGCCATACGCCACTGTCTACCCCGTTGTGGTACCAAACCACTGGTGGTGCCAAACCACTGGTGACATATAGTCACGTTGTGCTCCCAAAGCACTGGTGTCCGTAGACACAAATCGGGTGATGGGGCCAACCCATCGTGTGATACCAAATCACTGGCAGACGATCCCATAGCTCAAGTGGGGCCAACCCACGGTGGTGTTAACCACAGGGACAAGTCGCTACTGAGGTGCCAAACCTCTGGAGGTACCAAACCTCTGGTGACCGTAGTCACAGTGTGTTACCAAAACACTGGTGCCCGTCGGCACGAATACACTGCCCCCTCCACTCAATCAACCCACATAGTCAACAGTCACATATAGATTTATCATATGTATTATCACAGCATGCTTCCCAAAAGCATAAAATAGCAATCATATGCACAGGTACTTACCTGGTTACCCCATATACCGTTATGGTATTCAAGCCATTGCTACATACATCAAGTTAGCAATCACATTACTTAGCATAATTTAATAAGTTAAATGGTGTGTATGTACACACCTGTCACCACGGTATTCTCAAATCCCGAAGAAAGTCAATCGGCCACACTCTAAGTCCTTGCCCCTATATTCGGCCAACTATCAAGGTTAGTATTATGGCCTATTCGGCCAACCAAAACAAATCTAGAGGGGTTAGTTATGGTCCCGAATCCTTACCTTTGCTTTGCTACGAACCACGGCACTCGATACACAGGTCTGCTGTACCAAGTACTTGGTTAATCAATACTGTTAATAGCCTTTGGCTTAAACTAATACCAAATAACTAACTAAAACAGATCTTACCATCACTTACCCAAAAATCGAATTCTAGAGATCGGCTTTGAGTCGACTGCCTTACGCTTCTGAGCACCTAGAAGAAATCGGTTACTACTTGTTTTAGTAGTCTTATAATAATTGCCGAAATCGGCACCTTCCTTTGTAAAAATCGACAGAATATAGAGAGGAGAAAATCCATAGGTATTCGGCCAAACTTACCTTCACAATCGAGAGGAAATCCTGATGCCTTTAATGCCTCTGTGATATTCGGCCAAAGGGTGCTGTTAGGGAGGAAGAGAACTTTCGGCCACTGAGATAGGGAATAGGTTCAATTGAAAAGAAAGAAAAATGAAGAGAAGTGGAGGGTGGGGAGTTTCGGCCAAAATATGAGAGAAGAGAGGGAGTTTGAAAGAAAGAAAGAAGCAGGGTGAAGTGTTTAGCCGAAATTGTGAAGATAAAAATATACTAAGGGGAATTCGGCTACTTGGAAAAAAGTCTAAAAGAAGAATCAAGGTGGTAGGGGGGTTTATAAAGAATTCGGCACTCCCCCTCCCATTGCTTGCCGTCCACTCCTTTGCATAAGGAGTTCAAATTCGGCTCAATACCTAAAACTTCTCTTGGCCACACATTTGTATTAATTCAAAGTTAATTTGAATTAATCTCCATTAATCAATTAATAATCAAATAATCTACTTAATATCCAAATAATATCCCTTTAAAATACTTGATTATCCCATGATAATTCATTTAAAATAACATCCTTATTATCTCCATTTATCTCTTCATAATCCATAGAATTTAAGAAATTAAAAATGCTCATATTATCTCTAAAAAAAAATATATATAAAGAGGGAAAAATCCTCCCTATGTGCCGTCCAACATAAATGAAAAAGAAGGGGGATTCATGTGACTCGAACACAAGCTCCCCTTACTCTCCTTGTGGCGTCACATGCAGCTCTTAAGTGGGCTTACTTTGCCACTTAGTCTAGGCTCATTTTATGTCCAAATTATACTAATTTATTCTTTTAACACCCTTCTGCTGAGGCTCCCTACCTTTTAAGTTAAAAACTGAATTTTTCCATTAAACCGAGCCAACTCAAAGCCTTAAATTGATCATTATTATTCCATAAATAATGACACAGCAGTTCATACATAAGAAAAATAATTTATTTCCAAATAGCCCCGTTTTTGGGATGTTACAGTTCTACCCCCCTTAAAATAAATTTCGTCCCCGAAATTACTTAACTAGAAAAGGTGGGGGTACTGCTGCCTCATTACATCCTCAGGTTCCCACGTAGCTTCCTCTGTACCATGGTTCCGCCACAGCACCTTCACCAAGGGCACTGACTTCCTACGTAGAACCTTCACATCTCGGTCTAAGATCTGAACTGGTTCCTCCTCAAACGATAAATCCGGATTCACCTCGATCTCTGCCATTGGCACAACGTGCGATGGGTCTGACTGATACCGTCTCAGCATTGATACGTGAAAGACGTTATGTATCTGACTCAGTTCTGCCGGCAACTCTAGCTGATAAGCTACCGGTCCCACTCGCTTTACAACTGTATATGGGCCAATGAACCTTGGGCTCAGCTTTCCTTTTCGCCCAAATCTCAACACCTTTTTCCAAGGCGACACCTTAAGAAAAACCTTGTCACCTACCTCATACTCCATTTCCTTGCGCTTCAAGTCAGCATAAGACTTCTGTCTATCCGATGCTTCTTTAAGACGATCTCGAATCGTCCTAACTTTGTCCTCAGTTTCTGCAACCAATTCCGGACCTAAGACTTGTCTTTCACCTAACTCCGTCCAACATGTAGGAGTACGGCATTTCCGTCCATACAATGCTTCGTATGGTGCCATCTGGATGCTCGCTTGATAGCTATTGTTGTAGGCAAATTCCGCTAATGGTAGAAATTCTTCCCAACTACCTCGGAATTCCAAGATACAACCCCTCAGCATATCCTCTAAAATCTGTATCACTCTCTCCGATTGTCCATCAGACTGTGGATGGAAGGCTGTACTGAAATCCAATCGTGTACCCAAGGCTTGATGCAATGCTTTCCAAAACCTCGACGTGAACCTCGGATCCCTATCCGAGATGATCGATACTGGCACACCATGCAATCTGACTATCTCAGCCACATATAACCTTGCTAGCTTCTGGAGTGAATAATCCATTCTTACAGGTACGAAGTGAGCTGACTTGGTTAACCGGTCAACAATCACCCAAACTGCGTCCTTCTTGCTGGGCGTAAGGGGTAGCCCACTAACGAAATCCATAGTGATCCGTTCCCATTTCTATTGAGGGATCTTTACCGGTTGAAGTAGCCCTGATGGCAACTGATGTTCAGCCTTAACTTGTTGACATGTCAAGCATCTTCCTACAAATTCCGTTACTTCACGCTTCAACCCAGGCCACCAAAACTGTTTCCGTAGATCTCCATACATCTTGTTTCCTCCCGGATGCATAGCATATGGGCTGCTATGTGCATCTTGGAGAATTTTCCGCCTCAACTCCACATCTTTTGGCATACATGCCCGCCCTTGAAAACATAGCACTCCATCACTAGATAGACTGTACCCTTCCAAACCACCATCCTGAACTTGCATTCTCTTAGCATTTAACCCTTCATCCACTAACTGCTTGTCCTTAATCTCCTCGATCCATGTTGGCTTTACTTGAAGTTCCGCCAAGAGACTTCCATCATCATATAGGCTCAACCGAGCAAACATCGCTCTTAAGTCCGTCACAACCTTCCGGCTCAACGCATCAGCTACCACGTTAGCCTTGCCCGGGTGATACTCGATTGAACAATCGTAGTCCTTTAAAAGTTCAATCCACCGACGCTGTCTCAAGTTCAGATCCTTCTGAGTCAGAAGATACCTCAAACTCTTATGATCCGTGTAAACTATCGACTTCTCCCCATAGAGATAATGCCTCCATATCTTCAAAGCGAAGACAACTGCTGCTAACTCCAAGTCGTGCGTCGGGTAGTTAACCTCATGCGATCTTAACTGACGGGACGCATAGGCCACTACCTTCCCATCCTGCATCAACACACATCCCAAACCAGTATGGGATGCATCACAATAGACAGTAAACAACTTTCCTGCTTCAGGCTGTACCAAAACTGGAGCTTCCGTCAAAATTTTCCTTAGCTTATCAAAGCTTTCTTGCTGCTTCTCCGTCCATACAAATGAAACATCTTTTCTTAGCAGCTTCGTCAATGGTTCTGCGATTAAAGAAAATCCTTCTACGAATCTCCGATAGTACCCCGCTAAACCCAGAAAACTTCGTATTTCAGCTACTGTTCTTGGTGGTTTCCAATCCAATACTGCTTCAATCTTGCGAGGATCTACTCTAATTCCTTCTGCTGATACTACATGACCTAAGAAAGCCACCTCCTTCAGCCAAAATTCACACTTACTGAATTTGGCATATAACTGCTTCTCCCTCAATACTTGCAGAACTATCCGTAAATGCTTGTCATGTTCCTCCTCCGTCTTAGAATAGACCAATATGTCGTCTATGAATACCACGACGAACTGATCCAAGTACTGCTGAAATACTCTATTCTTTAAATCCATGAACGCCGCCAGTGCATTGGTCAACCCAAATGGCATTACGAGAAACTCGTAGTGCCCATACCGAGTTCGGAATGCCGTCTTGTGGACATCCACTTCCTTCACCCTTAATTGATGATAACCCGACCTAAGGTCAATCTTTGAAAATACTGCGGCACCCTTCAGTTGGTCAAACAAGTCATCGATCCGAGGCAACGGATACTTGTTTTTGATCGTTAACTTGTTCAACTGACGGTAGTCGATGCACATTCGCATGGACCCGTCCTTCTTCTTGACAAATAACACGGGTGCTCCCCATGGAGATATGCTAGGTCGGATAAATCCTCTATCCAAGAGCTCCTGAATTTGAGCCTTCAGCTCCACCAATTCCTTTGGTGCCATTCGGTATGGTGCTATAGACACAGGTGCCGTTCCGGGTAGCAAGTCTATACCGAATTCGACTTCCCGATCTGGAGGCAGACCCGGAAGTTCTTCCGGAAATATGTCAGCAAATTCCCCAACCGTTCGAACCTCCAATACTGACTCCTTAGCTTCCAAAGCACAGATCCGAACCAAATATGCCTCGCAACCTTTCTTGACCATCCTTTCGGCCTTTAAGACCGATACCACATTGGATAGGTAATTCCTTCTATCACCTATCATAACCACTTCATCACCCTCAGCCGTCTTAAGCACCATGCGCTTAGCCGCGCAATCCAAATTCGCCTGATACTTAACCAACCAGTCCATTCCAAGGATCAAATCGAACTCTCCGAAAGGTAGTTCCATCAGATCGGCTACAAATACGACCCCTTGGAGTTCTAGGGGTACACCTCTATAAAGTTTGTCTACTACTACAGAGTGTCCTAGGGGGCTTAGCACAGTCATCTTCCTAAGAGTAGTCTCAGAGTCTAGGTCCATAGTCCCTACCACACTACTAGCAATGTACGAGTGCGTCGAACCCACATCAATCAATGCAACATAAGGTAAACCAAATATTAGAAACGTACCGGTTATGACGTTCGGTGCGTCTCCCTCCTCGCGACGCCTCGCTGCATAGACTAAGCCAGGCTGCCTAGCCTCTGTGTTACCCGAACCTCTGCCCTGAATTCCACGACCTCGGTTGGAACCATTGTTTCCTCTGCCATTACCCCGACCCCTCTGTGGTGGTCCAACATTTCTACCCTCAGCGCGATTCCGATCTTCTGGCTGATCCTTAGCTACCTTTTGAGGACAGTCCCTTACCCGATGCTCCAAAGACCCACACTCAAAACAACCTTTGTTACCGGTCCAACAACTCCCCCAATGGGTTTTTCCACAGCGGTTGCACTGAGTTGGCCTTTGATTAGTAGTCGTGGGCCTACCGGTCTGATTTGGCCCACTCTGCCTAGCCCGCTTCTGAGCATTAGCGCTACCCGATCCAGCTGACCCAAAACCTCTCTTTTGGTTATTCTTACTATAGTTTTGTCTCACAGTCTCCTTAATCCCTTCGGCCACCTTGGCCTTCTCCACTAGGGACGAGAACTCACGAACCTGCTGCGGGGCGATTAGCAATCTCAGATCATCTCTGAGCCCGTCTTCAAAGCGGACACAGCGCTCATGTTCGGTGGCTACGATTCCTCTGGCATACCTACTCAGCCTTAAAAACTCCGCCTCATACTCGGCCACCGACTTAGTTCCTTGCACTAGACCTAGGAAGGCTTTCCTTTGGGCATCAGTGTAACTAGTGCCCACATACTTCTTCTGAAAGGCCGTCTTAAAGTAGTCCCACGTGAGATCATCAGCCGCGGCTCCATCCCGGACTGTCAGCCACCACTGGTACGCCTCATCCTTTAAAAGCGACACCGCCCCTTTCAGCTTCTCCTCCTCAGTCAGGTCGAGATCATCCATAACTCTTTCCGTAGATTCCAGCCAATATTCTGCAGCACTGGGCGCCACTCCTGAGACACCACGGAATACCTCGGCCCCGTTAGACCGTATTCGCTCGGGAACAGACTTCCGAGCTCCCAAATTCCCACCAGCCCCGGCCACCATCTCCAACACTCGCAAAACAGCTTGCGACACAGCCTCACCACCGGTCTGGTCCTGCTCCTCAGCCCTGAAAGTAGGAGGTGGTGGTGGCGGTGGTACCTCGTTTTCCGAACCTTGACCTGACTTGACGGGTTCAGACACCGTCATTCTACCCCTACCGCGTCCACGACGTCCACGTCCTCTAGAACTCATTCTATCTACTGCGCTTTAATCTGATTAAGAAAATTTTATGTGTTAGCATTTGTTTCACTTTCTTATTCGCGAAGACATTTTATGAACAGAATTTAATTAGGGATTCTTTCGAGCAAACAAGGTTTCAGTCTTCTATCCTAGTTCACACAAAAAGTTCATGCATCCATTCCTTAATGCTTTCCATACCTATTCACTCTTCGGACATTTCTGCCCATTTCTAACCCAGGGGTATTTTCGTCATTTTCCCTACAGGGGTATTTTCGTAAAGAAATTTTAAAACTTTAGTAAAGTAGGTCATCTGAAATTCCCAAAACTGGAGGATATTTATAAAAATTTGTAAAATCGTAATCGTTTTAAAACTAGGGGTATTTTGGTAATTTTGTCAATCAGGGGCAATTTTGTCATTTTGATAGATCAGGAATATTTTCGACAGTTGTAAAACTTCGAGGGTTCCTTTTTGAAAATGTTCCTTTTCAAATAGTAATGTTTGTAAAAATTTCTAAAACCAGGGTCATTTCGGTAATTTTGCAACTTGAGGGCGTTTTCGTAATTTTCCAAAACCAAAATATTTTGTTGATGATTTTCAAAGCTAAGTTGTTGAATATTTGTAAAATAGTTGAAATTTTTGAGCAAAACCATTGAACTAATATTTTATGAACCGAGGGCATTTTAGTAATTTTACCCTTAAGGGTATTTTTGTAATTTTCCACAAATCAAATTTTTCGAGGAAAAAGTTGTAAAAATGATGTTCTCCGATTTGAAAGAGTTATTGCAAAAGTTTTGAAAACATTAGGGTTCTTGTTGTTTCGTTCCTTTCAAAACATGGCTAATTCCCTTTTTGGGTTTTAATCATAGTGTTTAGCCTATGACCGAGCCCTTATGGTCAGGGTGAACCAAAGCTACGCACCAGGCAGGATTAGAGTGAAGAGGAGGTGGGTCACGCGGACCGCTTAAATACCAAGCTCTCACCGAACCTTTCTAGACATGCGCACAGAGGTTGCCACACCACTGAGCCCTCTGAGTTAGGGTGAACCGAAGCTACGCACCAGGTAGGATACCTGCGAAGAGGAGGTGAGTCACGAGGACTGCTTAAATACCAGGCTCTTCCGGATCCACTCCTAGACATGCGTACAGGGGTTACCACACCCTAGCTCACTGACTAAGTCATAGGTGGGTTAAGTTCCTTAAGTCTTATGCGTTGTTGTGTGTTTGAGTAATCTAGTCCTAGGGTCAAATCCTATAAGTCTATTCTACGTTCCATGCTTCCTACCCTTCTACAGAATATAATTCACAAAGAATGTTCAGAAGTACTTACCTGGGCGGATCGGTGCCGGAGACTCGGGCCATGCTGTTCAAAATCCAAAAATTATTTCATAAGGCCTTTTAAAACATTTTTGGGCCTTGGGCCCCACAGCTGAGCTTTGAACTGGGCTCTGATACCAATTTTGTAACAACTCAAACCCGGCCCAAACACTATGGTCGAATCGGGATCGTTACGGGGAAAATCTTTTCGAAAACCATTTTGAAACCCATAAAGCTTTGTTGAAAACTTCTCGGATTTGATTATCTTGATAAATTCATACTTAGTGTTTATTTTTTAAAACCAATATTTAAGTCCATTACAAAACAAATTCCAACTGTGCCCGATGGCATTTTAAAATATTTTCGTGTTTAATTGGAAAACCATGTGAATTTAATTAAATTTTAATAATATAGTTTTAAGCAAAATATCCTACATATGAGAGAAATAACAAAAGTAAAGTTTAGGGAGGCCTTATTACATCCAAAATAAAATAAACCAATAATAAAATAAAATAACTAAATTTGAACTTCAATTAGTTCAAGTCCACTGCATGGCCACCTCGAGTCATCCCGGCTCCACATCCGCGATCTAAGTGTCACCTGAAAATATAAAGGAGAAGGTGAGTCACCAAGACTCAGTATGTAACCCTTCCCCCATTTTAAAGCATTTCCATACACATCAAATAACAAATTAATTATGCAAATCATCATGTGTCCCAACCTAGCCAGCCATACGCCACTGTCTACCCCGTTGTGGTACCAAACCACTGGTGGTGCCAAACCACTGGTGACATATAGTCACGTTGTGCTACCAAAGCACTGGTGTCCGTAGACACAAATCGGGTGATGGGGCCAACCCATCGTGTGATACCAAATCACTGGCAGACGATCCCATAGCTCAAGTGGGGCCAACCCACGGTGGTGTTAACCACAGGGACAAGTCGCTACTGAGGTGCCAAACCTCTGGAGGTACCAAACCTCTGGTGACCGTAGTCACAGTGTGTTACCAAAACACTGGTGCCCGTCGGCACGAATACACTGCCCCCTCCACTCAATCAACCCACATAGTCAACAGTCACATATAGATTTATCATATGTATTATCACAGCATGCTTCCCAAAAGCATAAAATAGCAATCATATGCACAGGTACTTACCTGGTTACCCCATATACCGTTATGGTATTCAAGCCATTGCTACATACATCAAGTTAGCAATCACATTACTTAGCATAATTTAATAAGTTAAATGGTGTGTATGTACACACCTGTCACCACGGTATTCTCAAATCCCGAAGAAAGTCAATCGGCCACACTCTAAGTCCTTGCCCCTATATTCGGCCAACTATCAAGGTTAGTATTATGGCCTATTCGGCCAACCAAAACAAATCTAGAGGGGTTAGTTATGGTCCCGAATCCTTACCTTTGCTTTGCTACGAACCACGGCACTCGATACACAGGTCTGCTGTACCAAGTACTTGGTTAATCAATACTGTTAATAGCCTTTGGCTTAAACTAATACCAAATAACTAACTAAAACAGATCTTACCATCACTTACCCAAAAATCGAATTCTAGAGATCGGCTTTGAGTCGACTGCCTTACGCTTCTGAGCACCTAGAAGAAATCGGTTACTACTTGTTTTAGTAGTCTTATAATAATTGCCGAAATCGGCACCTTCCTTTGTAAAAATCGACAGAATATAGAGAGGAGAAAATCCATAGGTATTCGGCCAAACTTACCTTCACAATCGAGAGGAAATCCTGATGCCTTTAATGCCTCTGTGATATTCGGCCAAAGGGTGCTGTTAGGGAGGAAGAGAACTTTCGGCCACTGAGATAGGGAATAGGTTCAAT
This sequence comes from Gossypium australe, assembly GCA_005393395.2. NCBI lineage: Eukaryota > Viridiplantae > Streptophyta > Magnoliopsida > Malvales > Malvaceae > Gossypium > Gossypium australe. The sequence goes on along the minus strand of CM016616.1, from coordinate 132,406,405 downwards.
TGAAAAGAAAGAAAAATGAAGAGAAGTGGAGGGTGGGGAGTTTCGGCCAAAATATGAGAGAAGAGAGGGAGTTTGAAAGAAAGAAAGAAGCAGGGTGAAGTGTTTAGCCGAAATTGTGAAGACAAAAATATACTAAGGGGAATTCGGCTACTTGGAAAAAAGTCTAAAAGAAGAATCAAGGTGGTAGGGGGGGTTTATAAAGAATTCGGCACTCCCCCTCCCATTGCTTGCCGTCCACTCCTTTGCATAAGGAGTTCAAATTCGGCTCAATACCTAAAACTTCTCTTGGCCACACATTTGTATTAATTCAAAGTTAATTTGAATTAATCTCCATTAATCAATTAATAATCAAATAATCTACTTAATATCCAAATAATATCCCTTTAAAATACTTGATTATCCCATGATAATTCATTTAAAATAACATCCTTATTATCTCCATTTATCTCTTCATAATCCATAGAATTTAAGAAATTAAAAATGCTCATATTATCTCTAAAAAAAAATATATAAAGAGGGAAAAATCCTCCCTATGTGCCGTCCAACATAAATGAAAAAGAAGGGGGATTCATGTGACTCGAACACAAGCTCCCCTTACTCTCCTTGTGGCGTCACATGCAGCTCTTAAGTGGGCTTACTTTGCCACTTAGTCTAGGCTCATTTTATGTCCAAATTATACTAATTTATTCTTTTAACACCCTTCTGCTGAGGCTCCCTACCTTTTAAGTTAAAAACTGAATTTTTCCATTAAACCGAGCCAACTCAAAGCCTTAAATTGATCATTATTATTCCATAAATAATGACACAGCAGTTCATACATAAGAAAAATAATTTATTTCCAAATAGCCCCGTTTTTGGGATGTTACATCCGATCAACTCCGCTTAATTATGTTAGATCTTCTCTTAGGCAGGGTCTATTCCTCCTCCACCTAAGTACATTAGATTTGGATTAAGCAATATAATTAAGAACAAACTAAGTAATTTATCATATAACTTAAAAATCAAATAATAAAATCCATCTAGGTTTCATCCTCTTCAGGTATCTGAGGGGTTTAGTTCATAATGAATAAACAAAACATCGCAAGAGAAAAGATAAAACAAAACATAAGAAAACCCTAAAACCCCTTGAAGGAATTGAAGGAGAATTCCGCCGTCTTGAGTATAATCCCGGCTTCTTGGGATGGATCAACTGGCTATCCTCGCGTTAATCCCTAACTTTGACCTTCTCGGCTTGGCTCATTGGCCTAGCTTTCGCTCTTCGGCTTCTGCCGAACTCTCCTCTCAAGTTACCCCATTGGGCGTTTATATAGACTTTGTGATGCCTTGCTTGGCCCCTAAGTATCCTAATTTAAGTAGAATTCCTAATAGGGTGTTTGAATAGGCTTTGGAATGTGTTTCTTTGCCTCCAAGTATCCTTTCCTGAATGAAATTTCTCTTTCCAGCGACAGAGGCATGGCCATGGAACACGCCCGTGTAGATCGAGACTTGATCGTGTTCGGATTTCTTACTTGAGGCACGGCCGTGTGTGACGGAGTTGAGGCCGTGCTCTAGGTGTTTGTCGAGGCACGGCCGTGTGGACTTTGGACCAGGCCGTGTCAATTTCGTGCTAAGGCCCATTTGCTCCATTTTAGGCCCGTTTTGTGCTCTTTTCATCCTCGGGTGCTTTCCTGGGTATAAGACATGAAAAGAAAAGATTAAAAGCACCTTTTTATATAAAACAAGGAATAAATCATCCAAAAGCATATTAAATGTGTGATTAAAATATGTTACTTTTACGGTTTATCAGTAAGTTAATATGTAATTTCTTTAAAAGTTTAAGAAACTTACCGAACTGTTCCTCTATTTCGTCTCTCTTTATTGCTTCGGGATATGGTATGCGAGGTTGGTATTCTTTGATTACCGGTTTTAGCTTTTTATTACTTACCTCAACCTTACCTTCTTCTACCAAATTCTCTTGCCTGAAATTGGGCTCCTCTAACCCTTCGCTATCTTGAGCTGTTATGGCTTGAATTTGCTCTTTTGGGTTAGTCTCGGTGTTGCTTGGTAGGCTTCCTTGTGGTCTTTTAGAGATCAGCTTAGCAAGTTGCCCTAACTGGTTTTCGATCCCTTGATCGATGCTTGTTGATTTTTAAGTGTTGTCTCGGTATTTTGGAAACGTGTTTCTGAGACTGCTATGAATTTTGTTAGCATCTCCTCAAGGTTTGGCTTTTTTTCCTGTGGGTAGGGCTGTTGTTGGAAGTTTTGGGGTGGTTGTTGTCTTTGATTTCCTTGACCACCCCATGAAAAATTGGGCTGATTTTTCCAACCTGGATTATAAGTATTACTATAAGGGTTATTTTGAGATCGGAAATTGTTACCCATATAGTTCATTTGTTCGCTCTCCATGCCCTGTCCGTAAGGTGGGTACTCAGGATTCACCACGCCTCCACTTGTCTCACATTCCATAACTAGATGTACCTGCGAGGAACACAAACCATCAATCTTTTTATTTAGCATGTCTACCTAATTTGATAGTAAGGTTACTGCGTCGAGGTTGAAAACTCTGGCTACTTTTGCTGGCCTTGTCCTTGTAACTTGCCACTGATAGTTAGTCAATGACATCTCTTCTATAAACTCGTAGGCTGCTTCAGGAGTTTTGATATTCAGAGTTCCGCCGGCTGCTGAATCGATTAATTGCCTTGTTGAGTGGTTTACACCGTTGTAGAAAGTTTGGACCTGTAGCCACAAAGGTAATCCATTGTGAGGGCACCTCCTCAACAAATCTTTGTATCTCTCCCATGCATCGTAAAGTGCCTCTAAATCCATCTGCACAAAAAAAGAGATATCATTCCTTAACTTGGCCGTTTTGGCTAGCAGAAAATATTTTAATAAAATTTTTTCGGTCATTTGATCCCATGTAATGATTGACCCTCGTGGGAGAGAATGCAACCACTGTTTGGCTTTATATCTCAAAGAGAAGGGAAATAACCGAAGACGGATAGCATTATCAGAAATGCCATTTATTTTGAAGGTATCACAGAATTCTAGAAAATTCGCTAAGTGTGTGTTAGGATCCTCATCTTGCAAACCATAAACTGAACAAACTGTTGTATCATCTGCATAGTGTTAGGTTTTAGTTCAAAATTATTTGCAGCAATAGTAGGTCTAACAATACTTGACTTAGTTCCTGTTAAATTAGGTTTAGCATAATCATACATAGTTCGAGGAGCATGATTGTCGGCCATCTCTGGAGGTGGCAGATTATTCTCAGCCATCTCTTCGGTGGTATTAGCTTCGACTTCTTGCTCTTCTTCTATGTAGTTTAAGCTCCGCCTTATTTCTCTGCGATTTCTGTGAACAGTACCTTCAATATCACTGTCGTAAATCAGAGGTCCTGTCGGGTTTCTTCTAGTCATAAACTAGAGGTACCTGAAAGGAACAAAAGAATGAAGATTAACAAAGTTAAAAACAAACTAAGAAATAAAAGTAAATTGCAGAAAATAAAAAATGGCTAAAGTAATAAAAATTGAGCTTTCTTAATATTCTAGTTCCCCGGCAACGACGCCAAGAAGTTGATCGTGTTCGAAAGTGTTAAAAATTTATATAAAGAATGATCGAGTCTAAAAACTAAATGTGACAACGATTTGAGGCAAACACACCTATCGAACAGTAGTATAGCTGTGGCAAGACTGGATTGTCGAACCCAAGGGAACCTGAAGTACTAATACTAACTTTCTTTTTATTATCTAGCTTAAGAATTAAAGGAATTTTTATCTAATCTAAAATTAACTAACAACTAAGCTAAAGATGCAAAGACAAAGAGAATAGATTGGGGAAAATAACTTTGGGAAAAACCAATTGATTAAGACGATAGCCGAGGAAGAATCCACCTAGACTTCACTTGTTATCTAACTCTGAACCAGACGATTTATTCACTTGACTTGATCCGTAGGATTCCCTAAGTTATATTAATACCTCCGTCGAGGCTACTAACGTCTAACCCTAGGTTGATTAATTGAAATCTCTTTCTAATTAAAACCCCTAGAATTGTATTAACTCGATCTATGGACTCCCATATTAGGTTTCACCCTAATCCGGCAAAATCTCGTCACCCTATGTCTAGGCGTGTGATCAACTCCGCTTAATTATGCTAGATCTACTCTTAGGCAGGGACTTTTGCTCCTCCACCTAAGCACATCAAACTTGAATTAATATCCCGAAAATATCAAAACAAGAATTAAGAACACATAATTAAGTTAAATGACCTTAAAAGGAAACTTGAGGTGGTACAAGAATCAGATGATAATGCTGAGGAAATTCAAAGATTTAAGAAGGAGCTTAATGCATTGCTTGCTTAAGATGTGTAGCCCTTAAAATCGGGCCTAGACGCTATGGCCCAATTTGATCGATTACATGGGTCTTGAAAATGGACAAAATGATTTAAAAAAAAGAAAATTCACTTACCTTTTGAAAACATTTGGTTTTGTAAAACATCTTTTACTTTTCGTTATAGAGTTATATGTTCCTTTATATTTAAAAATTAGTTGAAATGTAACTTAGTTTTTAAAACACATATTTGTAGCGGCTAATAATCACTAAAACATTTCTTTCATCTTTTAGAAATCACATAAAAACAATTTATGCATAAAACCTTATTATCAAAATTGTGTCACATACCACAGTTCAAAATATAAAATTTAAAGTCCTAAAACCATTTAAACAAACCCAATTTAAAGTCCATAGTAAAAGTCCAAAAGAAGTTGAAAAATTCCATAAAAATACCAAACCATTTCCAAAATCCATAACCACAAAACATATTATACCGAGAGTGTAACACCCCAAACCCGGTCAATACACCACGACCGAATCTGGTATGTTACGGGGAAAAACGTATTTGAGAGGATAGGTTTCCTGTTTAAAAGCTTGATGAAAATACTTTGCTGTAATTTGCACTTGTAGAAACTTTGGGCATGATTGTTTAAAAACCAATGGTGTATTTGAAGATCCGGAAATTTTGAAAACTTACTTGAAAACGTAAGTATAAGAAATTGATAACATGTAGAAATCCAAATACTTCCTCATTGTTGCTTAAAAACAATTTTGATCTTAGTGAGAAATTGAATTCCAGTTTAGAAAACATTTGAGTTACGCTCATTTTGATTTGTAGCGTGATACCCGATGGTAATGTTTAAAACATTTCGCGTTGTAGTTTGAAAAACCTTATCTTTCCAAGTTTTAGCCAAATTTTACCCATTATTTTGTTAAGGCATATTCAAAGTCTACTTTAAACATAAACATAGCAAAACATAATTTAAAAGGCCGTTTACAATCCAAATAAAACCCAAAATAGAAATGGATAAAATAAAGTACCAAATTTTAAAAGTCAGAGCAAATCCGTATTTATTCATGGCATGAGCACCTCGAGTCCCTCCCGGCTCCATGTCCGTAACTAAGTGTCACCTGAAATGTCAAAGGAGAAGGTGAGTCGCAAGACTCAGTGCATAAATCCCCCTCCCGATAATACAACATGCTAACACACATCATAACAGAGCAATACAATTAATGCACCCGAACCTAACCATCCATAACACCTTTTCTACCCCGTGTGGTACCAAACCACTGGTGGTGCCAAACCACTGGTGACCCAAAGGCACGATATCCATCAATGTGGTGCCAAACCACTGGTGACCCAAAGTCACGAATAAACCATCTGTGGGGCCAACCCACGTGTGATACCAAATCACTAGCGATAATCCCGTATCTCTCAAGTGGGGCCAACCCACGGTGGTGTAAAACCACAGGGACGAGTCGCTATGAGGTGCCAAACCTCTGGTGTCCCAAAGACACAAGTGTGATACCAAATCACTGGTGACCGCAGTCACGAATCAAATGATGGGGCCAACCCATCGCGTGATACCAAATCACTGGCGTCAATCCCGTAATATCAACCGTGGGGCCAACCCACTGTGGTGCTAAGCCACTGGGACGAGACGCTGAGGTGCCAAACCTCTGGTGACCCAAAGTCACAATAATCAATCTGTGGTACCAAACCACTGGAGGTGCCAAACCTCTGGTGTCCCAAAGACAGGGATATCATATTCCCCCTCCTCTCATATCACCCAAGACATAACATGCTAATGCAAATGATATAGATCGTGCAATCATGCTCACATGCTTAGTATGGCATCTCATAATACATACACCATAAATCATGATATCACATATATCACTACAGATCTCGTAATGAAACAAACTCACCCGAATCCGTACCCATACCCCATTGGGTATTATATCAGTCAACCATACTGTTTCACTTTACACAATCAGGATATTAAAAATATTACTCAGTGATAAGTGTGTTAGTTTACACACCTGATACAACGCAAGTCTTAATCTCAAAGAACCGGTCTAAATCCTTCGATCACCTTGATCCTAAAATCGGCCAACCATAAGATTAGCATTTACCATTCGGCCAAAACCAAATAAACCAAAAGGGGTTAACGTTTAACCCTTACCTTGCAAACGGTTTGGTTTCCTACCAAAACCCGAACCAACAAAGATTCCCTTACCAATCGGCCACACCCTAAAATGAAACAGTTAATCCCTTAATAACTTAGCTTAATGAAAACTAAACGAAATCGACTAAAAGAACCAACTCTTACCGCCACTTACCAATTGCTTAACAGAGAAAGAAGGCTCCTCTCGATCGTTCCCAAAATCCAGATGTCCTATAATAAAATCGGTTTAAACACAATAGATTAACACCCTTCAACCAATGCCGAAATCGGCCCTTAATCAAACCCAAATCGATTAAGAACAAGAAAGAGAGAAAATGACCATTCGGGCAAACCCTTACCTATCACCAACCGAATGAAAACAAGAACCCAACACGATCACCACCCTTCTAATATTCGGCCACTATGGAACCACTAGGAGAGAGGAGAGTTTCGGCCAAGGTGCCTACCCCACTTATGTTCGGCTTTGAGTGGAAAGAAAAGGGAGAGTAGAGATGAGAAGAAATAGAAGCTACGGCAATGGGGTTTGAGAGAAGAAAAAGAAGGTTTGAAGGAACTAGTTGAGAGGGTTTCGGCTCAAGAGAATTGGAAAGAAGCAAATGGAGAATCGGCTAAACAGTCTTGGAGAAAGAGAAAAAGAAAATACAAGATGAATAGAGGGAGGGTACTAGTTTCGGCTCTCAAGGTTTTCAAACAAAGGAGAAGTATGAGAAGAGAGGGTAGTAGTTTCGGCCTACACAAATGAAAAAGAAAGAAAGATAGTTGAAAACATTCGGCCACACACCAACTCAAGAGAGCAAAACAAATTCGGCAAATATGTGCTTGAACCTTTGGTTTCAAAGAGAACAAAAGAGAGAGTTTTGCTTGACAAAAGTAAGAAATTTAGCTTCTAAGATTTTGACCGAAAATGCACAAATTGACAAGGTGAAATTCGACACCACCCCACTCCCACACTACCAAGCCGTCCGCTCCCCCAAAACTTCTCCAAAATTCGGCCACAACTCCCCCAAACACTCCAAGCCACAACTTCAAATTAGTTTGAACAAGTCCACCTCCTACAATCACTCTCCACCCACCATTCAAAGTGGTAGACTTAGTCCAAGGGAGAGTTTGAACTGCCTACAACTTCTCCCTTCCATGCCGTAAAAAAGGATGCAAAATAGGAGCACTCTGCAGCTTGAACACAGGACCTCATCCCCTGCAAGTGGCGTCACACACCCAAGCCTTAAGTGGCGCCTATCTTGCCACTCCACCAACTCCTTTCTTGTGCTAACACTAGCCAAACAAAACCTTTAAACCCCAGCTTCTTCAGCTCCTCTCACCTAAGCCTAAAAACAAAAATTTTCCAACCTCTCAGGCTTACACCTAGCTCACAACTAAGCCCCAAAACACCAAGAACAACAACATAGCAAGCCAATAACATGCAAACAAAGCCACAACAAAAATAGCCCCTAATCCGGGATATTACAGTTCCACCCCCTTAAAATAATTTCGACCTCGAAATTACCTGATCAAAAGAGTTGCGGGTATTGCTGTCTCATCACATCCTCGGGTTCCCACGTAGCTTCTTCCACGCCATGATTCCGCCATAGCACCTTTACCAAAGGCACAGACTTCCTACGCAGAACCTTCACATCCCGATCTAGAATCTGCACAGGTTCTTCCTCCATGGTCAAATTTGGATTCACCTCGATCTCTTCCACCGCTACTACATGCGATGGATCTGAACGATAACGCCGAAGCATCGAAACGTGAAATACGTCGTGAATCTGACTTAGCTCTGCTGGCAACTCAAGCTGATACGCTACTGGTCCCACTCGTCTCAGTACCTTATACGGCCCAATAAATCTTGGACTTAGCTTGCCTTCCTTCCGAACCTCAACACTTTCTTCCATGGCGAGACCTTCAGAAAAACTTGATCCCCCACAGAAAACTCTATGTCTCTCCGCTTAAGATCGGCATAAGACTTTTGCCGGTCCGAAGCTTCCTTCAATTGAGCCTGAATCAACTTAACCTTGTCTTCGGTCTCAGCAACCAACTCGGGTCCCAACAACTGACGTTCACCTAACTCCGTCCAACAAGTAGGTGAGCGACACTTCCTACCATACAACGCCTCATATGGAGCCATCTTGATGCTCGCTTGGTAACTATTGTTGTAGGCAAACTCAGCTAATGGCAGAAATTCCTCCCAACTGCCCCTGAAATCCAGAACACAACCTCTCAGCATATCCTCTAAGATATGAATAACCCTTTCAGACTGCCCGTCCGACTGCGGGTGAAAAGCCGTGCTGAAATCCAAACGAGTACCCAGCGCCTGATGCAACGCTTTCCAGAACCTTGACGTAAATCTGGGATCCCTATCCGAGATGATCGATACTGGCACACCGTACAGCCTCACTATCTCTGACACATACAGTTTCGCCAACCTCTGAAGTGAGTAGTCAACCCTCACCGGAATAAAGTGAGCTGATTTTGTCAGCTGATCCACAATTACCCAAACTGAATCCTTCTTGCTTGGCGTAAGCAGTAATCCACTGACGAAATCCATAGTTATCCTTTCCCACTTCCACTGAGGAATCTTCACTGGCTGAAGCAACCCTGACAGAAACTGATGCTCAGCCTTGACCTGCTGACATGTCAGGCACTTACCTACAAACTCTGTCACTTCTCGCTTCAAACCCGGCCACCAAAACTGCTCTCTTAGATCCCTATACATCTTGCTACCTCCAGGATGCATAGCATATGGACTGCTATGTGTGTCCTGAAGAATCCTCTGCCTCAGCTCAACATCCTTGGGCATACAAGCTCTTCCTTGAAAACACAGCACCCCGTCATTAGACAAACTGTAACTTTCCAAACCACCATCCTGCACCTGCAACCTCTGCGCACTCAGAACCTCATCCTCTAACTGTTTCTCCCTGATCTGCTCAACCCAAGTAGGCTTAACCTGCAACTCTGCCAGAATACTCCCGTCGTCATACAAACTCAAATGGGCAAACATTGCTCTTAAGTCCGAAACAACCTTACGGCTCAACGCGTCTGCCACCACGTTAGCCTTACCCGGATGATACTCGACCGAACAGTCGTAGTCTTTTAGCAACTCCACCCACCTGCGCTGCCTCAAATTCAAATCCTTCTGAGTCAACAGGTACTTCAGACTCTTATGATCCGTGTAGACTATCGATCTCTCTCCGTACAAGTAGTGCCTCCAAATCTTCAACGCGAAGACTACAGCCGCTAACTCCAGATCGTGCGTCGGATAGTTGACCTCATGTGGCCTCAGCTGTCGAGATGCGTAAGCCACAACCTTTCCTTCCTGCATCAGCACACAACCTAATCCCGTATGTGATGCATCGCAGTATACTGTGAATTCCTTACCAGCCTCAGGTTGAATCAAAACCAGAGCTTCTGTCAGAATCTTCTTAAGCTTGTCGAAGCTCTCCTGCTGTTTCTCAGTCCAAACAAATGGAATCCCTTTCCTTAACAACTTGGTCATCGGCGCTGCGATCAACGAAAAACCCTCTACAAACCTTCGGTAGTATCCTGCCAAGCCCAGAAAACTCCGAATCTCAGCCACTGACTTAGGCGGCTTCCAATCCAAAACTGCCTCGATCTTTCGAGGATCTGCTCTAATCCCCTCAGCTGACACTACATGACCCAAGAAAGTCACTTCTCTAAGCCAGAACTCGCACTTACTGAACTTAGCATAAAGCTGCTTCTCCCTCAAAATCTGTAGCACCACTCGTAAATGTGCATCATGCTCTTCTTCTGTCCTTGAGTATACCAGGATATCGTCTATGAAAACCACAACGAACTGATCCAAATACTACTAAAACACCCTATTCATCATATCCATGAATGCTGCCGGCGCGTTAGTTAACCCAAACGGCATTACCAGAAATTCGTAGTGCCCATACCGAGTCCGAAACGCTGTCTTGTGGATATCCGCTTCCTTCACCTTTAACTGGTGATACCCAGACCTCAAGTCGATCTTCGAAAATACTGCTGCACCCTTCAGCTGATCAAACAAGTCATCTATCCGTGGCAACGGATACTTGTTTTTAATCGTCAGCTTATTCAACTGGCGGTAGTCTATACACATTCGCATCGTACCATCTTTCTTCTTTACAAAGACTACCGGCGCTCCCCAAGGTGAAACACTTGGCCTGATAAAACCCCGATCCAACAACTCCTGGATCTGAGCCTTAAGCTCCACTAACTCCTTTGGCGCCATTCTATACGGAGCAAAAGACACTGGCGCAGTTCCGGGTAACAGATCTATCCCGAACTCTACCTCACGATCTAGTGGCAAACCCGGAAGCTCCTCAGGAAACACATCCACAAATTCCTTAACTGTCTGAACCTTCTCTACAGCAGACTCCTTAGCCTCCAAGGCATACACATGAACCACATACGCTTCACAACCCTTTCTGACCATCTTCTCAGCCTTCAGCGCAGATACCACATTAGATAAGTAATCTCTCCTATTACCTATCATAACCACTTCATCACCCTCAGACGTCTTAAGAACCATGCGCTTAGCCGCGCAATCCAACCTCGCCTGGTACTTAACCAACCAGTCCATCCCAAGAATCAGATCGAACTCCCCAAACGGCAGTTCCATCAGATCAGCCACAAATACTACCCCTTGGAGTTCTAGAGGTACACCCTTAAACAGCTTATCTACAACTACAGAGTGACCTAGAGGGCTAATTACAGTCATCTGTCTAGAAGTAATTTCAGAGTCTAAATCCATGGTCTCTACTATACTACTAGCAACGTAAGAATGCGTCGAACCCACATCAATCAAAGCAGTAAATAGAGAACCAAAGATCAAGAACGTACCAGTTATGACGTCCGGTGCGTCGCCCTCCTCTCGGCGCCTCGCTGCATACACCAACCCAGGCTGTCTGGCCTCAGAACTACCTGCACCTCTGCCCGGTGCTCCACGGCCCCGACCAGAACCATTACCTCCTCTGCCATTACCACGACCCCTCTGCGGTGGCGGTCCATTATTCCTGAACTGAGTACGGCCCTGACTCTCAGTCTGAATCCTAGCCAACTTACGCGGACAGTCCCTCACACGGTGATCTAGATAACCACACTCAAAGCAACCTTTTCCACCGATCCAGCAACCTCTCCAATGAGATTTCCCACAACGATTACACTGCGGCGGTCCCTGACTAGCAGCAAGAAACCTACCAGACTGATTCGGCCCACTCTGTCTAGCCCTTTCTGAAGATTTCCCGACGACCCAGAAGATCCAAAACTCCTCTTATGCCTGTTCCTGTCCATGCCTTGCCTTACAGACTCTTTCACTCCCTCGGCTACCTTAGCCTTCTCAACCAGGACAACAAACTCACGCTCTTGCTGTGGAGCAATCAACAACCTCAGTTCATCTCTCAGGCCGTCCTCGAAACGAACACACCTCTCGTGCTCTGTAGCCACAATGCCCCTAGCATACCGACTCAGCCTCAAGAACCCAGCCTCATACTCCGACACATACTTACTCCCCTGAACAAGCCTCAGAAACGCTTTTCGCTGAGCGTCAATGTAGCTAGCTCCAATGTACTTTTTCTGATAAGCAGCCTTAAAATAATCCCACGTAAGATCCTCTGCTGCAGCACTGTCCCGAACCGTGAGCCACCACTGGTATGACTCATCCCGAAGAAGCAATACTATGCCCTTCAGCTTCTCCTCAGCAGTCAGGTCTAAATCATCCATGACCCGCTCTCTGTGCTGGGAGCAACACTAGAAACACCTCGGAAAACCTCAGCCCCGTTTGCCCGAAGTCGCTCAGGCACAAATTTCCTAGCTCCTGCGCCATCACCTACTCTAACTACCCTTTCTAAAACTCGCAGCATCCCCTGTGACACTGCGTCATCCCCAGTCTGATCTTGAAACTCACCATCTCCAGCTGGTGGCGGTACCGATATCTCATTCTCTGACCCCTGACCAGATCCTACGGGTTCAGAAACTGTCATCCTACCACGACCACGACCACGACCGCGTCCACCTCTAGCGCTCATGACTAAAATCTCTACGTATCTGATTTAAGAGTTTTATGCATCAGTAGTTATTCCACTGTTTTAAAGCAAAGTCTTATGAATATTGCTTATTAAAGAAGTTTTTGTTTTCGCGAGTTCACAGAATCCTATCAATTTCAGTTTCTAAAGTAATCTTACTATTACTAGCCATCCAATCACATCTCATCAATATCAAAATCACAAGCAATAGTAAGAGGTACTTACCTGGGCGGATTGGTGCCGGAGACTCGGTGCCATGCCTTTCCAAAACCATGCTTTTTAAAACAAAACTCTTAAAACAGACTTTCTAAAACATTTTGGGCCTCAGGCCCACAGCCGAGCCTTTGAACTTAGCTCTGATACCACAATTGTAACACCCCAAACCCAGTCAATACACCACGACCGAATCTGGTATGTTACGGGGAAAAACGTATTTGAGAGGATAGGTTTCCTGTTTAAAAGCTTGATGAAAATACTTTGCTGTAATTTGCACTTATGGAAACTTTAGGCATGATTGTTTAAAAACCAATGGTGTATTTAAAGATCCGGAAATTTTGAAAACTTATTTGAAACCGTAAGTATAAGAAATTGATAACATGTAGAAATCCAAATACTTCCTCATTGTTGCTTAAAAACAATTTTGATCTTAGTGAGAAATTGAATTCCAGTTTAGAAAACATTTGAGTTACGCTCATTTTGATTTGCGGCGTGATACCCGATGGTAATGTTTAAAACATTTCGCGTTGTAGTTTGAAAAACCTTATCTTTCCAAGTTTTAGCCAAATTTTACCCATTATTTTGTTAAGGCATATTCAAAGTCTACTTTAAACATAAACATAGCAAAACATAATTTAAAAGGCCGTTTACAATCCAAATAAAACCCAAAATAGAAATGGATAAAATAAAGTACCAAATTTTAAAAGTCAGAGCAAATCCGTATTTATTCATGGCATGAGCACCTCGAGTCCCTCCCGGCTCCATGTCCGCAACTAAGTGTCACCTGAAATGTCAAAGGAGAAGGTGAGTCGCAAGACTCAGTGCATAAATCCCCCTCCCGATAATACAACATGCTAACACACATCATAACAGAGCAATACAATTAATGCACCCGAACCTAACCATCCATAACACCTTTTCTACCCCGTGTGGTTCCAAACCACTGGTGGTGCCAAACCACTGGTGACCCAAAGTCACGATATCCATCAATGTGGTGCCAAACCACTGGTGACCCAAAGTCACGAATAAACCATCTGTGGGGCCAACCCACGTGTGATACCAAATCACTAGCGACAATCTCGTATCTCTCAAGTGGGGCCAACCCACGGTGGTGTTAAACCACAGGAACGAGTCGCTATGAGGTGCCAAACCTCTGGTGTCCCAAAGACACAAAAGTGATACCAAATCACTGGTGACCGCAGTCACGAATCAAATGATGGGGCCAACCCATCGCGTGATACCAAATCACTGGCGTCAATCCCGTAATATCAACCGTGGGGCCAACCCACTGTGGTGCTAAGCCACTGGGACGATACGCTGAGGTGCCAAACCTCTGGTGACCCAAAGTCACAATAATCAATCTGTGGTACCAAACCACTGGAGGTGCCAAACCTCTGGTGTCCCAAAGACACGGATATCATATTCCCCCTCCTCTCATATCACCCAAGACATAACATGCTAATGCAAATGATATAGATCGTGCAATCATGCTCACATGCTTAGTATGGCATCTCATAATACATACACCATAAATCATGATATCACATATATCACTACAGATCTCGTAATGAAACAAACTTACCCGAATCCGTACCCATACCCCATTGGGATTATATCAGTCAACCATACTGTTTCACTTTACACAATCAGGATATTAAAAATATTACTCAGTAATAAGTGTGTTAGTTTACACACCTGATACAACGCAAGTCTTAATCTCAAAGAACCGGTCTAAATCCTTCGATCACCTTGATCCTAAAATCGACCAACCATAAGATTAGCATTTACCATTCGGCCAAAACCAAATGAACCAAAAGGGGTTAACGTTTAACCCTTACCTTGCAAACGGTTTGGTTTCCTACCAAAACCCGAACCAACAAAGATTCCCTTACCAATCGGCCACACCCTAAAATGAAACAGTTAATCCCTTAATAACTTAGCTTAATGAAAACTAAACGAAATCGACTAAAAGAACCAACTCTTACCACCACTTACCAATTGCTTAACAGAGAAAGAAGGCTCCTCTCGATCGTTCCCAAAATCCAGATGTCCTACAATAAAATCGGTTTAAACACAAGAGATTAACACCCTTCAACCAATGCCGAAATCGGCCCTTAATCAAACCCAAATCGATTAAGAACAAGAAAGAGAGAAAATGACCATTCAGCCAAACCCTTACCTATCACCAACCGAATGAAAACAAGAACCCAACACGATCACCACCCTTCTAATATTCGGCCACTATGGAACCACTAGGAGAGAGGAGAGTTTCGGCCAAGGTGCCTACCCCACTTATGTTCGGCTTTGAGTGGAAAGAAAAGGGAGAGTAGAGATGAGAAGAAATAGAAGCTACGGCAATGGGGTTTGAGAGAAGAAAAAGAAGGTTTGAAGGAACAAGTTGAGAGGGTTTCGGCTCAAGAGAATTGGAAAGAAGCAAATGGAGAATCGGCTAAACAGTCTTGGAGAAAAAGAAAAAGAAAATACAAGATGAGTAGAGGGAGGGTACTAGTTTCGGCTCTCAAGGTTTTCAAACAAAGGAGAAGTATGAGAAGAGAGGGTAGTAGTTTCGGCCTACACAAATGAAAAAGAAAGAAAGATGGTTGAAAACATTCGGCCACACACCAACTCAAGAGAGCAAAACAAATTCGGCAAATATGTGCTTGAACCTTTGGTTTCAAAGAGAACAAAAGAGAGAGTTTTGCTTGACAAAAGAAAGAAATTTAGCTTCTAAGATTTTGACCGAAAATGCACAAATTGACAAGGTGAAATTCGACACCACCCCACTCCCACACTACCAAGCCGTCCGCTCCCCCAAAACTTCTCCAAAATTCGGCCACAACTCCCCCAAACACTCCAAGCCACAACTTCAAATTAGTTTGAACAAGTCCACCTCCTACAATCACTCTCCACCCACCATTCAAAGTGGTAGACTTAGTCCAAGGCAGAGTTTGAACTGCCTACAACTTCTCCCTTCCATGCCGTCAAAAAGGATGCAAAATAGGAGCACTCTACAGCTTGAACACAGGACCTCATCCCCTGCAAGTGGCGTCACACACCCAAGCCTTAAGTGGCGCCTATCTTGCCACTCCACCAACTTCTTTCTTGTGCTAACACTAGCCAAACAAAACCTTTAAACCCCAGCTTCTTCAGCTCCTCTCACCTAAGCCTAAAAACAAAAATTTTCCAACCTCTCAGGCTTACACCTAGCTCACAACTAAGCCCCAAAACACCAAGAACAACAACATAGCAAGCCAATAACATGCAAACAAAGCCACAACAAAAATAGCCCCTAACCCGGGATATTACTGAGAGCCTCTCCGAAGATCCAAATTTGAGCCTTAAGTTCGAGGATTACCTGAGACACACGAAAACATGGGTGAGCTTTAAAAGACTCAGTGCGAGATCAATACAAACACTTATTTTAACACATAAACATGACACACCAAAATATCACAAAGCATCTTTCATAGAATTCAAATATTATCACATTTATTGAATCAAAACATGACATGCTTATGAACAATGCACAATTACAGGATTTCTTACCCATCTCCATTACACACCAAATATCGAGTTTCTGAAAAATCGTCCATCTAGTAACACACCAGTTTGTGGACAAGCCACAACAAAGATACCGATGAACGGTCACATAGCATATCGGGGAGGGGAAGCTAAGGAAGCTTTCTTTCAAATAATGAGTGAGTGGTTTACCGAGTTTGTACGAACGAACTTGGCGACTCAATGACCTCCACCCCACCTATTCCCCAACTGGTTCCTGTTGTTCCCCTAGGTGTGGAAATAGTGTGAGCTAATAAACTGCTAGTCAAAAAAATTCACAAATATGGGGCTGAAGAATTTTGAGCTAGAGTTGATGATGATCCTGAGAGAGTCGAGTTTTGGTTAGAGAATACTATCTGAGTTTTCGATGAGTTATCTTGTACACTAGCTGAATGTGTAAAGTGTGTAGTATCTCTACTAAAAGATTCGGCATATCAGTGGTGGAATACTCTAATTTCAGTTGTGCCGAGAGAGCGTATCGACTGGGATTTCTTCCAAAACGAGTTTAGAAAAAAAATAGATAAGTCAAAGATTCCTTGATCAAAAGCATAAAGAATTTCTCGAGCTTAAGCAAGGCCGTATGATAGTGTCAGAGTATGAACCAGAGTTTGTTTGATTGAGTAAATATGCCCGGGAGTGCATTCCAACCGAGACTGCAATGTGTAAATG
This sequence comes from Gossypium australe, assembly GCA_005393395.2. Classification (NCBI taxonomy): domain Eukaryota; kingdom Viridiplantae; phylum Streptophyta; class Magnoliopsida; order Malvales; family Malvaceae; genus Gossypium; species Gossypium australe. The sequence goes on along the minus strand of CM016616.1, from coordinate 132,389,442 downwards.
GTTTGAAGCAGATTAAAAGAAGATATTAAACTTCTAGTTGGGATTCTCAAATTGAAAGAATTTGTTATTTTAGTTTATAGAGCACATAAAGCCAATAAGCTTAGCAAATAGAAAAGAAAAGTTGATTTTGAAGCTGGAGATTCAAGAAAAAGGTTGATCGTAAAGTCGTATCAATCACAGTCGAAGAGATCAAAAGAACACTATAGCCATTCTATTGCTTTAGTGGGATGCCCTGATAGAGGTCAAGGCAAACATTATGCAGGTTCTAAGATGCAAGCTACATCTGTGGCTAGCGTAAGGAGCGTTAAAGATAAAAAACCTGATTGTCAACGGTATGGACGTCAACATTTGGGTGAGTGCAGAGCGAAAGATGGGGCGTGTTTCAAATGTGGTTCATTTGAGCATTTTATTCGTGATTGCCTAGGAATATCTGAGAAATAAAAGGTTTAAAATGTGCGACCCAATAACACTGCCACGAGAGGTAGACCACCTCGCAACCCTGGAAACACGAATGGTAGCCGTGGTGGAACAAAAGACTCTGCTATGAGATCTAAAGCACGAGCACCAGCTAGGGCTTACGCTATTCGTGCACGTGAGGAAGATTTTGCGCCAGATGTTATTACGGGCACTTTCTCTATTTTTGATACTAATGTGATTGCTTTGATTGATCCGGGACCAACCCATTCATATGTATACACGAATTTAGTATCTAGCAAGAATTTTCCTGTTGAGCCTACTGAATTCGTAGTTAAAGTGTCGGACCCTCTAGGTCAGCATATTTTAGTTGATACAGTTTGCAAGAACTGGCCATTGATGACTTGGGGTTACAATTTTTTGGTTGATTTGATCCTATTGGCATTTGACGAGTTTGATGTGATTTTGGGCATGGATTGGTTGACTTTACATGATGCTGATGTGAACTATAGTCAAAAGCTTATTATATTGAAATGTCAGAACGGTGAGACACTTCAGATTGAATCAGACAGTTTGAGTGGGTTCCCTATTGTTATTTCAGCTATGTCAGTGTAGAAATATGTGAGAAAAGGTTGTGACGCTTATCTTGCATACGTATTGGACTCTAAAATATCTGAATTGAAGCTTGAATTAGTGCCAGTGGTTTGCGAGTATCCTGATGTGTTTCCAGAGGAGTTACTTAGATTACAACCAAGCAGAGAAGTTGAGTTTGCTATTGAATTAGTACCGAGAACATCACCGATCTCAATAGCACTGTACAAATTGGCTTCTACTGAGTTGAAAGAGTTGAAAGCACAGTTGTAAGAATTGACATATAGGGGTTTTGCTCGACCCAGTTTCTCACCTTGGGGTGCTCCAGTTCCATTCATTAAGAAAAAGGATGGATCGATGAGATTGTGTATTGATTATTGTCAACTCAACAAGGTTACAATCAAGAACAAGTATCCTCTACCTCGAATTGACGATCTGTTTGAACAATTGAAATGTGCAACAATATTTTCGAAGATTGATCTTCGTTCTGGTTACTATCAGCTACGAGTTAAAGATTCGGATATGTTGAAAACTACATTTAGAACTAGGTACAGACACTACGAATATCTTGTGATGCCGTTTGGTTTAACTAATGCAGCTGTAGTATTTATGGATTTAATGAACAGAATTTTCAGACCGTACTTAGACAGATTTGTTATGGTATTCATTGATGATGTTTTGATTTATTCACGAGACGAGCCTGAGCATACCAAACATTTGCGAACTGTGTTGAAAACTCTACGAGATAAACAACATTTTGCTAAATTTAGTAAATGTGAGTTTTGGCTCCGAGAAGTGAGCTTTCTGGGACATATAGTATTGGCTGAAGGCATCAAAGTTGATTCGAGTAAAATTCAGCAGTTGTTGACTAGAAACCACCAAGAAACGTATCTGAAGTTAGAAGTTTTCTGGGATTAGCTAGTTATTATCAAAGATTCATCAAAGGGTTTTCAATGATAGCTACACCGATGACGCGACTATTACAGAAAGACGTGAAGTTTGAATGGTCTGAGAAATGTCAGCAATGTTTTAATCATTTGAAGGCACTGTTGACCGATGCAGCGGTTCTGGTTTAGCCTGAATTGGGTAAAGAATTTATGATTTACAGTAAAGTATCTTTAAATGGTTTAGGCTGTGTTTTGATACAAGAAGGCAAAGTAATAGCTTATGCTTCTAGACAGTTAAAACTGCATGAAAAGAATTATCCGACACATGATCTAGATTTGGCAACTATTGTATTTGCGTTGAAAATTTGGCGACACCATTTGTTCGGCGAAAAATGTCATATATTTACCGATCATCAGAGTTTGAAGTATCTAATGTCACAGAAAGATTTGAAAAAGAGATAGTGCAGATGGCTCAAGTTGTTAAAAGAGTATGAGTTGATCATTGATTATCATACAGGAAAAGCAAATGTAGTTGCTGATGCTTTGAGTAGAAAGTCATTGTTTTCTCTACGAGCGATGGATACCCAATTGACATTATCTGATGATGGATCGATCTTAGCCGAGTTGAAGGCTAGACCGATATTTTTACAGCAGATCTATGAAACTCAGAAATGTAATGGCGATTTGCTATCTAAACGGGCACGTTGTGAGTCGACTTCTAATTCGGAATTTTAGATGGGACCTGGTGATTGTTTATTATTCAGAGGTAGAATTTGAGTACCGAAGAATCCAGAGCTCATTCAGAGAATCTTACACGAAGCTCATAATGGTAGCTTGTTTGTTCATCCGGGAAGTAATAAGATGTACGGTGATTTGAAATAGATGTACTGGTGGCCGAGAATAAAATGCGAGATTTCTAACTTTGTATCTAGATGCTTGTATGTCAACAAGTTAAAGTTGAACATCAGGTACCTTCTAGGTTATTACAGCTAGTGATGATGCCGGAGTGGAAATGGGATCGAGTTACTATGGACTTTGTATTGGGTTTACCCCTATCTCCAAGAAAGAAAGATGCAATTTGGGTTGTTGTTGATCATTTAACGAAGTCAGCACATTTTGTTCCAGTATGTATGGATTTCTCCCTTGAGAGATTAACTGAGTTATATGTTTTTAAGATTGTTAGATTGCACGCGGTGCCAGTTTCTATTATTTCGGATAGAGATCCGTGGTATACATCACGATTCTGGAGAAAATTATAGAAAGCTCTAGGTACGTGATTGCATTTTAGCACTGTATTTCATCCTCAGACCGATGGTCAGTCTGAGTGAGTGATTCAGATTCTTGAGGATATGCTTCGTTGCTGTGTATTAGAGTTCGGAGGCAACTGGGAGAAATATTTATTGTTAGTTGAATTCGCGTATAACAACAGTTTTTAGTCGAGCATAAAGATGGCATTGTATGAAGCTTTCTATGGTCGTAAATGCCGAACTTCACTATACTTGACTGAGCTCAGTGAGAAAAAGATACACGGGGTTGATTTGATTCGTGAGACCGAAGAAAAAGGAAAGGTGATTCGAGATTGTTTGAAAGCAGCTTTGGATCGACAGGAATCATATGTGGATCTTAATCATAAAGACATAGAATTTCAAGTCAGCGATAGAGTATTTCTAAAAGTATCGCCCTGGAAGAAATTTCTTCGGTTCGGCCGTAAAGGAAAATTAAGTCTACGATTTATTGGGCCGTATAAAATTAGTGAGAGGATCAGACCTGTTGCGTATGAATTAAAATTTCTGTTAGAATTAGAAAAGATACATAATGTCTTTCACGTTTCTATGTTACGTCGGTACCAATCTGATCCTTCACATGTTATCTCCCCAACGGATGTGGAGATTCGGTCTGATATGTCGTACAGTGAAGAACCCATCCAAATTTTGACTCGAGTGGTTAAATAATTGAGAAATAAGAACTTAACTTTAGTAAAGGTTCTTTGGAAACAACACGAGATAGAAGAAGCCACTTGGGAACCCGAGGAAGCTATGAGAAAGCAATATCCGAACCTTTTTTCTGGTAAGATTGTCGAGGACGAAAATTCCCTTAGGGGGAAAGTTGTAATAGCTCGTTCTTAGTGAAATTTGAACACTAGTTTCGGGACCAAAAATATGGAGTTAAAAAATTTATTTTATTATTATTTTATTTTCTACAGCATGATAGTAGTACCGTATAAAAATTTTGTTAAGAAATTTTATTGTTTGCATGCTTAATTCGATAAAAAGGACTAAATTGCAACAAGTGCAAAACTAGAGTTCTATAAGTTAAAGGGATCTAATGGTTATGCTATTAAATAGTTGAGTGTTTTATGTGTTAAATAGACCATTGACGTATTTATTTGACAAGTATGGACAATAGTTATGAAAATTTAAAGCTTAATAGTAAGGTTAATTTAGTAATTAAGTTGATAATTTAGTCGAAAAAAAAGAAATAAAACATGTCATCTTCCTAAATTGTTTATCACCACCGAAAATCGAAAGGAAGAACATCCATGGAAGCTTGAACATTCGACCTTCTCAATTTTGCTTGCATGCGAGTATTGTTTGTCCCATTTTTAATGATTTCTATGTTTTTGGAGTCGTTGTAGCTTAATCTAGCTAGCCCAGGGACTAATTTCTAAAATTTTTGAATGTATAGGGTTTTACCATGAATGCATTTTAGTTTTTTGTGATGTTTAATGGAAGAAAATGAATCTTTTTTGTTAGGTAAATAACTTTTGTTAAGTGATTTTTGATAAATTTGTCAATTAGGGGTTTAATTGAAAAATGTTAAGTATTGATGGTGTAATTTGTGAATTAATGAAATGCGTAGGATGCTATAAGCTTTTATGATATTCAGCTAGGCTTGGGTATGGGTAAAATTGCATGAATTTTATTTTATGAGCCTAAAGACTAAATTGTAAAGAAATCAAAAGTATAGGGGAAAATTATAATTTTGCTAAAATGTGAATTTGAGTTAAATTGAATAGAATGATTATTGAATTGAGCTGAACTTTTTCATTTAGATCAAGATAAACCACATATGGCTCTAGATCGAGGTAAAGAAAAAGCTTCGGATTAGTCGACTTCATTTTTCTACGTTTATCGTCGAGGTAGGTTCGTACGTTTAAGTTTCATTTTTATTTTATGATTTGAATGCTATTATTGTATAATATTGAATTGAGTGTTGACAGAAAAATCCAACGCATAACGGCGATCATCGACGAATGAAAAGGAATAATTCAGCTATCGAATACGAAAAGTGATAGCTTCGGCTATCGGTTATGAAAATGGTTGGTGACGACCATCAACAATGAAAAGGGATGGTGACAACCATCGAACTATGAAAAGGGATGGCTTTGGCTATCGATCTATGAAAAGGAATAGTTTCAGCTATCAAATTATGAAAAAGGATGGTGACGACCATCAAACAATGAAAAGGGATGGTGACGACCATCAAATTATGAAAAGGGAGAGCTTCAGTTGTCGAACTATGAAAAGGGATAACTTCGGTTATTGAATTACGAAAAGGGATGTGTCAACCATCGTATTACTACCTCATGTGAACTTCGGTAAGAGCTTTCAATGTAAATTACATTAGTTTGATGAAAGGTAGTGTAACACCCCTTGCCCGGGTTCGAGCCGGAACAGGGTTGGAGGCATTACATAGCTAACCTTGCTTAAACATCTAGAATAGGGTTATAAAATTTCATTTAGCCCTATCACCCGCACATAATCGGCCTAGAAGGCCTTAAACATACATCCGAGAAGTATCGGAGTCTTTCCAAGATCTTTCATGAGTTCAGGAAACTTTTTGACAAAACAGAGGCCACATGCCCGTGTAGGCCTATGGACACGCCCTTGTGCCCCTAAGGCATGCCCGTGTCTTCCATCCGTGGTCGACACTGACTAATTTCACACGGCCATGGCACGCCCGTGGCCCTGGCCCGTGTGTAAAACCTTAGAATTCTGACTTAACCACACGGCCTATACACACACCCGTGTATCCCGGCCGTGGGGTAATTTAAAATCCCTTGTGCGAGGTACAGACTTCACACGGCCTGGGCGCACGCCCATGTGCTGGTCGTGCCTCCCACATGGGCTAGACCCACGCCCGTGTGTCTATTTATGTGGACAATTAGCAGGCTATATACCAAGCCCTTGCCACCCTAGAATGCACACATACATAATTTCCATTCAAACAATACAACTCCTATCCCATAAGCAAGTCTAGGAACTCATTCCATCATGCAAGATAATATAAAGGGACATACACTTCATGAATTCCATCTTCATTAAACAAAAGAGTTTGTCAAGTATTTGCCTAACTCATAAGGCCATTCACAAAATGACTTTTAATAACTTACAAAGTCAGCACTTTGACTAAAAATTACAACTTAACAAAATACTCAAGTCCTATACATGCCATACTCAAAATAAGTCTAAAATTGTTATACCAAAGTGCTGTCGATAGTGTGATTTCCGAACTCCTATGTCCACAATCCTCGAGTTACCTTGGTAATACTACTAGAAAGAAGGGCAAGGAAAAAGGGGTAAGCATAAAGCTTAGTAAGTTTGCATGGAAATAAATAGCAATGACAAACTCGTAAAATAATCCATCCACGGTATTAGCTAACCATACACGAGTCAAGGATTCTTGACAATACTTACTTACAATTGCCCTTATCTAGTACATACCGTGCCACGTATTAAAACCAATTCTTCGTAACTCATTCACGAGTACCTGTATTCACTCATTCACATGACTTAAATATCATTCACATTTCTACTTCTAGATTCATCCATTTATCCCACTATACACAAGGGATAGTCAAAGACGTGTAATTATCGTCATTACTGTAAGTATAAAACCAATGCCACATCCTCGAGGTGGTCTTACATGGAGTCACCTCTAGATGCCAATGCCATATCCCGGATATGGTCTTATATGGGATAACTTCTAGGTGCCAATGCCATATCCCGAATATGGTCTTATATGGAATTTCCTATCATGTATCGATGCCATGTCGTGAATATGGTCTTATACGATTTTCATATTCATTACCGAAGCCATATCCTGGATATGGTCTTATACGGGATTTTAACTCGGTGCCGATGCCATGTCCCGGACATGGTCTTATACGGGACCTTATCTATTTCATATCTCAATGGTAGCATTACTATAATCAATATGGCCCATTGGGACTTCAACGTCTCATTCACATTAACTACTCAAATTAGTAGTACATCATGCATTAATATAATGCCAAGCATTTCTCAACATGCTAATATAAATGTTACTTAAATCACATACAAACTTACCTCAATTTCAAAATGAGCTAGCTTGTCGATCTAGTCCGAGACTTTGTTCTTTCCCCGATCAAGGCGGGTCCTCGGTTCTTCTTGTTCTATAATAACAATTTAATTCATTTTAACCACTATATTAATAAAAGCATTTAAAAAAAATCACGTTTAGGCAAAATTACTATTTTGTCCCTAGACTTTGGCAAAATGACCATTTTTCCCTTAGGCTCGGAAATAAATTCTAATCAGATTTCTACCTTTAACAAGCCTAGGTGAATATTTAATGATCTTAAAGCCATCATCAAAATCAACATTTCACATATTAATCATAAACTTTACAACCTTTTCATCAAGGTCCAATTAGGTGTTTCCAAGACAACACCTTTCACAAAAGTTGTTCATCTAACAACTAAGACTCAATTTCTTCCATAAAAATGCAGCAAATAACTAAGATAACTCTCATGGTAGAACTCTAAACTTTTCATAATATTGCACAATAGTCCCCTCATTTGAAAGCTTAAGCCTTAGGGGGTCTTAAAAGTACAATTATTTTCAAGAAAAGTTCACTAGAACACTTACTAGGATGAAGGAAAGCTTACTGAAAATTTTGAGCTTTCAAACCTCTATTTTCCTTGCTAATTTCGGTGGAGAAAGATGAAGAGAAAGATGATATCTTCTCTTTCTTTATTCTAATAATAAACTAGTCAAGTTGGTCACCAATTAACACTAACTTTGACCAAATTTTTGTCCATCTTTGTCTCCCAGAATAGTCTATGGCCGGCTATACAATTCTTGGGGGTCTAATTGCCTTTTAAAGACCTCCAATTATCAATCTATGGCTATTTGATACCTCTAGCCTATAGAATGGTACTTTTGCATTTAATGCGATTTAGTCTATTTTCGCGATTAAACATGAAATCGCTAATATTAAAGCACCAAAATTTGTATGCACATATGCTATCATGTTCTAACTCATAAAATAACATGAAAATAAATTTCTCAAATCTCGGATTAGTGATCCCGAGATCACCATTCTGACTAGCCCCTAAATCGGGCTGTTACAAGTAGGTAATGTGTACCTTGTGAAAATTTAGAGTATGAATGTACATATATAAGTTTTTTTTGGATTAGTTATTCTCATGTTGGATTGGGTTTACATGCTTTATGGTTTTATATTGTATTGGCAAGGTTAGACTGTATGTGTTACAAACTTACTAAGCATGACATGCTTACTTTGTGTTATTTTTTTGTGTTTTGTAGTTGTCGGAAGCTCGTTTTGGTTGGAAAGTCGTTGGAGATCTATCACACTATCTATTAGCTCTTTTGGTACTTAAGGATGTTTAATTTTAGTTATAATGGCATGTATAGGTATTTTGGCTAATGGCCATGTTTTTTGGTTGTTGGAATAGCCATTTGGTTTGACTTGTGATTTAGCATTTTAATGATGATATGAGCTTAGTTTATGGCATGTAAATATTAGCCTTGTTATGGTTGATGTTTGGCTTAATATGTTTGAATTGTGATAGATGAATATGCATACTGCATAAGTCTTGTAACTGGTGGTTTGGTATCTTGTTATGCAAGTTGTATATGTCTATTGATGTTAGTGAATGAATGTCATATTTTATACCATTTGATAGGATATGGTAAGTTAACTTCAATGGTTTGAATTGATGCAAGTTTAGTTAAAGGTTAGTTAGTCATTTGGGCCAAATTGAATACATGGTTAAACATGTTTCTATATTTTCATTTGAGGTGCCTAAGGGCATATTGGTTGTATGATGTTATATTATATGTAAATGACTTGTTTATGCTTGATTTTGGTGCCTTATTCAGGCTTGTGCATATGTGCATTTTTGGTTATAGGCACATGCTAGTTTGGGTGAGAAAAATGGCTTGTAAACTGACCTATTTTCGTCTACACGGGTAGAGAAACGGACATGTGTCTCAGCCGTGTGTGACACACAGCCAAGCGACACAACCGTGTGTCCCCTGTAGCTTTCGAAGGGTTGCAAGTTAGGCTGTTACACGGCCTAGCACACGTCTTGGCACACAGGCGTGTGGGGTTATTTTGAAGGGTACACGGCCAAGCACACGGGCGTGTGGCTTGGCCGTGTGACCCAAGTCAGTAAGTTACACGGGCAGTAACACGGGCTGGAACACGGCCATGTGTCTTTATATCAAATGTCCACACGGCTTGGCCACACGCCTGTGTGACCCCTGCAGTTTGGAAAATTTTCTTTGTTTCTTGAAAATTTTTCTGAGTTTTTGATTAGTCCCGACTTGTTTCTAACGCGTATTTAGGGCCTCGAGGTCTCATATAAGGGACAATATGTATGTTTTAAATTGGATTTAATATGTTTATTGATATATTATGAAATGTTTATAAATATGTGTTTGTTTGAACCGTAAACTCCAATAATGCTCCGTAACCCTAGTTCAGTGACAGATACGAGTTAAGGATGTTACACCAACCCTCTTAATGATGCATTAAGGTCTTGTAACACTCATCACCCGTATTCAATGCCAGAATAGGGTTACAGAGCATTACCGAACTTATTTCGCAAATAACCATACATTTCACATACATATTCATATTTCATGTAAACATTATTCAAAATCATTCACATTGTCCCTAATACGAGCCTATGAGGCCCTAAACATGGATCGGGAGTGGTTCGGGACTAAACCGATAACTCAGAAAATTTTTGGAACACTTAGAAAATTTTATGAAATACAGGGGACACACGCCCTTGTCATAGGCTGTGTGGATATTCAAAATGGATCACATGGCCGTGTCCCAACCCGTGCCCGACCCTGTGTAACTCTCTGACTTGGGTCACACGGCCAACCACACGCCCGTGTGACCAGCTCGTGTGCCCTTCCAAATGGCCACACGCGCCCGTGTGCCAGGCCGTGTGCTAGGCCGTGCCAAACCTGTAGGGTATACTGACTTATGCCACACGGCCAAGTCACACGCCCGTGTGCTGGGCCGTGTGGACAAAAATAGGCTATTACCAAGCCGTCTTGCCACCCAAATTTGCATACACCTACATCAAACCAAATGGCATAAAAACATGGCATAAATAACCATTCAAACCAACCTCAACCAAGCCTATTTCATGCTATTTCTATACCAAAAACTATAATGGTCATAACATCATAAATTGCTTATGCAAAACATGCCAATCACATTCACAATTTTACTTAAATGATTAACTTTATACATACGTTATATTGCCATAAAACCATAAGTACATCAACTTCTAATTGTAACCATTTGACACTCATAATACCAATTCACAACAAGAATATAAATGGCAATTATCAACCACACAACCAAAGGCCATTTGCTCTAATATATACATATCCAAATATATCAAAATAAGCCAACTCACATGGCTATACACAAAACCAAACGTTTAACATTTACAAGACAATTCAAATGGCTAAATTCATTATCAACATAAAGATCATATTGACCATAATTCCTATACATGCCATATAATTGAAATATAAACTCAAAAGTACTAAAGTGATAGCTTGATAGTGTGATGAGATCTCCGACGATTCCCAAATCCGAGCTAGCTTCGAAAACACTATAAAATACGAAAAAAAAAAAACAAAGTAAGCTATAAAGCTTAGTAAGCTCGTATGCTAAATAAGTAAAATTTCCAACCAGTAAATCAATAACATAAACATCATATAATGCAATTAAAATTGAATCATAACTTAACATATGTATTCAATCCAAAGATTAAGCTCAATTTCCACCAACTTCTTCAATTCGATGATTATATAATTTACGTACATACCTATACAAGCTCGTATCGATCTCATATTTATTCACATCTTTGATATACCCATTGAACCATTTGGAATACTATTGGATACTTGGGAATCTCACACCTTAAGTGCCACATACATAGCTGAAGCTATCTCAATCTCATATCACATATAATGCTCACTCTCGAGCTATCAACGGGTCTACTCACACAAGCTGACGATCATGACAAAGCTACACGGTGCTGCTCACACAAGTTGACGAGAATCCGCAACACATGCTGGATAACTCAGCCACCGGTAGGACGTACGGACCAACACCCAAATCACATAACCCCGAATGATATGTCATTCGTATCCTAATCTATTCCTAAGGTTTAACTGGGATTTCACATTTATTGAATCGTCGTCGAATATATCCGCAAGGTCGTATTCACCATTTATGCAGTATTAAAGCATTTAAAACACAAATATAACAATTGCTTATTAACATACGAACTTACCTCGAATGCAAAAACGATGAAATGAGTTGATTAGTCCAACACTTTGTTTTTCCCCCGATCTAAATCCGAATTTCGCTTTTCTTGATCTAAACATAATCAAAATTAACTTATTTAATTATCATTCTATTCAATTTAGTCGAAAATACACATTAAGACAACTTTACACTTTTGCCCCTAATATTTCAACATTTTTACAATTTAGTCTTTAGTTAATAAAAATACAAATTCATGAAATTAAGTCCCTACTAGAGGTGATCATGGGTTGGGCTACCCGGCCAGGCCCGACAGCTCTCCCGAAAAATGGGAGGGTTCGGGTAAAGTATAGGCCCGAAATATGGGTTTGGGCAAAAAAAAAAAGGCCCGTTTAGAAAAAGGGCCGGGCTTTGGGTAAAATTTTTTTGGCCAGGGCCCGGCCCGAATTATATATTAAATATATATTTTATTTTTAATCAAATATACTTTTTAAATTTAAATATTTTTTATTTGTTTTAATATTTGTTTTAAAATTTTTTATTTAATGAAAAAAGCTAAAATAAAATTAATATGGGCCGGGCCGAGCTCGGGTTTATCAATTTTCTTTCGGGTCGGGCTTGGACAAATTTTTAGGCCCACATTTCGGGCCGCGCCGGGCACGGGCCTAAAATTTTGCCTGGGCTCGGCTCGAACCCAGCTCGACCCGGCCCATGATCACCTCTAGTCCCTACCCATGCTAGCCGAATTTCATATAGACCCATAGCATCCCATATTTTTCATTTATTTCACATTTCTACCACAAAATTTCCATATTTCTCAATTTAATCCCTAATTGACAATTTTATCCAAAATCACTTTCTAAATGTTGTTTATCCATACATTTTCTATCCTCAAACATCAAAATACACTTATATTCATCAATGGAAAAACCCTAAACCTTTAATAGTTTTGCAAATTAGTCTCTGGGCTAGCTAGACTAAGCTGCAACGATCTCAAAAACATAGAAATCATTAAAAACGAGACAAAAATGTACCTAAATGGACAATAATTCCTTGGCCAAATGTTGCTCAACCAAATATGGCTTCTTCCTCTTCACAATTACTTAATTAACATTAAAAATTAATCAAATTTACATAAATGCCAAGCCATTATCATCCACTAACAAATTAATGGGCTATTTACCACATAAAGACCTCCACTATTAAGTTCTATGGCTATTAGAAACTTTTAGCTAATGGAACTCCACTTGTACACTTTATGCGATTTAGTCCTTTTTATCAAATTAAGCATTCAAACGATAAAATTCCTCAACGAAATTTTCACACATTCATACTATCATGCTGTAGATATTAAAATAATAATAAAATAATTATTTTAACCTCAGATTTGTTGTCCTGAAATCACTGTTCTGATTTGACTAAAAACGGGCTGTTATAGGTCTAATGAATCTTGGACTCAACTTTCCCTTACGACCAAATCTCAATACCTTCTTCCAAGGTGAAACCTTAAGGAAGACTTCATCACCCACATTATACTCAATATCCCTTCTCTTCAAGTTAGAGTAGGACTTTTGTCGATCCGATGCAACTTTCAATAGATCTCAAATAATCTTCACATTATTCTCACTCTCTTGAACTAAATCTAGTCTCAACACTTTTTTTCTCCCAAATCTGTCCAACACAAAGGTGCCATACACTTGTGCCCATAAAGTGCGTTATACGGAGCCATCTGAATGCTCGACCGAAAACTATTATTATAAACAAATTTCGTAAGTGGTAAATGCTCTTTCTAATTACCTCGAAATTTGATTACACAACCTCGCAACATATCCTCGAGAATCTGAATAACCCTTTCAAACTGTCCATCAGACTGTAGATGATAAGCAGTACAAAAATTCAATCTCGTACCGAGTACTTCATGCAGACTCCTCCAAAAGTGTGCCCTAAGGTGAGGATCTCTATTGGAAATGATAGACACTTGTACCCCATGAAGTCTCACAATCTTAGCGATGTACAACCTTGCCAACTTCTACAACGAATAATAGGTGCATACAGGTAGAAAATGGGCGAATTTCATCAATCGATACACAATCACCCAAATAGAATCGTTCTTGGACAACGTCAACGGAAGTCCACTAACAAAATCCATGGTGATACGCTTCCACTTCCATTGAGGAACTTGAATAGACTGGAACAAACCCGAAGGAAATTGGTGTTCAGCTTTGACTTGTTGGCACATCAAGTATCTAGCCACAAAGTCTGTCACATTATGCTTCAATCCCGACCACTAATACTGCTTATGAAGATCTCTATACATCTTACTACCTCCAAGATGCATAGCATAGGAACTACTATGCGCTTCCCGAAGTATAGGTTGCCTCAACTCCAAATCAGAAGGCACACAGAATCTTTCACGATAAGACAATATTCTTTAAGAATTATAAGCAAAATCTAAAGTCTTACCTTCCTTAACTAGCTTCATATGGGGCTCTAATGATGAATCCGAAATCTACTTCAGCTTAATCTCCTCAATCAAAGTTGGTCACACGTTTAACTTCGCAAGCAAACCACCATTATCAGATAAACTCAACTTAGCAAAAATTGCTCTCAACTCTAACATAGACTTCCTACTTAACGCATGCTCTACAGTATTAGCCCTTCTCGGATGGTACTCGATGGTACAATCATAATCTTTCAGAAGCTCGACCCAATGCCTCTGTTATAAGTTCAACTCCTTTTGGGTGAGGAGATACTTAAGACTCGTATGATTTGTATAGATGAAACATATCTCCCCCAAAAGATAGTGTCTCCAAATCTTAAAAGTGAAAACCACAGCAAACAATTCCAAATCATGCATCGGATAGTTGCACTCATGTGGCTTGAGTTACCTCGAAGTGTAAGCTATAACCTTCCCGTCTTGCATCAACACCATCTAAGACCAGAATGGGATACATCACTATAGACCACGTAATCTTTCCTAGACTTAGGTTGAATCAACACTAGTGCTTGAGTCAAAACTGCCTTAAGTTTCTCAAAGCTAGCTTGCTACTCATCAGTCCACTTAAACAGTGTAGTCTTTTTCAACAACTTAGTCATTGGAGCCGCAATCAATGAGAATCCTTCCACAAACCTCCTATAATAGCCAACAAGTTCGAGAAAACTCCAAATCTCACTAACATTCTTAGGTTGATTCCAATCCAATATAACTTTGATTTTCTTTTGATCCACACAAATACCCTTAACAGATATTACGTGTCCAAAAAATCACCTCTTGGAGCCAAAACTCGCACTTACTAAGCTTCACATAAAACTTTTTCTCATGTAAGGTTTGAAGGACCAACCTTAAGTGCTCCTCATGCTCCAACTCAGACTTGGAGTAGATCAAGATATCATCGATGAAGACTACAACGAATAAATCAAGATAGGGTTGAAAAAACCAATTCATTAAGTCCATGAATGCGGTAGGAGCAGTCGTAAGACTGAAAGGCATCGCTAAGAACTTGTAGTGCCCATATCGAGTCCCGAAAGCAATCTTCGGCACATCAACCTCTTTCACTTGCAACTTATAGTATCTCGACCTCAGATCGATCTTAGAGAAGATTGTAGCACCTCTGAATTGGTTGAATAGGTCATCGATCCTCGATAATGGGTACTTACTTTTCATAGCCAACTTGTTCAGTTGACGGTAATTGATGTACAACCTCATAGATCCATCATTCTTTTTCACATAAAGGACCGGAGCTCCCTACGACAACACATTTGGCCTTATAAAGCCACGATCCAACAAATATCGTAACTGAGCCTTAAGCTCCTTGAGTTTTTTAGGTTTCCATGCGAGAGGGTGTAATGGAAACCAGTGTTGTTCCATGCAGCAACTCAATTCCAAACTCGACCTCACGTTCAGGAGGTAGACCAGATAGCTTTTTAGGAAAAACGTTAGGAAATTCTTTCACTACTCGAATGTTCTCAATGTAGCACTATCCACATTCGTGTCCAAGATGTATGCAAGGTAGGCATCACACCCCTTACAGATAGGGCTGTGAATGAACTGAGCTTGAACGAACAAACCTCTGTTCATGTTCGTTTGTTTATTTTTAAGCTTGTTCGTGTTCAGTTTGTGTTCGTTAAGAATTTCAAATTTTTGTTCATGTTCGTTTATTTAAAATTATGTGTGTTCATGTTCATTTTTTTAATGTTCACGAATATGTTCATTTAACTTAACCGAACATGTTCACGAACATTAAACGAACATGTTCATGAACATATAATTGAACATGTTCATGAACAATGTTAATAAATAATAAACAAACAAGAAAACAAAAAATACACACACACACATATTGTTTAGATATAAAATATTCAATTATAAATATTAATAATTATATTATAAATGAAAAAATAAAAATCAAGATAATTTTATTAATATATACTAATGGAACAATAAATGAGTTTTAAGATAATTTTATTAATATATACTAATGGCATTTTTATAAGAAAATATCATTAATAAATAAATGAGTCATAAACTAGTCAATAAACGAGCTTGTTCGTGAACATAAATGAACCAAACACACCTCTGGTTGTGATCGTTCGTTTATTAAATGAACATAAAAATTTTGTCCATACTCATTTATTTATCTTAATAAACGAACATAAATGAACGTTATACGAACGGTTCACAAATAGTTCATCGAGCGTTCTATTCATTTACACCCCTACTTACGGACCAACTTCGCTGATACCAAGGCAGAAATCACATTTGTAAGATAATTCCGACGCTCTTCTACCTCAGTAATCTCATTCCCAGAAGTAGTCCTCAAAGTAATTCATTTAGTGTTGTAGTTTAAGATGACTCGATGCTCACTCAACCAATCTATTCCCAATATGAAACTGAATTCTCCAAAGGGTAGTTCCATAAGGTCGGCACGAAACATCTCACCTTGCACTTGCAATGGGCATCGCTTATAGATTTTGTTCACTTGTACAAATTGTCCTAAAAGATTAAGTACTGTCACATCACTAATTGTTTCCTCTAATCGAATACCCAGTTTCTTAGCCATCATACAGGATACATATGAATGGGTAGAACCATTAGATATCAATGTAAAATAAGGAATACCGTCAATAGTAAAGGTACCTGCTATCACATCAGTGACATCATTATCCTCTAAGTGCTTAGCTGCATACAACCTAGCTGCATATAAAAGTGCAGGCTGCCTCGCATCAAATCGATTAGCACCATGATTCGGTGCTCGCTGTCTCTAACCCACATTACCTAACCAGCTCTCTGATTTGGTGCACGATTCTGGCCTTGTGCTTGCACCTGTTCATTCAACTAAGGACATTTTCGAATCTTATGGTCTAGCGACCCACATTTTAGGCATGCACCCATGCCTCTTCAACACTCAACCGGATGTCTCTTTCCACAGGTGGCACAATTCTGGATCCTATCCCCTACTATAACAAAGTTCCGGCGGGGTTGATCATTTCTGGCTCGCTTAACTAGATGCTAAGCCTGTCCACTAGAACCAAAATCTCTGTTAGCTGGAGCCCTCACTTGCTCTTTTTGTTCGTGCTTAATACACCTAACCTCCTCATAGATCTTGGTCTTCTCTACCAAAGCTTCAAAGACTCTTTCTTGCAGTGGAGCCACTTGCATCATGAAATCAGATCTAAGCCCAAATTCAAATCGGGCACACTTATCTTGCTCATTAGCTAGCATTCCTAGAGCATAGCGGCTAAGCCTTAGGAACTCCGCCTCGTAATCGGCCATAGACATAATACCTTGCCTCAGCTCAATGAACTCAAGCCTCCTGGCCTCAGTATATCTCACTCCCACATATTTCTTTTGGAATGCCTCTAGAAAGTAATCCCACATATGACACAGTAGCTTACCACCAACAGTAGGCCTCATCATGTAGTAATGACACAGTCCCCTTAAGCTTTTGTTCAGAGGTGCACTCTATATCGTAAAAATCCTCTCTATAGCCTACAACCAATACTCGGCTACAGTGAGGGTTGTCCCAGCAATACCCCTGAGCAATTTGACCCTACTCAATCGAAGCCTCTCAGCAATAGTGCCACGACTGTTAGCACCAGATTGAGAACTCACCACTCGTTCAAAAAACTCGTAACATGGCCTGCAATACAGCCTCATTTGCAAGCTCTTGCTGACTCTCATCAACAGTAGGTGCTCGCTCCACATTCTCCGCAACAGGCTCAGAGGTTCGCACCGAGACACGAATGAGTCAATTTCGGTTCATTGACCCGATTCTCCACGTGATCTCCTTCTCCTAGTTCTAACACCACGAATACTCATTTTAAAATTTTATGCTGCCAAAAGAGATAAGTTTTATCGTTACCACTTGAATATTTTTTCAATCGAAATTTTTGTTTTATCGCTTTTATACGAGTTTCACTATTTATCGTTGTCACAATCTAAAGTTTGTCTCAGTAAAAGTTTTTTTATAGTTTTTTATAGTCTCACAATCTATAGTTTTCACAATTCTATAGTTTCAAGGTCTATAGTTTCACATCTAAACAACACTTACCTCAGATTGGCTTCAGGAGGTTTGGGATTTCTTTATATCAAATCACATATGGCATGTTTTCCCCCCAAAATACCCTTTTATGTTGCATGAAGTTTTTCAAAAATATTTTTACCCAAAATTTGAGTTTTGAACCGGGCTCTAATACCACTAAATGTAACCCCTAAAACCAGGCCTAGACACTATGACCTAATCTGGGAGATTACATGGGCCTTGAAGATGGCCAAAATGATTTTTTTCAAACGAAAGTTCACTTGCCTTTTGAAAACATTTAATTTTGTAAAACATCTGTACTTTTCATTATATAGTTATGTGTTCCTTTATATTTAAAAATCATTTGAAATGTAACTTAGTTTTTAAAACACTTATTTGTAGCTGTTAATAATCTCTAAAACATTTCTTTCATCGTTTAGAAATCACATAAAATAATTTATGCATAAAACCTTATTATATCAAAATAGTGTCCCATACCACAGTTCATAAAATAAAATTTAAAGTCCAAAACCATCTAAACAAACCCAATTTAAAGTCCATAGTAAAAGTCCAAAAGAACTTCAAATAGTCCATAAAAACATCAAACCATTTCCAAAATCGAGAACCACGAAAACATATTACACCGAGAGCCTTTCCAAAGATCCAAATACAAGCCTTAACTACGAGGATTACCTGAGACACATGAAAATCATGGGTGAGCTTTAAAAGACTTAGTGTGAGATCAATACAAACAATTATTTTAACACATAACATAACACATCCAAAATATCACAAAGCATTTTTCACAAAATTCACATATTATAGCATTTTTTGAATCAAAACATGGCATGCTTATGAACAATGCACAATTACAAGATTTCCTACCCATCTTCGCTACACACCAATATCGAGTTCCAAAACTTGTCCGTCTAATAACACACCAGTTTATGGACAAGCCACCACATAGATACCAATGAATGGCCACAAAGCACATCGTGGACAAGCCACCACATAATTGTCGATAATAACCACATAATTACAGTTAAACTGCCACATAGCTTCCTCATTTCACAAACCCACCCCATGCATGTGATATGGGCATTTTAATACATATATATCACTTATCACATTTTTCGCATTTTCATGTTCATAACTCATGTATCTCAATTTTCACATGTGCATGTATCATATATATACAAATATCAATTTTCACATAGTTTCACTTTAGCATGCTTTAACATACATAATCTATGTTTAAACATGGATCTCATCATATATATACAAATACCACATTTTAGATAATCACATATTAATCTAGCCACAAATCAGATAACATAGAGTTGTGATCAACATTTTACGCATCACATATCACAAATCACAGATTTTTCACAACACTTAATAGTTTAGGTCACTTACTTGATTTCCTCCTCGATTGAGTTTTTCAACTCCACACAAGTATTTAACGTACTCACAACTTAATTAATTAATTAACATTTTATTAAATAGTAATATTAAACTTCATTTAAAACGAGAATTAGATCCTGATAAACCGTAAAAGTAACATATGTTAATCGCACATTTAGCATATTTTTGGATGATTTATTCCTTAATTCATGTAAAAAGATGCTTTTAATCCTTTCTTTTCATGTCTTATACTCAGGAAAGCACCCGAGGATGAAAAGAATGTAAAACGAGCCCAAATGGAGTAAATGGGCCATATCACTATATCGACACGACCGTGCCTCATTAAAGAAGTTCGAACACGGCTTGAAGACCTTTCACACGGGCGTGTGCCACGCCCGTGTCCCTGTCGTGGAGAAGAGTAATTCTACTCGGAAAAGGATGCTCAGGGACGAAGAAACCTATTTCGAAAGCCTATATAAACCCCCTAAGTGCAACCTGAAAGAGGGGGATGAGCTAGGCCAAGGGCCAAGCTGAAAGGGTCAGATTTGCGGGAATCACTCGAAGATAGCCAGTTGATCCATCTCTAGAAGCCAGAACTTTGCTCAAGACGACGGATCTCTCCTTCAATTCCTTCAGGGGGTTTTAGGGATTTCTTATGTTTTGTTTTGTCTTTTCTTCTAAGATGTTTTCTTTTATTGTTATGAACTAAACCCTTCAGATACCTGAAGGGGATGAAGCCTAAGACGGGTCTTGTTATTGTTTTCTGAACTATATGATAAATACTTGATTTGTTCTTAATTATGTGTGCTTAATTATTGTGTTAATATTTCTGGGATATTGATTCAAGTTGGATGTGCTTAGGTGGTGGAGCAAAAGTCCCTGCTTAAGAGTAGATCTAGCATAATTAAGTGGAGTTGATCGCATGCCTAGAGATAGGGTGACAAGATTTTGCCAGATTAGGGTGAAAACTAATATGGGTGTCCATAGATCGAGTTAATACGATTCTAGAGGTTTTAATTAGAAAGAGATTTCAATTAATCAACCTAGGGTTAGACGTTATTCGCCTCGAGAGAGGGTTTAATATAACTTAGGGAATCTTACGGATCAAGTCAAGTGAATAAATCGTCTGGTTCAGAGTTAGATAACAAGTGAAGTCTAGGTAGATTCTTCCTAAGGGTATCGTTTTAATCAACTGAGTTTTTCCAACAGTATTTCCCCCAATTCATTCTTTTTGTCTTGCGTTTTTAGCTTAGTAGTTAGTTAATTTTAGAGTAAACAACAACTTCATTTATTTTAGGCTAGATAATAAAAAGAAAGTTAGTATTAGTACTTTTAGTTCCTTTGGGTTTGACAATCCGGTTTTGCCTAAGCTATACTACTGTTCGATAGGTGCACTTGCCTCAATCGTTGTCAGAGTTAGTTACCAGGTTCGATCATTCTCATTCATTTAAATTTAAAACTCTGAAATCAACGATCAGATCCCACACCTTAATATAGATTTAAACCATTTGCTCTCTTGTAGAAGTTTCGTTTAAGTCTAGTCTTGCTTGAAAATCTAAACACACGATTAACCCATTTTAGTCATGATCTATTCGAATAAAATGGCTTTTAATACAATATTTAATGTGAAAATCTCACTAATACTTACCTTCAATTTGAATGCTCGGATTCGTCACTCTTGCGATGTTTCACTATTGATTTCTCAGAGGATTGTTAATCGATCCTTCATGTTAAAAAAATATCATATTAGTACTAATGATTTTCAGATTAATAAAAAATAAAATACGAATTATTTAGGCCATATACCATTCAGCCATGTCACAAAATTTTAAGACGAAGGATTTTCAATCCTAAAACTTCACATAGACTTGTTTCATTACGAGATGATCGAAGGAATGAAAATGGAGCGAAATTGATGGTTGTATAGTCTAAAATAATCGAATAAATTAAAATAAAATATGTATTTTAACCACTAGGGTAATTGGTAAAAGAAAGAGAAAATAGAAAGGAATAAATTAGTCATCGATGGCGGCTCAACAACGGCTGCAGCTTAATAGTGGTCTGGCTACGGGTGGTGCAGTTGTCCATTGGTGGTACGACATACAAATAGGGAGGAGGGTTCGATCACTTTTTAGTTGAAAGAGAGGAGAAAAAGAGAGAAAAAAAGAAAATTTATGGAGGAGAAGGTGACTCGCGGTAGTTGCGATGGTGGTGGGGAGGGGAAAACTGAAAGGAAAAGAGAGAGAATGTTGGTTGTGGATAGTGGTGAGGTGGTGGTGCAAATAAACTCATAGTGGTGGAAAGAAAAGAGTGGTGGCGGTGATGGGAAAAAAGAAAGAAAAGAAGAGTGGAGAGGAGGAAGAAAAAGAAGAAAATGATGGAAAATGGGGTGTATGGCCGGCCAATGGGTGTTTTGGTGGTCAACACAAGCACTTTTGGTAAGGATGAGGTACGTGAAAGATGAGGGAACATATGAGCAATAAGGGGGATATGTTTCTCTTAAAAAGGTAAGTTTGACTTGCTAATGGAGGAAAGGAATCCTCCTAATATGGCAACATAGGTGGATGGCAAGGCTAGCTAGCACACGCTAAAAATGTTCAAAAATTAAATAAAAAATATGTACCCATAAGGGTTCGAACTAGGTGTTGGATTGCCGATACCCCCATGGCGCAGCAGAAAAAAATAATTCCGGCGATCCAAACCATGGATCCATGTACGAGGAACGAATCGGGGTAAAATAATGGTTTCAAAATTACCGAAACTTCAATCTAAGTAGACAGCGACACCTCAGCAACAAGAATTCTGATCTACTATCGAACCAAGCTGCAACCTTTTTATGATTTCGGCCTCTACGTAATCCACCCAGTTTGATGATGAACGGGAGAAGTCTCCAAAACTGTTTTGGAGGTTTCTTGCTTGATGGCAGCTAGACCTCACAAGCAATTTTTAGGTTTTCCTTTTTTTTAGCTCTATGTTCTTTTTTTACCCTTTTATAATTGGTATATATATAATGAATCATAAATAAATAAATAAATAAATAAATATAATAATGTTTTAACCAAAAATTATAATTACATTAATTATAACAAGGATTTCGGTAAACTATATTTATTTAAATTCATATACGAACCAAATTCATATATTAATAAAACTATGTTCTCATTATGTGTACAACATCCTTGTACATATAGTATGTTTAATATTTGATTGCCCAATTAAATTAATTCTATAATCAATTTAATTCATGTGACAACCAAACACAATACCAACTATGTTTTATTCCGTTCATTTCAACCATAGGGTGTGACCCTGTAGGTTCTTGTAAAGTTAGCAGTAATACTAGAACGATTCTAATGTTACAAACAATAAGTGGCATCTAGCAATGCATCATTGCTACCTAAGTTACAAGAAGTCATGATTCGACATAACCTTTTGTGATTAACCTTTCATGCATATAGTCACACTTGCATAGTCCATCCCATGTTTCTTGATATCTTGAGTAGACTATGATATACAAATAAGTATGACATCTCATATCAACTTATTTGAGCATGGCCATGCATTTCTAGTCCCACTCAATCAAGTGGCCTAAGATATTACTCCCATTATGTAGGAGGGACTTATCCTATATTGATCAACCATATCACTCTACATAGATTGTGGTATATCCAACATCAGCCTTTATAGAAAACTAGTTACGGTGTACGTTTGACTCTATTAAAATATACAACTCACGATGTTGGGATAATGATGATCTCAAGTCTAAGGATCATATACATGTTAATCACTATGAGTAATGTTGTGACAATTACATAATAATCCAAGAAACATACTCATAGTGGGTCAGTCCAATATGTTGTTCTCTAACACACATATTCATACATTGATTTTGACACTCCATATCAATGACAACTCTTTATCATCAATCAACTACATGTTAGTCTTAATGCATTATTGTTGTCCTAGTCAACAATAATACTTGACTAAGGATCTTTTAAGAATAATCATATTATTCTGAGGACATTATTATAAAATAGTTTATTTGTACACAAAAAAAAATTGAAATAATAATGACAACACCTTATATTAATAAACATGGTAAATCAAGTATGTTATTACAACCATCTCATGATTGATCTTTGGGCATACTCTTACACTAGGGACCTCAAAGATAGCTAAGAAGCTTCCTACCACTCATCCATAACACTTCCTTGTTTTCAAATTGCGCGATTATTTTTAAAACATAGGAGTTGACAGATTCACCCTATTAACTAAATTATATTAATTAAAAAAATGGGATGTGACAAAATGCTATTTACTGGAGCCAACGTTTGAAATTTTTTTGGCTTTGTTATAAGGAGGCTGATACCAAGTTTTTTCATCCTCAAGCATCAAAGAGGAGACGTCACAATCATATTAATTATTTGCTTGATAGGGAGGGTCGTCCTTGCTTGGATATATCAAGTATAAGCTCTATTGTTCATCAGTATTTTGAATATGCTTTTTCTATTTCCACTACTAGGCGATATGATATTTTTAGCTCTTTGCCGGCTAAGGTTGATGTTGCAGATAATGATTCTCTTCTTACCCATTTTATTACTGACGAGTTTCGTAGAGTGGCTTTTTGAAATGCACCTAAATAAGGCCCTCAGTTCGGATGGCATGAATTCGTCATTTTATCAACATTGTTGGCAACTGGTGGGGCCTAATATTTTCAGTCAGTGTAATGAATAGCTTAGGAATGGTGAGTTTCCAGAAATTGTCAATGATACGTTGTTAATTCTCATTTCCAAGAAGGATTCGTCAACCTCTATAAATGAGTTTTGGCCTATCACTGTATGTAATGTGCTGTATAAGATTATTGCTAAAGTTCTTGCAAGTCGGTTGAAATTCATTATGACAAAGCTCGTTTCTTCCATGCAATCGACATTTGTGTCGGGGCGACTTATTATTGATAATGTCATGGTCACTTATGAAATAATTCATCACATGAAAAATGAATGGTAGGGTGCTGTAGGAGAGGCTGCCATGAAGATTGATATTGGTAAGGCACATGACAGGGTGGATTGGAATTTCTTACGATTCATTCTATATAAGCTAGGTTTTGCAGATCAATGGGTTGTATGGATTATGATGTGTATCTCTTTAGTTTGATATTCGATTATGCTAAATGGCTATGGGGTGGGTTTGGTTATTCCTTATCGGGTTCTTAGGCAAGGAGATCCCTTGTCGCCGTATCTATTTATCCTTTGTGCAGATGGTTTAAGCTATATTTTTCAAAGGGCTAAGGCTTGGGGTAATTTACATGGTATATCTATTTGTTATGGAAGCTCTTTAGTGACTCATATTTTTTTTGTAGATGATAGTTTCCTATTTTTTCAAGCCACTAAATTGGAGTGTCATTCAATTTGTAATATTTGGGTTCATGAGGTTTTGTGCTCTAAAAGATAAGTAAGCCACTTATGATGCTTCATTTATCCCCCATGTGAGAATGGATCTCATAATTTTTACACTTGCATCATCAACTGCTTTTATAAAAATACTTTTTTATAGAAGCACCTGAAAATGATGGTGAAATCAAGATGGTTATGTCGAGTTTATCAATTCTAGAAGGGATCTAATCTGCGATCAGTATTCCTACAGTTGCTTCAACTCTTGCAAGCTCTTGTACTTGTTGAATAATACTAATATTAGTGATGGTGTCATAAATGATCACATTTCCAAGTACTTCACTCGCATCAATCCTTCATTATTGCATATTTATTTGTTAAGATCACTTTAATCATAGTATAAGGGTGTATCTATAACTAGAGAAAGTTTTGGGAATTTTGAATATCTTTTGAATATTTGGCCATTTTCTAAAGTTACCATTACAGTGAAAGTCTATTTAAGTGCCTCAAGCTCAATCGTTGTAATCAGTGGAGTTGTATTATGTGTAGTATTAGGAGCATGATTTCTAGCAAAATAGATGACAACAAACCCCTTCTTTATTGCTAAAGGGAAGCAATGGCTAGAACATTGTCATAATAAATTGTTTGATTAAAACTGAGAGATAGTGAGATTATGTCAACACCATCTACAATAGCTTGATCCATAGCAACCAGAACATCACTTGTTGCAATATAGTCTTCATATACTATGGATGCTACCTTGTACACACCATTTACAATACATTCATTGTGCATCTAGACCATTCTCTTAAACTTGCTTTCTAAACTCATGAATTATATCACCAATCTATCTTTAAGTCATTGTCCAATCCGGTTAAAAACCAAGAGATATTGTTTTATGTTGGAAAAAATCTGATTCGGAAATGGTTTTCTTGTAAAGCAGAAAACTAAAAGTTTGAAAATTGAATCGGTTTGTGATAGTTATAGCAATAAAATTTTCCCGAAAATTACATGATCTTTGTGAGAGACAAATCTTTGACGTTCTCAGCTTCCAACCAAACAATCTTCTCTGCTATTCTTGTACCACGAATCGCTTCGAGTGTGGGCTCGAACAATTATGAATCAAACACAAAACTAGAAACAATTTTCTTACTTTCAGTAGGAAAGTAAATCTTTCTCTCTTATAGAAACCAGTAGAGTTGTTATTCTCGAAAAATAGAATTTATAGTTAGAAATAAATTCTCACCATTTTCTGGCAGAATAACAATATCTCAAATTTGTTTATAAAGCTTATTTTTTTAGCCCTACCAATGCCATCTATTTATAGGGAGAGATAGAGGGACCCTAGTTGAATTAGTGGAATACAAATAATACTTATTTAGTAGAAAAATCAATCCTTTAGTTGAATTAGGAGAGAGGGGCGGCTAACCCTAGTTATACCCAATGCATTAACTTTCAGGTCCTTATCTATTTGAACTCAGACTTTTACTCACGTCAAAATATATAGGTCATGCATACATAGTTCATCATCCAATCAGGATTAAGGTATAATACACTATGAACGTCACAACTGAAAAAAATCCATAAATGAATTTAGGATCTATTCTAGTTGGGTCATGTCTGATGTACTATTAGTCCAGTCAATCACATCTATGCCTTTATTTTCTGGGAGTTATCCCATCCGAATGCTCAAGGAAAAGCATCCTCCCAATTGGACTTGATAGATGACATATTAGTTTTTTTTAATTGGTTTTCTCATTTTCGATTAGATTAAGAACATGTTTAGGTTCATATACTAATATAAGTTATCTTTTCGTATTATGGTCTGACCACGTAATACCACTTAGTATTAGTTAAACATTAGATAACTAATGAGATAATATTTGTTTCAATTTTTCTTTGCATGCAAAAACCATTGAAGACAATATACAATGGTTATTAAAGTAATTCAAGAATAATTTTATTAAACCAATTCGTTTGAAAAATACAATTGTACAAATGAATATACTACGCTTAGGGCACCAGATCCAACAGTCTCCCACTTACCCTAGTGAAGTTGATAAGTCATATTCTGCATTCCCATGCTCTTCATGTGTTGTTCAAAACTTTTAGCTAGTAGAATCTTGGTAAATGAGTCCGTAAGGTTTTTCCTCTAATGCGACTTTGACTACATCTATGATTTCATCTGCTATTGCCTCCCTTATGATGTGATATTTTATAATAATGTGTTTCGTCCTCTTGTGGTTTCTGGTTTCCTTAGTGTTAGCTATTACCACACTGTTATCGCAATACAATGTGATAGCTTTTTCCATATTAATAATGACTTCAAGATTTGTAAAGAAACATTCGAAGCCATAATGCTTCTTTTGTATCCTCAGAAGCAGCTAAATATTTGACCTTTATAGCTGAGTCAGTAGTACAACAAGCATATAATCCCTCATTCTCTGTAAATACTTGAGTATATACTTAACTGCTTGCCGGTGTCTTGAACCAGGATTTGCCTTATCTCGACCCACTAATCCTAATATGAAACAAATATCTGGACGTGTGCATAACATAAGATACATGAGACTTCCTACTGTAGAAGCATAAGAAATCTTTCTCATGTTTTCTTTTTCTTCCACTGTCTTAGGATAATTCTCCAAAGAAAGATAAAATTCTGATACAAAATCTGTCCCAAACATTAGACTCATTACATTCAAAATATTTTTTGTGATTAAGTTTGGGGGAGTATAGAAGAGTACTAGAATGCTCAAAATGTTGAAATTATTTGCTTGAATAAAGAAATGGTTGCTTAAAAAAATTTTGGTTGTTGGAAAATAAAGCATAGAGAGCATAGGTACTCAAATTGAAAAATAAGTTGGTGTTTTGTGGGATAATTGCAAAATTAAAGGTCCGACGTAAGTTGAGTCTAAGGTTTTTAGCTTAAAATTATCTATGTCTTTTCCATACCTTGACCCTAACCCTATTACAACTTTATAAAAGACCTATTGATTTAGATTATTATGTTGACTACATTAGTGGAGAGGAATTACTAAGCTCAACATATGAATGCACAAATTAAACTTTGGGATTGTTGCTTAGTTTATTGGAAGAAAATAAAATTTGATTGGGGAGTGCTTAGCACAAATTTTTTAAGGGAAGTTATTTAGCACATATCTTTGTTTGCATATTAATATTTCAAATAATTGCTTATTATATATACTGAAGTTACATGTTTTCAATTTTTCTATTTCTAAGTATAGTTTTATTGAACACATGATTATGGGAAATTTTGGCTTTCTTTGAAAAGATATTTTATTTCAAAGATAAGTTATTTGAGTTTTAATATCAGTTAGCATTACTCGAGACGAACAATGAATTAAGTTTGGGGGTGTGATAACTCTAAATTATATAGACTCTTTCAACACCTTTTTACTAGTAATTCATGCAAATTTCGAGTATTTAAATAACGAATTTTGTAATTTTATTACAAAATTACTTAGATGGACTAAATTAAAGAAAAAAAAATTCCGTTTTTAATTATTTACATGCTAATTTGACATATTTTTATCTTTTTGTCGCAATTTTTGTGCAATAGAAGGAAAATTGGCCTCGAAGCTCACCTACTCAATGCTCGATGCTGTAGTAGTCTTCTGTAGCAAAGGCCATGCAAAGGAGGGCTGATAATTAATCAGCTATGGACATCTAAAATTAATTAGAATTATGGATCATGGATAAACTTGACCCAACTCGAAAATTGGATCAATGAAGTAGTCAAGCCTACTGCTTAATTTTGAAGCTAATCCATCAAATTAAGGAAGGGAAAGCCCAAATTTAGTTAACCAATAGCCCAACCATCCATGGAATAATTAAATTAAGGGTCTTTAAACTTTATAAAAATTACAAAATAGCCCCAAAAAGTTTGCCAAGTGACTGTTCAACTCTTTCCTTGAAACATGCCTTGTTTTTGCTATTTTTAGCAAAGCCATCCTACTCACTCCTCTTCTCAAAGTGGCTTGCCATGGGAAGGGGGATTGACTGCTATTTTTAGCAAATACAAGCTACCCTCTACTAGTACAAATACGACCCCTCTCTCCCTCATTCATCCATATTTCTCTCTTTTCTCTCTTTGCTTTCCTTTCCCATTTTCCCATTTTTCAAGTGAGTTGTGCAAGGATTTGAGAGTAGCCTATTCGGCCATTGGAGGACCATTTTGGCTTGATTTCTACGTTAATGAGTGAAGCAAAAAGGAGGAGCGAGGCTCGAAGAACCATCGGAAATAGCTTTGCAATTCTTTCCCTTTCTCTTTTAATTTCTTGTTGTTTAATTTAAGAAATCATGTTTGCTACTGAATTTATTGTTTTTAATATAATTATGGTAGCTTAATTCCTTCAGTGTTAGAATAATTTAATTTCCATAGCTTAGATTATTTATGCTGTTGGTCATGTTATGTGCCTTGACTATATATGCATTTAGATAAAATTATGACAATGTATTAATGCATTATAAATGTGGGGAATGCAACTGAATTAATTATTTAATTCTAGCTGGACTATAATTAATTGACACACTATCTGAATGGTGCATGCTTAATTTATATTTGAGAGAATTAGGTTAAAGTTTGTAATAATTTGAGAGAACCTTATTACCTTGCATAATCTTAGGATTCATGTGATTAAACTGTTTCAATATAGAAATATTACTGTTACCTCACATTAATCTATTTTTCTACTAATTAATTATACTAAGTTGTTGACATAGACATATACTATACTTAATAACTTAATAAGTTGAACTCTTAGACGATGCCTGAAAAGGTAACCTTGGGGTCATAGCAGACATAGACATATGCAGACAATAGTTTAAACTTCGGACTTTCGAGAGAAGTCAAAGTAGTCATAATTAAAATAGGATTGATAAATACCGAGTTGCCATGGAATTTTCTGTAACATCATTAGAAATATTTAAATATTTCTCATTTAGGAAGGAGAATTATTATGACAAATGCATGATATTGTAATTTCTCTGGAAGACTTGCATACTCATTCCTTCATTTATTTAATTTAATTTTAAGCATATTTAGGTTAGTTTAATTTAATCAAACCCATCAATTAAATTTATTTTCATCACCAACCAATTTGCTACTAATTAATTTTGCAATACTTTATTCACATAAACAATCCTTGTGGAGATGATACTCAATATACTTATCACTTTATTACTTGTCAACGATTGTGTACACTTACACATCAATCGAATCATCTCGAGACACACATTCTTCAAATATATCGCAACAGACATTCATAGTGTGGCATACCTAAATCCTGAGTGGATGATGGACTATGTATGTATGACTCGTATACTTTGATGTAAGTAAAAGCCTGAGCTTAAATATCACAAACTTTGTTTGTTTTCAAAATTTTTATTCTCTGCTATGCAAGAAAATCATTTTCGAACCGAATTTTTTCCAACATAATTAAGTTCAAACTTTTCACCTATTAATTATAAACTTATTTAGACACGAAGTCATTCCACTATAATATCGTGACCAAACTCTCCTTAATAACATACCATTACGAAAGCTACTCAATCTGTAACACCCCAAACCCGGTCAACACACCACGACCGAATCTGGCATGTTACAGAGGAAAAGCGTTTTGAAGAAATCCTTTTACCGGTTAAGTTTCAATGAAAAACTCTTCAATTGTATCAAGTTTGTAGAAATCAGGTGCATGATTAGTTAAAAATCGATAGGTTACTTTAAAATCCCGAAAATCAAACTTTCAAAACTTAGTTGTCAATCCATAGGTTAGAAAACGTTTATGCCATTTAAAAACCCAAATGATTCTTCCTTAGTTAGTTTGAAAACCGTTTGCATTTGAATGTGGAAACGTAAATTTGAAACTTGTTGGAGTTGTCTTTATTATCAAGTAAACTGATTTATCCGATGGTAAAGTTTGAAAAAAACTCAATGCAAAGTAAAGTTTTGAAAACCATTGCGTATTCAAGTTAATATATCAATCAAGTCATTTATTTAGCCATGTTTGAAATCAAATCTAAAACGTATAAATAATCCAAAAACATAATTTAAAAGGCCTTATTACAAACCCAAAATAAAACGAAATATAAAATAAATACCCAAATCAAGGTCCATGTAAAACCGAATATCTATTGCATGACCACCTCGAGTCCATCCGGCTCCTCATCCGCGATCTACGAATCACCTGAAAAGATAAGGGAGAAGGTGAGTCATCAAGACTCAGTGCATAATCCCCTCCCGGTTAATGCAACATGCTTACACAAATCATAACCAAGCAATATATATAACATGCACCCAAACCTAGCCATCCGTAACTCCGTTTCTACCCCGTATGGTACCAAACCACTAGTGGTGCCAAACCACTGGTGACCCAAAGTCACGATATCTATTAATAATGTGGTGCCAAACCACTGGTGACCCAAAGTCACGAATAATCCATCTGTGGGGCCAACCCACGTTGTGATACCAAATCACTGGCGACAATCCCGTAATATCAAATATGGGGCCAACCCACTGTGGTGCTAAGCCACTGGGACGAGTCGCTATGAGGTGCCAAACCTCTGGTGACCCAAAGTCACGAAATATCAACAACCCAAGTGTGGGGCCAACCCACGTGTGATACCAAATCACTGGCGACAATCCCGATAAATCAACTGTGGGGCCAACCTACTGTGGTGGTAAGCCACTGGGACGAGTCGCTATGAGGTGCCAAACCTCTGGTGACCCAAAGTCACAAAATAATCTGTGGTACCAAACCACTGGAGGTGCCAAACCTCTGGTGACCCAAAGTCACGGATATCGTACTTCCCCCTCCTCTCATATCACCCATACCAATGCATTACAAGTGCAAATCATGCCACCATGCTTTAATATGCCACATAAAGCAAGTATATCATAAATCATATTATTATGCACCATATAGCAAAAATCATATCGAAACGGACTTACCTAATTCCTTGCTCACGCCCATAAGGCATCATATCAAGATCTCACAGTTTTCGGCTTTTAATCATGATTAGGTTATTAATATATTACCAAGTTATAAAGTGTGTAAGTTACACACCTGTTACTAACGCAATCACTAAATCCCGAAGACCCGATCTACTGCACTAGATCTCCTTGTCCTACATTCGGTCAAACCACAAAACCATTAACAAGGCCATTCAGCCATACCAATAAATCCTGAAGGATGAGATAACGCATAACTAACACAATCCTTACCCTTTTGCCTTACGAATGCTAACCACAACACAAAGTATGCGAGACTGATCTTCCCCCTACAATCGGCCACCAACACAACTTAGTCTCAATAGCCTTCGGTTTTTCCAAATAACTTAAAGAATGATTAAACCTAGATGAATCCTTACCACAGACTTTAATGAATCGCTTGACAGAGAAAAGATGGCTCAGATCTACTGCTTCCAAAGTCCCGAAGAGCCTAGCTAAAATCGGTTTTCAAAGGTAATCAGAAACCTTGCTAACAAATTCCGAAATCGGCTTCTGCTTTCATGAGAATCGACCAAGAGAAGAGAAAAAGAAATAAAGAAATTCGGCCAAGACACTTTCCCTTCTTCAAATCCGATCAGAGAAAAACAAAAAGAGATCAAGGCTTGCTTGAGATTTGGCTATGGTTGATGGAAACAGACAAATAGGATTCGGCTAAAGTGGAGAAAGAGAAGGGAAAAGAAGAAAAATGAAAGTAAGAGAGGGAATTCGACAAAGAAAGGTGGAGAGGATTTCGGCACAAGAGTTTGAGAGAAGAAAAGAAAAAGATGAAAGGGAGGAGATGGGCACCTTCGGCTTTTGAGCAAAAAAGAAAAAGAAAAAGAGAGATGGGAGAGTGGTAGATTCGGCCAAACACCGTGAGAAGGAGAAAAGAAATGAAATAAAATAAAACCAAAGAACTTAGAGAGACATTCGGCTAGGTGCAAACACAAAAAGGAAATTTTGGTTTTCTCCAATGTGGTACACTAGAGAGATTTCGACAATGCACAAAAGGGTTTTTTGCTTTTGATACACAAAACAAAGGCTAGCCGAAAATGTCATCTAGCCATTAAGGAATTTCGGCAACCCCTCTACTCAGCTCTCCAAAACCGAACACTGCCCCTAAGCAGGAGTTCAAAATTCGGCCACTTCCCCAAATTCCTCCTGGCCACTAATTCAAATGAATTTGAATTCCACAAGTTCCTAAATTTTCTCCTTGCCACCCATTCAAATTAATTTGACTGAGTCCAAGCTTTTCTGACAGAGTTTGTGCTGAGC
Source organism: Gossypium australe (assembly GCA_005393395.2). Classification (NCBI taxonomy): domain Eukaryota; kingdom Viridiplantae; phylum Streptophyta; class Magnoliopsida; order Malvales; family Malvaceae; genus Gossypium; species Gossypium australe. The sequence goes on along the minus strand of CM016616.1, from coordinate 132,356,363 downwards.
ACAACTCTTTCCCCCCTTGGCGTCAAAATACTAAGCAGAAAGTGAGATTTCTGCTGCTCGAACCTGAGCTCTTCCTTCCCTGCATGTGGTGTCAATCACAAGGCTCTAAGTGGCGCCTCCCTGCCACTCTACCAAGCCCATTCTTGTGCTAAAATCCCCCACGAAATAAACTTAAGCCCTAGCTCCTTCAGCTCCCCTTACTTAAAACTTAAAAACAAAAATTTCCTGCAACTCGGGCCTACTCTAGACTTATAACTAGATCCTAAAACACCTCAAATAACAACACAACAGTCCAAACTCATGCAAAACAATCCAATCACAAATAACCCCTATTTCAGGATATTACAGTTCTACCCCCCTAAAAAATAATTTCGGCCTCGAAATTACCTGGTCAAAAGAGTTGAGGGTATTGCTGTGTCATCACATCCTCTGGTTCCCACGTAGCTTCTTCCACGCCATGGTTCCGCCATAATACCTTCACTAAAGGAACTGGCTTCTTACGCAAGACTTTCGCACCTCGATCTAGAATCTGTACTGGTTCCTCTTCCATAGTCAAATCTGAACTCACCTCTATTTCCTCCACCGCTACGACATGCGATGGATCTGAACGATAACGCCTAAGCATGGACACATGGAATACATCGTGTATCTGACTCAGCTCTGTTGGCAACTCGAGCTGATAGGCTACTGGTCCCACTCGTCTCAACGCCTTATACTGCCCAATAAACCTTGGACTTAACTTGCCTTTCCTTCCAAACCTTAACACTTTCTTCTATGGCGAGACCTTCAAAAAGACCTTGTCACCCACAGCAAACTCAATATCCCTCCGCTTGAGATCGGCATATGACTTCTGTCTGTCTGAAGCTTCCTTCAAACGAGTCTGAATCAACTTAACCTTATCCTCAGTCTCTGCAACCAACTCTGGTCCTAACATCTGACGCTCACCCAACTCTGTCCAGCATGTAGGTGTGCGACACTTCCTACCATACAACGCCTCATACGGTGCCATCTTAATGCTTGCCTGATAACTATTGTTGTATGCGAACTCAGCTAATGGTAGAAACTCTTCCCAGCTGCCTCTGAAGTCCAAAACACAACCTCTCAGCATATCCTCTAAAATCTGTATAACCCTTTCTGACTGCCCGTCAGACTGTGGATGAAATGCCGTACTGAAATCCAATCGCGTACCCAAAGCCTGATGCAACGCTTTCCAAAACCTTGACGTAAATCTGGGATCCCTATCCGAGATGATCGACACTGGCACACCGTGCAACCTCACTATCTCTGCCACATACAGCTTAGCTAACTTCTGCAGCGAGTAATCAACCCTTACCGATATGAAATGAGCTGACTTAGTTAGACAATCTACGATCACCCAGACTGAGTCTTTCTTACCAGGCGTAAGCGGTAATCCACTGACAAAGTCCATAGTGATCCTTTCCCACTTCCACTGTGGAATCTTCACCGGCTGAAGTAAACCCAACGGCAACTGATGTTCAGCCTTGACCTGTTGACACGTCAAACATCTACCCACAAACTCAGTTACTTCCCGCTTCAGTCCTGGCCACCAGAACTGCTCTCTCAGATCCCGATACATCTTGCTACCTCCAGGATGCATAGCATATGGGCTGCTATGAGCGTCCTGAAGAATCCTCTGCCTTAACTCGACATCCCTCGGCATACACGTTTTCCCTTGGAAACACAATACTCCATCACTGGACAAACTATAATCCTCTAAACCATCATTCTGAACTTGCAACCTCCGAGCATTCAAGCCCTCATCCACTAACTGTTTCTCCTTAATCTGTTCTACCCAAGTCGGCTTAACCTGCAATTCCGCCAAAAGACTCCCATCGTCATACAAGCTAAGACGAGCAAACATCGCTCTTAAGTCTGATACAACCTTACGGCTCAACGCGTCTGCCACCACGTTAGCTTTGCCCGGATGATACTCAATCGAACAGTCGTAGTCCTTCAACAACTCAATCCATCTGCACTGTCTCAAGTTCAAATCCTTCTGGGTCAAAAGGTACTTCAAACTCTTGTGATCCGTGTAGACTATCGACTTCTCTCCGTACAAGTAGTGTTTCCATATTTTCAAAGCGAAAACCACTGCAGCTAATTCCAAGTCATGCGTCAGATAGTTAACCTCATGCGGTCTCAGCTGTCGAGATGCATAAGCCACTACCTTCCCTTCCTACATCAGCACATATCCCAAACCAGTATGTGATGCATCACAGTATACCGTGAATTCCTTTCCTGCCTCAGGCTGAATCAAAACCGGAGCTTCAGTCAAAATCTTTTTCAACTTGTCAAAACTTTCTTGTTGCTTCTCAGTCCACACAAATGGAACTCCTTTCCTCAATAACTTGGTCATTGGTGCTGCGATCAACGAAAATCCCGCTACAAATCTTTGGTAATACCCTGCCAGACCTAGAAAACTCTGAATTTCTGCCACTGACTTAGGCGGTTTCCAATCCAACACCGCTTCGATCTTCCGAGGATCCACTCTAATCCCCTCAGCTGATACTACGTGACCTAAGAAAGTCACCTCCCTAAGCCAGAACTCGCACTTACTAAATTTGGCAAACAACTGCTTTTCCTTCAGAATCTGCAACACTATTCGCAAATGCGCATCATGATCCTCCTCTGACTTAGAGTATACCAAGATGTCGTCTATAAATACCACGACAAATTGATCCAAATACTGCTGGAATACCCGGTTCATCATGTCCATGAATGCTGCCGGTGCGTTAGTCAACCCAAACGGCATTACTAGAAACTCGTAGTGCCCATACCGAGTGCGAAATGCCTTCTTGTGGATATCAGCCTCCTTCACCCTAAGTTGATGGTACCCTGACCTTAAATCAATCTTTGAGAAAACCGGTGCACCCTTAAGCTGATCAAACAAGTCATCTATCCTCGGCAACGGATACTTGTTTTTGATCGTCAGCTTATTCAACTGGCGGTAGTCTATACACATCTGCATTGTACCATCCTTCTTCTTGACAAAGAGTACCGGCGCTCCCCAAGGCGAAACACTTGGTCGGATAAAACCTCGGTCCAACAACTCCTAAATCTGAGCCTTTAATTCCACTAATTCCTTCGGCGCCATCCTATACGGAGCAATAGACACTGGCGCAGTTCCAGGTAACAAATCTATGCCAAATTCAACTTCACGATCCGGAGGCAGTCTCGGAAGTTCCTCTGGAAATAGGTTAGCAAATTCCTTTACTGTTCGGACATTCTCTACAGTAGACTCCTTAGCCTCCAAAGCACACACATGAACCATAAACGCTTCACAGCCCTTCCTGACCATCTTCTCAGCTTTCAACGCAGATACCACGTTGGATAGATAATCTCTTCTATTACCTATCATCACCACTTCTTTACGCTCAGCCGTTTTCAGAACCATGCACTTAGCCGCGCAATCCAAACTTGCCTGGTAGTTCACCAACCAGTCCATCCCAAGAATCAGATCGAACTCCCCAAACGGCAGTTCCATCAGATCAGCTACAAACACTACCCTTTGGAGTTCTAGGGGTACGTCCCTATACAGCTTATTTACTTCTACAGAGTGACCTAGAGGGGTCTCTACTATGCTACTAGCAACATATGAATGCGTCGAACCCACATCAATCAAAGTAGTATATGGAAATCCAAAGATTAAGAATGTACCGGTTATGACGTCCGGTGCGTCGCCCTTCTCTCGACGCCTCGCTGCATATACCAACCTAGGCTGTCTTGCCTCAGTGTTGCCTGCACCTCTGCCCGGTGCTCCGCGGCCTCGACCAAAACCATTACCTCCTCTACCAGTACCACGGCCCCTCTACGGTGGCGGTCCCTCATTTCTGAACTGAGCACGGCCCTGACCCTCAGACTGAATCTTGGCTAGCTTACGTGGACAGTCCCTTACACGATGATCCAGCGAGCCACACTCAAAACATCCTTTTCCACCAGTCCAACATCCTCCCCAATGAGATTTCTCACATCGATTACACTGCGCTGGTCCCTGATTAGCAGCAAAAGACCTTCCAGACTGATTCGGCCCACTTTACCTAGCCCTTTTCTAAGAATTACCGGCCAACCCAGATGATCCAAAACCTCTCTTAAGTCTATTCCTATCCAGATTCTGTCTCACAGACTCCTTTACCCCTTTGGCTACCTTAGCCTTTTCTACCAACACAGCAAACTCTCGCTCCTGCTGTGGAGCAATCAGCAACCTCAGCTCATCTCTCAGTCCATCCTCAAACCTGACACATCGCTCGTGTTCTGTAGCCACAATACCCCGAGCATACCGGCTCAACCTTAAAAATTCTGCCTCGTACTCCGATACAGACTTACTCCCCTGAACCAGTCTCAGAAACGCCTTCCGCTGCGCATCAATATAGCTAGACCCAACATATTTCTTCTGATAAGCTGCCTTAAAATAGTCCCAGGTGAGGTCATCCATTGCAGCACTATCCCGAACCGTGAGCCACCACTGGTATGACTCATACCGGAGAAGCGACACTATCCCTTTCAGTTTCTCCTTAGCAGTCAGATCCAAGTCATCCATGATCTGCTCCGTCGCCTCTAACCAATACTCAGCCGTACTGGGAGCCACACCAGAAACACCTCGAAATACCTCGGCTCCATTGGCTCGGAGTCGTTCAGGTAAAGATTTTCGAGCTCCCGCGCCTCCACCTACTCCAGCTACTCTCTTAAGAACTCGCAGCATCGCCTGCGGCACTGCGTCATCCCCCGTCTGATCCTGAAACTCACCACCTGCAGCTGGTGGTGGTGCTGGGATCTCATTTTCTGACCCTTGACCAGACCCCACTGGTTCAGACACTGTCATCCTACCCCGACCGCGTCCACGTGTATAACGACCACGACCTCGAGTGCTCATGTCTAATGTCTCGACTTATCTGATTTAAAAGTTTTATGCATTAGTCAATATTCCACTATCTTTAAAGCACAGTCTTATGAACAATTCTTAATAAGGAGTTTTGTGTTCCGCGAGCCCATAGTCCTATAAGTTTCAGTCTCTAGGGTAGTCCACTATCACTTAGTTATTCAAAGCTTATAACATCCCAAAATCAAATACAATAGTTAGGGGTACTTACCTGGGCGGATTGGTGCCGGAGACTAGGTGCCATGCCTTTCAAACCATATAATTTCAACAAAACATTTAAAACCGTACTTTAAAAACATTTTGGGCTTCAGGCCCACAACCGAGCCTTTGAACTTAGCTATGATACCAAAATTGTAACACCCCAAACCCGGTCAACACACCACGACCGAATCTGGCATGTTACTGAGGAAAAGCATTTTGAAGAAATCCTTTTACCGGTTAAGTTTCAATGAAAAACTCTTCAATTGTATCAAGTTTATAGAAATTAGGTGCATGATTAGTTAAAAATCGATAGGTTACTTTAAAATCCCGAAAATCAAACTTTCAAAACTTAGTTGTCGATCCATAGGTTAGAAAACGTTTATGCCATTTAAAAACCCGAATGATTCTTCCTTAGTTAGTTTGAAAACCGTTTGCATTTGAATGTGGAAACGTAAATTTGAAACTCGTTGGAGTTGTCTTTATTATCAAGTAAACTGATTTATCCGATGGTAAAGTTTGAAAAAAAACTCAATGCGAAGTAAAGTTTTGAAAACCAGTGCGTATTCAAGTTATTATATCAATCAAGTCATTTATTTAGCCATGTTTGAAATCAAATCTAAAACGTATAAATAATCCAAAAACATAATTTAAAAGGCCTTATTACAAACCTAAAATAAAACGAAATATAAAATAAATACCCAAATCAAGGTCCATGTAAAACCGAATTTCTATTGCATGACCATCTCGAGTCCATCCGGCTCCTCATCCGCGATCTACGAATCACCTAAAAAGATAAGGGAGAAGGTGAGTCATCAAGACTCAGTGCATAATCCCCCTCCGGTTAATGCAACATGCTTACACAAATCATAACCAAGCAATATATATAACATGCACCCAAACCTAGCCATCCGTAACTCCGTTTCTACCCCGTGTGGTACCAAACCACTGGTGGTGCCAAACCACTGGTGACCCAAAGTCACGATATCCATTAATAATATGGTGCCAAACCACTGGTGACCCAAAGTCACGAGTAATCCATCTGTGGGGCCAACCCACGTTGTGATAACAAATCAATGGCGACAATCCCGTAATATCAAATGTGGGGCCAACCCACTGTGGTGCTAAGCCACTGGGACGAGTCGCTATGAGGTGCCAAACCTCTGGTGACCCAAAGTCACGAAATATCAACAACCCAAGTATGGGGCCAACCCACATGTGATACCAAATCACTGGCGATAATCCCGATAAATCAACTGTGGGGCCAACCCACTGTGGTGCTAAGCCACTAGGACGAGTCGCTATGAGGTGCCAAACCTCTAGTGACCTAAAGTCACAAAATAATCTGTGGTACCAAACCACTGGAGGTGCCAAACCTCTGGTGACCCAAAGTCACGGATATCATACTTCCTCCTCCTCTCATATCACCCATACCAATGCATTACAAGTGCAAATCATGCCACCATGCTTTAATATGCCACATAAAGCAAGTATATCATAAATCATATTATTATGCACCATATAGTAAAAATCATATCGAAACGGACTTATCCGATTCCTTGTTCACGCCCATAAGGCATCATATCAAGATCTCACAGTTTTCAGCTTTTAATCATGATTAGGTTATTAATATATTACCAAGTTATAAAGTGTGTAAGTTACACACCTGTTACTAACGCAATCACTAAATCCCGAAGATCCGATCTACTGCACTAGATCTCCTTGTCCTACATTCGGCCAAACCACAAAACCATTAACAAGGCCATTCGGCCATACCAATAAATCCCGAAGGATGAGATAACGCATAACTAACACAATCCTTACCCTTTTGCCTTACGAATGCTAACCACAACACAAAGTATGCGAGACTGATCTTCCCCCTACAATCGACCACCAACACAACTTAGTCTCAATAGCCTTCGGTTTTTCCAAATAACTTAAAGAATGATTAAACCGAGATGAATCCTTACCACAGACTTTAATGAATCGCTTGACAGAGAAAAGATGGCTCAGATCTACTGCTTCCAAAGTCCCAAAGAGCCTAGCTGAAACCGGTTTTCAAAGGTAATCAGAAACCTTGCTAACAAATGCCGAAATCGGCTTCTGCTTTCATGAGAATCGACCAAGAGAAGAGAAAAAGAAATAAATAAATTCGGCCAAGACACTTTCCTTTCTTCAAAACCGATCAGAGAAAAACAAAAAGAGATCAAGGCTTGCTTGAGATTCGGCCACAACACAAACAAGAAGAAAGAAGGGAGATTCGGCTATGGTTGATGGAAACAGACAAATAGGATTCGGCTAGAGTGGAGAAAGAGAAGGGAAAAGAAGAAAAATGAAAGTAAGAGAGGGAATTCGGCAAAGAAAGGTGGAGAGGATTTCGGCACAAGAGTTTGAGAGAAGAAAAGAAAAAGATGAAAGGGAGGAGATGGGCACCTTCGGCTTTTGAGCAAAAATGAAAAAGAAAAAGAGAGATGGGAGAGTGGTAGATTCGGCCAAACACCTTGAGAAGGAGAAAAGAAATGAAATAAAATAAAACCAAAGAACTTAGAGAGACATTCGGCTAGGTGCAAAAACAAAAAGGAAATTTCAGTTTTCTCCAATGTGGTATGCTAGAGAGATTTCGGCAATGCACAAAAGGGTTTTCGGCTTTTGATACACAAAACAAAGGCTAGCCGAAAATGTCATCTAGCCACTAAGGAATTTCGGCAACCCCTCTACTCAGCTCTCCAAAACCGAACACTCCCCCTAAGCAGGAGTTCAAAAATTTGGCCACTTCCCCAAATTCCTCCTGGCCACTAATTCAAATGAATTTGAATTCCACAAGTTCCTAAATTTTCTCCTTGCCACCCATTTAAATTAATTTGACTGAGTCCAAGCTTATTTGACAGAGTTTGTGCTGAGCACAACTCTTTCCCCCCTTGGCGTCAAAATAATAAGCAGAAAGTGAGATTTCTGCTGCTCGAACCTGAGCTCTTCCTTCCCTGCATGTGGCGTCAATCACAAGGCTCTAAGTGGCGCCTCCCTGCCACTCTACCAAGCCCATTCTTGTGCTAAAATCCCCCACGAAATAAACTTAAGCCCTAGCTCCTTCAGCTCCTCTTACTTAAAACTTAAAAACAAAAATTTCCTGCAACTCGGGCCTACTCTAGACTTATAACTAGATCCTAAAACACCTCAAATAACAACACAACAGTCCAAACTCATGCAAAACAATCCAATCACAAATAACCCCTATTTCAGGATATTACACAATCAGTGCTCGTCCAATGACCTTGTCATAATTGTGTTACTCTGATATGATACCTTAATCTCATTGGGATAATATTCGTTCTCCTAATATGATCCTGTTTTTCATCACGGTAATCATTACATCTTTTTTCATGAAAAGTCAATTACTATCAAATAGTAATTAAGTCAAGTAATGACAATGAGACGATATCATTTACCCATTTCTTGGGATATAAATTCCATTATTTTGAATGATGTTACATACTACAGAAGTCGCACACTCAATGCACCAACTTTTAGTTTCTTATCTATTTGAACTCAAGCTTTTACTACGAGTCATGCATGCATAGTCCATCATCCGCTCGAGATTAAGGTATGCCACACTATGAACGTCACAAGTGAATAAACCCATAAATAGATTCAAAATTTGTTCTAGTTGGGTCATGTTCGATGTATTGTCAGTTCAGTCAGTCACATCTATGTTACTATATTTTGGAATTCATCCACTCAGATGCTCAAGACAAAGCATATCCGTAATTGGACTTGATAAATGACATATTAGTCTTTCGATTGGTTTTTCTAATTTTCAATCAGACTAAGGACATGTTTAGGTTCATCTACTAATATAAGCTCTCTTTTCGTATTACGATCCAACCACGTAATACTACTTAGTATTAATTAAACATTAGATAGCTGGTGAGCTAATATTCACTTCCAATTTGCTTTACATTCAAAAACCATTGAGGACAATATACAAAGGGTATTAACGTAAGTCATGAATAATTTTATTAAACCAATCTGTTTGAAAAATTATAATTGTACAAACAAATATACTACACTTAGAGCACCAGATCCAATACTTTACTCTTACAACAATGTTATGCATGGATTTAAAGCCAAGATCACACCATCTCAAGTATAAAAAAATCAAGAAATTTGAAGCTCAAATTGCCATACATAAGGAGAAATTTTGGCAAGATGTTCACTACATACACTCCTCAGTTTGTTGGATTAAATCATTCTTTTGTGTTTGTAAAACCCTATACCCGACCCGATCACTAAGTCCGAGCTACAACATGTCACATTCGTTGTCGGAGTAACTCGAGCAATATATGCACATAGGATGATATACAATCATTTCCAAGTCTTCTACGAGCTTACGAAAGCTCTATTTCTAACCCGAGGTTGAATTAGGACCAAATTGTAATGTTTTCAAAATCTTGAGTTGGCATCGCGACTTTAGGGGTTCCTCATCGCAATGCAACTCACTAACTAGGTCTCGTCATGACGAAAAATGTAACATCCTAAAATTTGAAATTTTATGTGTTGCATTATTTTGGTGCTAAGCTAGTTAAATTATTAATTGTGTATGTTTAGGAGGTCCTGAGAAGGCTTGGGGTTTATCTGGACCTTGTAAAAATTTTGGCATTTAGCACTTTAAGGAGATGGAGTAAGTGATCTTAAAGCATATGGGAATAAATGAGTAAATGGTTAGCATAATTGAGCAATTAGTAAAGAGGTTATGGCGCCACATGATGTACCTTGAGGGAAGAGGTTCAAATCCCATTGTGTGCAATTTTTGACTTTTATTTTTGCACTCTTTCATTAAGTGTCGGCCAAGCATGTAATTATGGCAAGGTGGACTTTTATTTTTATGGCAAGATGGCTAAAGAGATTAGGAAAGAATGAAGGTGAGGAAAGAAATCAAGAAAAAGGGGAAAGTAAGGGGAACAAGTGGCATTTTTCAAGGAAGATGTTATGGAAAGTATGGGTGGCAAATTGTTGACCATTTTAGCTATGTATGTGGACGGTTTTTGGGGCTTAAGGGGCATAGCCAAATTTTTGTTAGTGTTGGTAAGGCTTTAGTGTTAGTTTTGGACAATTCCATTAGCATCAAGTGTTTTTTTTTTCTCTTCTCAAATTCTTTTCTCCTAGCCGAATTTGGTCTTGGCAATTGGTGAAAGTTTTAGTTTTGTTTTTGGCCAAAATTCATTTATGCAACATTGGTGTAATTTTTCTTTCTTTCAAAATTTTCCTTCTTGCCGGTTCTTCAAACCATTGGTGAATTTATTCTCATCTTTTTTTCTTTTGTTGCCGAATGTACCCAAATCTATGAGACCAAAGTTTGTTCACTCATCACCTTTTTGAAAACCGAAATTAGTGAACACCCATCTTTTCTTTTGCATTAGCCGATTCTTTTCTATTAACCTTCTTCTCCATTCTCGCGTGTTGAATGTTTTTCCTGGGTTAAATAGGGTAAGGGCTTCATTCTACTCTTTTCGTTTTCTTTTTCCTTCCTAACCGAATGTATGATTATTATTATTCGATTATACTCGCTTTGTTCAAACCGAAATGGAGTTTCTCCATACTCCTCTTATCTTTATCGATACCTTTTTATAGTGGAATAGTGGGAAGGTCGAATTACTTTTGATTCATCTATAGCCATAAATCAATCGGTGAAGATCGGGATTATCATCTTTAAGGGGCTAAATCGTTCGATCCATTGTTAAGTGACTATACCATTTTAATGGTAAGTCAACCTCCCTCCTTAATCAAACGTTCATATCAACATAATATTAGTTTTGACTAATATTTGTTTTCGATGGAGGCAAGCCATATCGTTTCGAAAGGAAAGTCGAGTGGAGATCTCAAAAGGAGCGGATTAACGTTCCCTACTCCTAAATTCAAGCGAAGGGTCGTATCGGTGATTCGAGATTTTCCACCGGGTTGTGGACCCTCATCCGGTGAGAATCAACTATTCGAGGTCATTCGCAATTTTGAGGCACCAACGATTCGGGATTTTCCATCGGGTTATGGATCGTCATTCGGGGAAAACCGACAAATCGTAGTTGTTCACGATTCCAAGGGTAAATTTTAGATCGTTTGTTGTAAAGTAGATTTATTAAATCACGTACGTTGACTAATCAAGCGTTATAATATTTTAGGTGTTGATGATTAAGAAAGAGTAGTGCTTACCGTATTCAGGTGTGTATTCTCACACCTTACTCCGTGGATTAAAGACTATAATCGAATTGGTAGTAAATCGCTTGATTAAGTTGTATTTTAGTGAAATCGGAAAAAGAAGGGCTTAAATCTCATTATTTGATAAAATTGATAAAATCAATATATGAATATGTGGGCCAAATCAATATATGAATATGTGGGCCGATTGATAAATTGCTATATGGGCCAAACTGGAAATTTGTGAAATGGGCCAAAATGGTTCTCTGCTTAATGGGCCAACTTGATAAAATGTTATAATGGGCCATAATTTTTGTAATAAATATCCGAATAAATAATTGTGATTCGTTATGCCTTATAAACATGATTTGCATGGGATGGGATAATGATGAAGAGAAGTTCTGGTAGCTCTGCTACAATAATTTGGTGGCTCTGCCACAAATCTGAAATATGGCAATGCCATGTAAATTCTGTTAATCTGGTGGCTTGTCCACAAATTTGATATAAATGGCTTAATGCCTACGTTTGGTGTGTTGGCGGGGTGGGTTGACTAAAGATCACCCACAGGTGTGATGGTTGGTACGGGTGGTGTGTAGCGGATGGAAATACTAGGCTTGGTTTGGGAATTCCATTTCATGTGCATATTATATTCGATATATTTTTATTATTGTGAATGGGTTTCGGCCCAAATAATGGCTTAATGGATTTTTGCCCAGTGGACAACGGTAAGTGGGTTACACACTGAGTTCTAGTAACTCACCCCCGTTTTCCGTACCCCTTTCAGGTAATGATTAATGATGGAGACTTGGGCTGTGGATGTTTTAGTGGAGGCCATACTTCAAAACGGTTAAATTTTGGAATTTGGATTTCTTTAGTACTTTTAATTACTTTGCTATTTTGAATTAAGGTTGTAATAAGACCTCTGGATTAATTTTTGGTTTTGTTTAATGTTTGATGAACTTATAAACTGCTTAAAGTATTTCAATTGAGAATTTAATTTCTAAAAACTTAAATAATCATTTTATTCAAAAATGAATACACAAAAAGAATTTCGTAAAAAAAAATTTCATATTTTTAACTCGAAAATTTACTCGTAAGATTTTCATCCATTCTTTTCGAAACTAGAATATTTTTAAAATTTACTCGAACTATTATCGATATTTTCAAAATTTTGATTTATAAGATTTTACATCTCAAATTGTCGATTTATCAATCAAATCATTTTTTTATAATAAGTACTTTGTCTAAATTTTGTAATCTGTTTTACTTGATTTTTGAAAGACTTAATGGTTTTTCACGTGTGACATGTTAGATCTGGCCTTAACGCATGGGCCAGGTTTGGGGTGTTACAAAAAATGCTGATGTCGCAACGTGACTATCTGTTTGCAATTGGTCCAAATTGTACCAATTCAAAATGGCCTAACCAATTAGTCAAGCTCATTTTCAACATGCTGAGGACATAAAACCACATATTAGTACTTCATATACTACCTTAAATGCTTCATCCCAACCAATTCATCAAATTGACCATACAATTCAAGAACTAATCTTAACATACATGTCTATTTCTATTATTTGAATCATTCAAACCATAGGCCTTATATAGTTGCATAAGAAAACGTAGCAATTCAACTAATATGCTCATTACATTTTTTGCATTAACCATTTTCAGATTACCAATTCTAACTTCAAACATTCACAAATAGCATATTATACCAAAAATTAACTCAACCAAGGTATATGCCATATATTTAACAAAACAAAACTGTACAAACATTGATGAGTTGAGGATCTTTGGCTGGATGCTAAAACCACTTCTTCTAACCTTGAGAATAACCTATACCTACACATAAATAAAATAAATCGTACGCTGAGCAATAAAGCTCAGCGGTATTCCATTATTCAACTCACAAAATGAACATATTCAATATAAGAATTCAATCAAAATATGCCACAATTCGACCAAATCAGTTCACAAATCAATACTCAAATACCATTATTATACACCATTTCAATTAACAATCATGCTATACCAAACATTCTATTAACAAAGATATAGTCCTTTCCATTTCAAATTCATATACTTATGAATGCATCATTATGACATTCAATCTTATTTCATCCAATGTTATTTAATCATTCATTTTATAATTAAATTTTCTTTATCAAGTCTACTAACTCGTTAGATGTAACACCCCAAACTTGGCCTAGACGTTATGGCCGAATCTGGCGATGTCACATTGAAGTGCTTTTCAAAAACATAGTTTCTTTGGAAAACCCATTCTGAATTAAATCTCGTTTATGATTTTATCAGAAATTTTAGGATATTTGTTAATTTAAAACTCAAGTTGTTTTTAGCAAAAAGTTGATCATATTAGTTCGTTACTATACTTTAAAGCAATGTTTGATGTGGAAGCTTTTATAATGTTACGAAAACGTGGTGTTTTGAAAAGCATTCATCTTTTGAGAAACTACGTCCTACTACTCTTAGATATGAATTAAAATAAGTAAAATCCCAAATTAAAAGTTAAAAATTTAAAGAGACCTTATTACAAAAACAAATACCTAAATCAAATTTATTGGAAATAAAACTCAAATATAAAAGCAGGTGCGGTTGTGTGGCCACTTCTGAATCCCTCGCAGCACCAATCCACCTAAGACTGGGGATTACCTGTACAGATAAACAGAGGGGTGAGTTTATGAAAACTCAGTGTGTAACCCCATATAAGCAAAACGACCAATCAGGCTGTAGGCAGGTACAGTTTGGGCCTAAGCCCAAGTCAATAACAGTTCAGATCAGTTGGGCCTTAGCCCATTACAGTATCAGTATTAGTGTGGGTCTTAGCCCATAACAGTATCAGTATCAGTGTGGTCCTTAGCCCATTTCAAGTGACAGTAACAGTTCAGGCATGCAATCAGAAATCCTACCCAACCAGCCTCTAGACTCCACTCCGTCTAGTCCAACACTCCATGTGGGGATAAAATCACCCACCCATCCCTACACTCCAAAATTAGTACCGATTGTGGCACTAAACAGTATTTGTAGCAGTGCTGCCAGTATAGTACACTTCCTCCAATCATAATAATCCCATCCCATGCAACATATCACGCATATATGCAACATATATATATCGTGGCATGCTCATATACAGTCATACATAACATAAGGCATACAGTCATTTTATATCATAGGGGCATAACAATCATTTTATATCAGTTTGGGGTCTAGGTATACTTACCGACCCATCAGTAGGTCCACAGTCGTCTCGGACGACCCGTGCAACCTTAACAGTCAAACAGTGAAAGTGGGCCCAAGGCCCATAATGCAGGCCCATACGGGCCCACACGCTTGTGTGGCCCACATAGCCCAGAATTGGTCTCAGTCATGAAAATTACACATCTTGGTCTAATATTCTCCACACATTCGTGTGGTTTACCCGTATGGGGCCCACAAGCCCGTTGGGCCCATATGGCTCAAAACGGCCAAAGACCATGAAATCGCTCATGGTGGCCTCAACAGTCTAATGCCCATGTTTTATGCATTCGATTTACCACACAAGCGAGCGCACGCTCGTGTAGCGTCACTTGTCATGTTTTTCCGGCTTTTGCCGGTATACGATTTGGGCAATGTTTACACACCTGGTTCCGATTCTTTGCAAAAGCACTCCTAAGCACCCAAGGCCTATCAATTGATCAATATAGCACTTTATTATACACCTCAATCAATAATCAATTAACTAAAATCGGAAGACATCATCTTAACACCTTAATCGAACTCTTACCTTACGAACACCGGACATTTCCCTTAACAATTCGGTATTAGCACAACCCTTCGCTCCAGACTTTCGGCTGTCATCACAATCAACACAGATTCCCCAATTACCAAATTAAAAGTCGAATATTAACACATACATATTAATTGTAAAACAACGATTTAATCAGGACCCCAATACCGAGGGCGCTTCAATAAACATGATCCACTTACCAACAACGCGAGAAGAGTACCCACTGCGAAGTGTAAGAACTTTATCGGCAAATAGAGAATGATAACCAGAACAATAGAGAAGGGGAAAGCAGTCAATTGCAAGGGAAAGAAATGAATCTCTAAAAAGAAATGAAAAGGGAAGGGTGAAAAGAGGGGGAAGATTCGGCCAAGGGAATAAGAAACCGTTTGCTCACCTTTTTCAGAAGCGTAATATCCTAAGAAGTTAAGAAAGAGAGGACATAAGAATGCTAATTCGGCAGGAAGCAGCAAGAATAGATTCGACACAATGAGGGTAAAAAGAAAAGAGAATTGGCAAGGAAGAAAAAACAAAAATTGTTAGAAATATTTGGGAAAAGAAACGAAGAAGAGGCAATGAGAGGAAGAAGGCATATTCAGCCAAAAAGGTTGTCAAATACAAAAGAACAGAAGAACCCGAAAACCCTTCACACAATCGGCTTTCAAGCAAAATGAGAGAAAAAACCATACCAGGAAAAACTGCAATGTGGAGTATACCACTCTGGCTGAATTTCTTGAGTGCCAGAGTCCAATTTCGGCACAACACTCCCTTTCCCCTCTCTTCCATTCATTTCCTCCTAAAATCCCTCCTCAAATCTCTCCACCTGATCACACCTCCCCTCAACCACTCAATTTGAATTCTCCTCAACCACTTCAGTGTTTCAATCAAACTCCAACACCCCCACGACACAGTAGCAAAATAAACACTCCATTGCCTCCAGCAAGATACGAACCTTAGACCACTGGCATAGGTAACACGCCACTTACCCCTTACACCAGCAGGCTCCTTATGTCATGCTTTACCCACAATAATTTAAAAGCCTACTAACTATAGGCAAGGGTTTATTCCTTAAAAAAAAACTTTTTTCTCAAGCCCAGGCTTGAACCTAAGACTTCTCAGACACCCCCAAACACACCCAAATCACTTAACCACTGAAGTAGACAAGTATTTATGTAACAAACATGGAAAAAATAAATATTTGGATTTTTGGGGTGTTACATTCGAGTTTGATTCTGCCCCAGTGCTCGTATAAAATGATTCGTACGGTTTTTCACATGTTGCCGTATATCATATTTCACATGTAATCAAATATACCAAATCCAATCACAATTCATATCAATTACCATATAGCCAATCTATTTTTCTTTTATAATACCAATTTGTATTATCAATTCAATTCCAATATCATTCATCCGAATCATAATTTATATGCCCTATTAACCGAACTTGGACTCAAGACTGATATACAGATTAACCAACCAACACACCAATCTGGCACCGCAGTGCATCAACAGATAAATCAAATGAAATATACTGGCACACACAGTGCATCATCGGATAAACCGAAGAAAATATATTGACATACATAGTGCATCGTTGGCCAAACCGAAGTATAAACTCATACAAAATCTAATCCTATGGCATGTCAATTATATTGACTTTGACTGAACATTTAATAGGGTAACCAATTTTTCAATTTCATCACATGGTTCAATTCATATTCCATCACTCTCAATTCATCATGAATTCACCATTTCAGCACATAATATAACATGCTTCAACTCAATTTCATACCAATTTTCACATATCAAGTCATGTTACTTTCTATTTTATTTAATTTAGTCCTCCATCTCAATCTACCATTTCAATCACCACAATTTAATTCATACAACCATTATATACTCACCTCATTACTAAATCATGCAATTTAACATGAACATGCAATAATTAGATTGATCTCGACTCATAGAAATGCAAACCGAAAGCTTGCGTTACTCATCGTCTGCTCTCGCCTTTCTTTTCCCTCTTGACAGCTCAACGTCGTCTTTAGAGAAAAATATAAATATTTAAAAAAATCTAAAATATTATCAATATTACAAATAAAAATATATATATATATATAATTTTAAAAAATCAATTTACTTCTAAACCCAAAAATATTTGTGTTCTAATAATTATCTTCTTCTTGTAAAAGAATCCATTATAAAATAGTGTTTGTAGAGAAAAAGCACTGAGAAAAGACATGATTTAGGTCTGATCTAAAGAGGAGGCAGCAGCTTTCACAATGGGAGAAATGCCATAGTCAATCATTTGCAATATTTTTTGAAAAAGATGTGTTCATGATAAGCTAAATGTTCAGATTCATGCTATGATGGTCATGTCCATATAAATGAAGTCCCGGGAAAATTATGATGGATGAGAAAGAGATATTTATACCTTTTTCTCCACTATACACAAACATTGGCTAATAAATAGTTTCTTTTGTCACCATATTCCTAAGACCTAAAATACCATCAGCAGTCGTTATTGTGATAATTTTTGAAGCTACTAAAAAACAAGAAAGAAGATTAGAGTCTTAGAGTTAAAAAAACCTTTGCCCAACCCAAAATCTGCAAGTTTTATAGATCCGCTTGCATCCACCAATATGTTTGCGCACTTGACATCCCTGTATCAGCAAACAAGCAACTAATTCAAGTTCATAGTACTTAAGCATAACATAGAACAAACAATTTTTACCCACACAAAATCTTTCTTGTGCATGCAGAGACTTGAGAACCCCTAAGATGATACCTCTGATATAGTTTCAAAAGGGAGCCTGTAACACCCCTTACCCGTGTTCAACACCGGAATCGAGTACGAGGCATTACCAGACTCATCTTGCTTGAACAGACAACTTTGAATTATAAAATGTAACACCCCTTATCTGTGTTCAATGACAGAATCAGGTACGAGGCATTACCGGACTCATCTTGCTTGAACGTACAACTTTGAATTATAATATTTCATTCCAAATTAAAGCTTTTCAAACACATTCATATCATCCTTATTATGGGCCTTCGAGGCCTTAAACATGCAAACGGAGGGTCTCGGAATCAACCGGGAACTTTTGCAGACTTAGAAAAATTTTGCCTTAGCAGGGCCACACGCCCGTGTGAAATGAGACACGCCCATATGGGCAGGCCGTGTGGTCACACGCACCCATGTCCCTAGCCCGTGTGGAAATTTTTTTCCTTTTGAACCTACAGGGGTTTTCATATGACCGGACACACACCCGTGTCTTTGGCCCATGTCCTTCACACGGCCTAAACATGCCCGTGTCCTCACCCGTGTGTGAAAACCTGGGTATTTTGTTTATGACGTCAGCAACCTTACAAGGGGCAGATTGTAATATCCTTAAATCGGGGTCTCTGCATTTTTCATGTGCTTGCATGTGATGGTATGTCTGCTGTGCTAGTTTAGCATGTTTTGGGGTCTAGGCATGACCTCGGGTTAGTCCTGGGTCATGGCCAAAAATTTTGTTTTAGCACTTAAGAGAAAGGAGCTAGGAGAATTAGGGGTTAAAAGAATTTATTGGAGGAATTAGACACAAGAATTACCTTGGTAAAGTGGCAAGGGGGCACTACTCAGGTACAAGGGAGGTGACGCCACAGGGAGCAAGGAGGACCTTGGTTCGAGCTGTAGAAATCCCTTCTTGCTATTTATTTTTGACACCACAGGCAAGGAGTGGAGTACCCAGGATGGACTCTCTTGGATGGATGAGGATTGAGTCAACTTGTTTGAAATGGATGAAAAGGAGAGATTATAGGAATTTGACTCATTCAAATTCTATTGAATGAGTGGATGAGAGGAATTCAAGGAGGGGTAAGGGGGACGGCATGTGTTTGAGGGGAGTAGGTTGTGTTTAGCCGAATTTTTGGATGTAGTGTGAGCTTGGGGAAGCAACCGGTTTTGGTGCTTGAGAGGGGGGTTGCCGAATGTTCTTAGTAGCCTTGGGAGGGTGCATTTTTGGCTAGTTGGGAGAGTCTCTCCTTTTGCATTTAGAGTCATAAACCGAAACCCTTCTCTTCTTTTTATTTTTGGTAGCCGAACTTTCCCACTTGAAAGCCATTCTTTTTCTCCCATTGATTTTAGCAAGAACCGAAACCTCATTTGCACCCCTCTCTTTCTCTTTTCTCTTTTCGGCATCCTTGGTTCTTGGCCGAATCCATCTTTGTCACTTCTTCTTTTCTTATTTTTGCTCAAAGCTGAAAACACCATACCTATCTCCCTTTCCATTTTGTTTCATCTTTTTCTTGAAACCCTCAAGAGCTGAACCACCTCAAGACCGAATCAAGTCTTCTTCTCTTCTCCTATTCGAAACTATCACCCTCCCCCTCTCTTGTGATTTCTCCTTTTGTCTTCTTTTAGATTCATAAGCCGGAACCTTGTGAGTTCTTCTTCTTCTCTTCTTGCTTGATACTTTGGCCGAATATTAGCGTAGTGAAGATCTTTCTCTGCTACTTCTCCTCGGGTTTGTTGGGTTAATTTCGTTTTGAATGAGGTAAGTGTTATGGCCGAATCTCCCTTATCTTCTTTATTCTTTCTTCATCGACTTATGTGAGGTAAAAGCTGACTTTCGGCATTGGGCTGACATGGTTCTCATACATCCAGTAAATCGACATCTTTTGGGTACTCATAAAGTGTTCTTCTGGGGTTTGTGACAACAGATTGTAGAGAGGAGTGTTGACGAATACAGTGGATCTTTGGGATTTGGTCGCCAATTTAGGTAAGGGTTCTAACGTTTTAGGATCTGTTTCATATTCTTTTAAAAGCCGAAGGCTAACCATTTGTGTGTTTTAGTGTTAGCCGATTGCAAGGGAGATCATTACGTAGTTTCAGGATTTGGTTGGAAACCAAATCGGCACTAAGGTAAGGAGTTATCTTCATGCGTTATATTTTCGGGATTTTGGTGGATAAGCCGAAGGGCTTTAGATCTAAATGTATGTGTTGGCCGATTGTAGGAAAGGGGAAACAATGTTACGGGATTTCGCTAGTTTCGTGTAGCTTCGGGATTTTCTTTAGATCTACATTTAGTCAGGTGTGTAACGCTTACACACTTTATTAGTATAATATGCCTATTATGTTACTGTTATAGCCAATGAAATCGGTGATTATGCCTTGTGGGCATGACCTTGGATTCCGGATAAGTCCCATGTTATGTGATTTTTGGATACATCATCATGTTACTGTTAAATGCTATGTTATATGTTATTTGCATGATATGATATTATGGCACGTATGTTATGAACATGATGATGGGATTGATGAGAGAAGGGGGGATGCTTTATTTGGACTGTCACCAGTGGTTTTGACCACAAGATGGGTTGGCCCCATCACTTGATTTGTGACTACGGTCACCAGTGGTTTTGACCACACTATTATTATTGTGACTAAGTCCCAGTGGTTTTGACCACACTTATGATATTTGTGACTACCATCACCAGTGGTTTTGACCACACATGGATACTGTGACTCGTCCCAATGGTTTGGTACCACAGTGGGTTGGCCCCACATGAGATATTACGGGATTGTCATCAGTGGTTTTGACCACACGATCGGTTGGCCCCATCCCTTGATTTGTGACTACGGTCACCAGTGGTTTTGACCATACTGATATATATAATTGTGACTTCAGTCACCAGTGGTTTTGACCACCAGTGGTTTTGACCACACGGGGTAGTTAAAGGAGATCGGATGGTTAGGTTATGGGGTTGCATAATTTGCATGTTTTACTGATGATCTGTGTAAGTGCTTGAATTATCGGGTTGGGGACTTATACACTGAGTCTCGGTGACTCACCCTTTCCCTTATATTTTGCAGATGAGGCTTAGACCTCGGATATGGAGCCGGGGAGGACTCGAGGTGGCCATGCATGCTTATTTCGGGTTTTGACTTCAAATTACTATTTCGGTTTTATTTATTTCTTTTAAATTTGGTTTTGGTTTTGTAATAAGGCCGCTAAGTGTTATTTTGGTTTTTACTTTTGGATTTTATTTTACCTATCTTATGCATGTGATTAGTAATTTGATATTGCTTAAGTAACCGGGATTATATTTGATGTTTTCAAAACTATACTCGATTTCGGGTTTTCAAACGTTACCATCGAGTAACATTATTCACAAGCTGTTAGTAAAGTAAACTTAAATGATTTTCAAACCTAAGTTTTCCAAAGCTCAAATACAAACGACTCTAAATTAACTAAGTTCGATTCACTCAGGTTTTAACAAGTATCATATGATTTCTAAAAACTAGTAGCAACAAACGGATTTTTGAGCATGAGTTCCCGAATTTTGAAGCAACACTAAAACGGTCTCAACATCACTTTATACGGGGTTTTCCAAATCTTAAAACAATATAAGAGTTTACCTTAGAAATTAATCGACAAACTTATGTTTTCAAAACGGTTTCACTCCGTAACATGCCAGATTCGCTCGTGGTGTGTTGACCGGGTTTGGGGTGTTACACAGATGGCCTAGGCACACGTCTGTGTGTCTAGCCCATGGTCGACATTGACTTGCAACATTAACATGCAGGGGACACACGGCCCAGCCACATGCCCATGGGACCTAGCGTGTGTTACACATGGCCTAGACATACGCCCGTGTGCCTACCTGTGTGGATAAGAACAAGGCTATTTGCCAAGCTCTTTTTATCACCCTAACTCATACAACATAAATCCCATTCAATCATTACAAAGCAATCCAATCATGCATCATACATAATCATGAATAACCTCATCTTTTCATAAATAAGTAATAATGAGCCATCAATTATGACTATTTACAAAAGAGTTCATCTTTAAAAGAGCCAACATACTTGGCCAAAACAACAAGACATTTCCCTCAGTCTAGCCCCTATACATGCCATACTCAAAATGCTAAGTCTAAATATACCGAGATGAGCTGATAGTGTGGGTGATCTTCCAATTATCTTCGTATCCCAAACCGGCTCTTTGACACTATGAAATAAGGGAAAAGAAAGGGAGTAAGCTTTAAGCTTAGTAAGTTTACATGTAAACAATAAGCATCATAACATATGCTAATCCATCAATAATATTACATACTAAGCAAGGACAATGCACATTTCCATAATCTGCTTACTCATTTCATCTCTTATCACATTCCAACCATATATCAATTATATTGCTCACAATTAATTGTACACATTCCCTTCACTCATCACCACAAAGCAACATGAAACATTTACTTAAACAATTTCTTGATGAACCCCTCAGAATAATACTAAGTACCGGTGGTTTCGCACACAACCCACCATTAATCAATGATAGGGTGGTATCGCACATAGCCCACCAAATGATAATATAAATGATGGTATCGCACCCAGCCCATCGTGAATAAGTAATAAGGTGGTATCACACACAACCCACCAAAAAGGATAATTATGGTGGTATCACACACAGCCCACCAAGTAATTATTACGGATATTTTTCCACACTAACATATTTATTCCGAGGTTTATACGAGAATTAATCACTATCTACCAATATCAATCAATCTCACTCATAACTGATCTCATTCATACAATGCATCAATAAGTAATAACATATGTATTAAAGATGTATTGTTTACACATAAACTTACCTTAATGCAAAATGTATTAGTCGACGCTTTAGTCCGTAACCTTGCCTTTTCCTCGGTCAAGGTTGTCTCTGTGCTCTTCTTGATCTATAATAATAAAATTTACTCATTCAATCACTTTATAACTCATGATACATCAAAATTTAAACTTAGGCAAAAATGACTATTTTGCCCTTATACTTTGGCAAAATTACGATTTTACCCCTAGGCTCGTAAATCATTTTTCATCATATTTCGTCATTAAACAAGCTAGCTAAACATTTATTTCTCTTAAAAAAAATCACAAAACCAATTATTTCATGCATTTATTACACAATTACAACCTTTACAAATAAGTCCTATTTAGGTGTTTTCATGATAACACCTTTCACAAAAGTTGTTCCTTAACCCACTAGCATTCATTTTCTTCCATAAAAACTCAGCAAACAACATAAACACTCTCATGGCAAGTCCCTAAACTTTCAACTATTTAGCAAAATAGTTCCCTCATTAGCTAGCTTAAGCTTTGGGGGTTCCAAAAATACAAAAATTATCAAGAAAGACCTCTAAAATCACTTACTTGCAAGAGAATAGCTTGACTGAATTGAACTCCAAAATCCCCTATTTTCTCTTCAATTTTCGGTAGAGAAGAAGTGTGAATAGTGAAAGATGATATCTCTTTTATTTATCTTATTTTATTCATTTTTTCATCACCTAATTTCACTAAAATTTGACCAAAATTTAATGTTCTTGTCTCCTTATCTCTATGGCCGGCCAACACACCCTTAATGGCCTAATTTCACTTTAAGGACCTCCAATTTAATATTCTATAGCTATTAGACACTTCTACCTTGTATAATAGAACTTTCGCACTTTATGCGTTTTAGTCCTTTTTCATAATTAAGCATGAAATCACCAAAATTAATGTACCAAAATTTTCATACATCCTTCTAAACATGCTATAACGCATAAAATAATATCAAAATAATTTTCTTCAACCTCGGATTAGCGGTCCCAAAACCACTGTTCTGACTAGCCCCAAAATCGGGTTGTCACAGAGCCTTTGGTTACAAGCTAAAAAGGTCATCCCAAGGAATTCGACAACCCCAGTTACATGCTTCAGCATTCATTCAATACTTGCCATTAAACTCACAACCCTTTTCTTGTTTTCAACCATCTCTCTATATAGGCTATTTAAACATAAACTTTGGAATTAACGCCTTTATCATAATGCAAGAATGGGAAAGGATTGTATGAAACAATGACGCCATGTCATCTGTATCCCTTTTTCCATTTTATGCCACATCAGCATTTTCATCCTGAAAAAAATCAAATCCAAATTAAAATCCTGAAATTCAAGATAAGAATACTGATGTGGCATAAAACTATTGGAAAGTGATAATATACCTATTTCATACAATCTTTTCTCATGCAAGAATATGGAGGGTCCAATTGTAGTGTATCAATATTGCATTAACACTAGAAGATTTAGCGAAAATAGCCTCAAATGGCAGTTGCATTATAACCTTTCAATGGGTAAAGATGACAAAATTAATTCCCTATATGTGTTTAGAATTTTAACACTCTTTTGGGCAATTTTTACCTATGCCACAGGCTGGCAATTGTTTTCTTTTACGCATTACTAGATTATACCACAACTATGTTTGGGGATTTAAATAATTAATTAAAAAATAAATTTTAATTATATTGAATAATTGTCAATTAAAATACCTTTAAAAAGTTTCAATTAAAATATTATTTTATATTTTTATTATTTTATAAAATAAATTTAGAATTAAATTAAGATAATTAGAAAAATATGAGATAAATTGAGATTAGAAATATAATGTAATAAATTAAAACATGACCCAGTATTCAATGTATGGATCAATCAATACATTGTATAATTTAAAAATAAAATAATAGTTGAAGTAATAAAATATATTTATCTATGTACAATTAATCTGACAAATTATATAAATAATTCTTGAAAAGTATCAAATTATGTCAAAAATTAAATATAGAGATAAAATCTCAAATTTGAGCATAGTATAGGGACTAAAACTAAAATTTGACCATTGTTATACAGTGTTACTTGAACTGGATCGGAACAACTAATTGGATCGAGAACCGATTGGGTACCAGTTCGAAAAGTGGCTTTAAACTGGTTAGACTGAGAGCCGGTACAAACTGGATGTACCTGGGGTTGAATTGGGTTTTTCTTTTAATTTTTTTGAATTTTTTAATCAAACCAATGGGACCAGTTGGACTGGCGAACCAGTGGCTTGACTAGTTCAACCACGGGTCCGGTTTAAAGACATTGTTGTTATATAATCTAAAAAAAAGTAAAGAGAACAAAGTTGAAGTTTGACCATCATCTTATAATGTAAAAGAAAAAATAGTATAGGTGTCGCTCAAGATATTAAATAATGTTAAAAATTAAATATAAATCTCAAATTTGAATATTGTAAAATAAAATATATAAAATAAAAAAGTAAAGAGATCATAAGTGTAATTAAACCATTAGTTTATAACGTAAAAAAAAAAAAAAACAGAACAAATGTTATAGGGGTGAAAATTGAATTAAAAAAATAAAAGCAGAATATGTGTCATGGAGGCCTTCTTTTTATATATAGTTTATATACGCTTTAGGTAAGCTATTAAAGTGTATGAATTATCATTTGAAGAATTTTTCCCATTGCTTTTCAATAATGCAATCAAATAGGAAATTAAGCAAAAATAAAGTTATTTCAAAGAATAATAATTAAAAATAAATTAAGTAAAAATTTAAAATCAGAACAGTTCTATAAAAGTTATAATGATTTAAGCCAAATAACTAAACACAAAATTAAATTTTGTGTGATTAAAAGTTAAGAATTTTTTTAGTTATAATAATATTTCAAGAAGTAAACTATTGTCTTGGAATGATTAAATTAAACATTAACGTATTTAATTAAAAACAGTAAATTAATATATCATATTAAACTGCTAGCACATTCTTTTAAAACATAAAGCAAAATAAGCAGGAGATAATTATATAAAATATTTACAAAATGTAAAAAAGTTATTCATTAATATAGTATTTTATTAATGTTGATATGTGTCCAACTCGGCGGAGGGGTATAGCAATAACCCTCGAGTCGAACAATGCTACCTACAACCGCATCAACATTTGGTGTGGTTAGTGCTGACTGAAATGTCTCAGAATCAGAATGATTTTACCCAAAAACCCCACATCAACAAGAACAATGACACCTACCCCACCAATTCCTCCACTCCAAATGGAAATGATGCCCACAACACTGAACTTCCCTCAACCCAAACCAAGACGTCAACTTGCCTAGCCATGACCTCTATGGAAGCCCTGACGTAGCTCTTGAATGTCCTTAACACTCCCTTGGCTAACCTAGCCACTATGGCCTTTCCTTCAATTCCCATCACCCTATCATCTCCTACCATCCAACAAGACTCCAGAGATGACCTTATAAAACAAATCCCCTCTTGTTTGGCTCCTCAACCTCAACCCATTGTTGTGGCCGTTCCTCCAGATCAAGCTTTTCAGCAGCAACTCCTTAACTTTCAACACCATGTTACTGAGATGCAGGAAAAAATGCATCTCATGGAGGAACAACTCCTAGTTCAGCAGCATCAGTTCTAAGAACAACAAGTGCATCAACTCTTACTAGATCAGCTAAATTTCCACAATGAACAATTGATCTCAGAGTATGTGCAACCAAAGATGTTGTCAAATGTGGTGATTTACCCCTTTCACTGGAATCGGAAGGTACAGCACAATCTGCTATCCATAAAAATAAAAAGGATCATGATAATAATGAAGTGGTATAAGATCTTCAGCTTGTCAACCGTCTAGAGTGGGAACCTCGAAACAAGGTTGTTTTTGTTGAAGAATAAAGTGTAGCCTTTAGATTGAAATTCTTGTAAAAGGCTAAGGTTTCTAAGTCTGATGAAGTTTCTTGGAGCTACGCTAATGAACCCTTAGCCCATTCTATTCTAACTCACAACCTTTTCGTTTCTTTCAAGTTCCTTAAGTTATCTTATATTGGTATGAGTGACCCATAGGACCACTCAGCTCACTACAACAACCACATCAACATTCTTGGGGCCTCAGATACTATGAAATGCGAAACTTTCTCCATGACTCTTTCTAGAACTGCTTGACAGTGGTACCTATCACTTCCTTCGGGGTCTATGAACATTTTTTATTAGTTAGCCTGATTATTCATGAGCATATTTTTAGCCAAGAAAACCCCACAAAAATTCCCAGCTTATCTTATGTCCATCCCGCAGAAGGAGAACAAATCCCTCCATGATTTCATGAAGAGATTTAATGTTGCAACCATGATAAGAAAGGATGTTTCTGATGCTCTAGTCATTTAAGCCTTTTTGGTTGAAACTACTCATAATTTTCTCCGATTTCACCTCATTGGTAACCCCTCAGAGAAGCAATCGCAGTTATACGAAATGGTTCACTATTTCATGAAGGGTGATCAGATGGACATAAATCAAGTCAAGTCGTCAGTACAAGCAACCCAAAGGTCTCGCTTTTCCAAACAGTCTTTCTATTCATGCCACCGTCAAGCTCCAACATATTAGTTCTAGCCTTAGCAAATGACTCCTCCTCGGTAGGTGACGAGTGGTTCCAACAATATAACCCTTCGCAACAAGGGGGTAGGCAGATGGTTAATACTGTGGGATAACCTCATTACCCAAGACTCATGAAGAACAATTTTCATAACAAAATAAGTAAGAACGAGTCCCGTATAACTATCATCGTACATACCATTAATTTAATTGTTCCCCTGCTTTCATATTTGACCAAGTTTAGTATCAAGGTATCTTACCAAACCTTCCAGCTATGCCCTTTAACCTAGGCCGAGATGATTCACCCTTTCATTTTCATTATCATAATGATATGTGCCATACTACGGATTGAGTTTTCCCACTTAAAGATGCCATTGAAGATGCCATCCGAAAAGGGCTACTACAACAATATAGGGTCTGGGACACTTACTCGCTAAACAAGGCAAATAATCAAGAAGTAGAGCCCTCTGATAATTGGCGTAAAGTCAAAGGAAAATGATTGATACACGAGGTTATTAATGTTTTGATTGGTGAAAATAAAGGATGGGTCACCTCAAGCTCCAACCTGAAAGTTCACCAATAGAGCATTCTATCTGTTAAAATAGATGTCGATAATGGCAATTGGACAATCGCAAAAATAAAGAAAAGAAAAAATAAGAACACATAGATTTTATGGGGAAACCCTTTTAGGAAAAAAGCCACTTGTAAAGGAGGAGAAATTCACTAATGTTGAAAACTGAATGATACAAGAGGAGTTTCAACAACATCTATTTAAAGGTTGAAAAACTTTATTCTAATCAATGTTAAATAGAAGCAGTGTAGTTCTACACGGATTCTACTTGTGCTGCATGGTCCATTTTACAGATGTATTTTTTTAATAAGGATTCGGGTCACACAACTCTAATAATCTCCTCATTGACACAAATTCTCAATGAACAAGTTTTTCACCACAAACTCTCAATGAGAAAGTTCTCCACCTCTTCCACAAAACCTTTTAATGGGTAGTTTTCAACAATGAACACCAACCAAGTCCGAGAAATGCTCAAACTTGATTATAGGAAGTGACTTAGTCATCAGATCTGCAGGATTATCAGGAGTACTAACTTTGTTTACAACAATACCACCACGAGCAATAATATCACACACAAAACGATACCGAACATCAATGTGCTTTGTTCTCTCATGAAACATTTGGTCCTTCATAAGGAAGATGACACTCTGACTATCATAAAACACTATACTAATCCGGAGGTCTTTACTGAGTTCACCAAAGAGTCATTTTAGCCAAATAGCTTCTTTACAAGCCTTAGTAATTGCCATGTACTGAGATTCAGTAGTGGACAAAGTACTGTAGTCTACAAAGTGGCTTTCTAACTGATTGCGCAACCCCCAATAGTAAAGACATACCCTGTGAGAGATATTCTTTTATCAAGGTTTCCAACAAAATCAGAATCAACATACCCAATGACTCTATCTCTAGTTCTTCCAAACTGTAAGTAAACACCAGTAGTACCTTGTAAGTATTTGAAAATCCACTAAATTGTTTACCAATGTTCTTTATAGGGATTTGCCATGTATCTACTAGCCGCACTAACAGCGTATGATAAATCTAGACGTGAGCAAACCATAGTATACATGAGAGATCCCATTGCACTAGAATATGGAACACGTGACATGTAGTTAACCTCATCATCTGATTGTGGAGACAAAGCCGATGACATTCTAAAGGGGGTTGTTAATGGAGTACTAACAGGTTTGACACACTACATATTGAACCTGTAAAATAATTTCTCAATGTACCCTTTCTGACTTAGGTGAATTTACATACTTTACTATCTCTGAGAATCTCTATCCCGAGTATCTTCTTTGCTGCACCCAAATATTTCATCTCAAATTTTTTACTAAGCTGGGTTTTGAGCTTTTTTATCTCTCATTTATCTTTGGCTGTTATCAACATGTCATCAATATAAAGGAGTAGATAAACAAATGAACATCATTTTTTTTCTTAAAGTAAAAACAACTATCAAAGCTGCTTCTTTTGAAATCATGAGTAGTCATACATGAATCAAACCTTTTGTACTGTTGCCTAGGTGACTGTTTCAAGCCATAGAAGAACTTTTTCAGCAAGTAAACATAGCCCTCTTTTTCAGAGACTATTAAACCCTCTAGTTGTTGCATGTAAATATCTTCCTCAAGTTTTCCATGCAAGAACGTTGTTTTTACATCTAACTGCTCAAGCTCCAAGTCAAATATGGCCACAATACCAAGCAAGTCTCGAATCAAACTATGCTTCACAACTGGAGAAAACATGACTAACTGATAACGTCACAGCAATAATGTACAAGCGTAGATTGTCGATGCAAGTATAGTAGACAGATGTGAGTCTTTCGAATATCGATCCCACAGGGATGGCTGTCTTTTGTCTATTATGTCGGTGCAATAGCTACATAGAAACAAGATAAATTGTGAGGATAGTTGTTAGAGCAATATATTGTATAAAATATGATGATGATAAATTGAGATCCCCAACATGAATCTTCAACAGAATACTAAGTGTTCACAAGGTATATAAGATAGGTGATTGTCGACGCAATAAAATTAATGTATATATTACCAAATGCCACTATTTGGTTTAATTTGAGACTCAACCATGCACATTAACCTCACCTTCTGATGATGGCAATGGGGCACTATTAAGAACAAGTGGACTAAATTCCTTTACTCCTTACTCAATTTCCGCTAAAAAACTTATTAGCTCAAACTGTGACTGCACCTTCCAGTGTTAGTGACTGTAATAACAATTTCCTTGTTTAGAACATTCAAACCCCTAAGATTAAACAACAAAAATAAGATTTAATAAAATAACATTTAATAAAGCATTCATTGTACTTTCATACAATTGAAAACATAAAGTGATCACCAGCGTTTTCAAGAAATGAGAAAGAATCGAATGGAGAATACTATTCCTAGGCTACTCGATTGAATCTATCCATTTCCTCTTGTTCTGCACTTAGATCTCCTCATCAGGAGTGGATCTGCATCAGTTTTCACGTTGGCTCACCCCAAGGGAGGCTCAAGCTACCATAGCTGCAAGCTTCAAAATAGGGTAAGAGAATTGTGTTCCACCAAAAAATTCCTTCTATTTCCATTTTTCTTACGTTATCCTTTTATGTTTTCCTCAACAATACAGGTGTCCTTCTCTCAGGATTTTTGTTTCCTTGTTCATACAGGGTAGTTACACCGGATTGGACAGTTCACTCATGGTTGGCTCTTATCATATGATTGTCAATGGCGGTGAAAATATTGAACGCCATCTGGAATTAACTCGTGTAGCGACATTGCGGATATCTATCAACTGCGGCGAAAATTCCAGACGCAATTTGGAATTAACTCATGTAGCGACATTAATGCAGAAAGATAGCAAAATTAAATATAAAATTGGCTAGGATTCACTGAATTATAAAATGCAATTTACTAAACTGAACATGCTAAAATGTATGCTAACGGTAACTAAATGGGAACAATTTAAATAATAAGTGGGGAGAAAACATATGTTCTTTCTACTACAATCAAAACACATCTGTGAAGTTTATACCTGGAATCTGACTATAACCTTTTGTAACTAACCTTGCTTTATATATGGGGGTTTTCAACTCCTGGAGTCCTTTCTTTCTTCTTGAATACCCATTTAAAATGAATAGCCTTTTTACCTTTAGGTATTATCTTCTATTCTTATGGAGTAATTCCATCTCTTCTTGTATGAAAATCATCCACTTTCTTAAATCTTTGTAGTTAATTGCTTCAGAATAAGTAGATGACTCTTGATTTGCATATATATCCTCAGCAACATTTAAAGCATAAGCAACTAGATTAGCCTCGGCGAACCTCTTTGGAGGTTTAATTTCTCTTCCAGGTCTGTTCTTGGCAATAGAATATTATGGTGAAGAAGCAACTCTACTCTGAGTTTCTGTTATTAACTTGAGGAGTAGACTTTGTTGTAGATCCTGGATCAATTTGAAACTCCACCTACTTCACATGTGTGTTTGAACTTTGTTGGTCTTTATTAGAAGAGCCTTTAAGAGATAAGTTAAATAACATAACAATTTCATAAAAACATCTTTGCTAATTACAACTTTCCTCGTCTCAGGACACCATAACTTATACCCTTTAACACCAAGAAAAACACATATAATGGATCTAGGTTCCAATTTCCCTATTATCAACATGAGCATATGCATGACACCCAAAAATCTTCAAATTAGATTAATCAGTAGGATTACAGACCATACCTCTTGTGGAGTCCTTTTCTCAATGGCAACGGATGAAGACCGGTTAGTCAGAAAACATGTAGTAGAGGCCGCTTCAGCCCAAAATGACTTTGGTAAACAAGCATTCAACAACATACATCGAACCTTTTCCATGAGTTTTCTATTCATTCATTCTACAACATTTTTTGCTGTGGAGTATGTCGAACTATCATGTGCCTCATGATCCCTTCTGATTTACACAATTCATTAAATTCATCAGAGCATAATCTAAGCCATTATTTGTACGGAGGTGTTT
Organism: Gossypium australe; assembly: GCA_005393395.2. NCBI lineage: Eukaryota > Viridiplantae > Streptophyta > Magnoliopsida > Malvales > Malvaceae > Gossypium > Gossypium australe. The sequence continues at coordinate 132,324,516 of CM016616.1, read as the reverse complement.
TATTTGCTTTCCTGCCTGCTTCTCGATCATAGTTTTCCAAGCCTTAAACGTGGAAAAAACATCACTTTTCTGTTTCAAGAATAATGCCCAAAATTTTCTGGAAAAATCATCAATGATTGTCAGCATCTAATTAGTGCTACCCCTCAAAGGCACTCTAGACGGTCCTCAAAGATCAAAATGCATATAATCTAGTGTTCCTTTCATGTTATGGATTCCTTTGATGAATCGAACTCTCTTTTGCTTCCCAAAAACACAGTGCTCGCAAAGATTTAGTTTGCTAATGCCTTGTCCATCAAGAAGTCCTATTTTGCTCAATTTTTGCCATGTCGTTCTCACTCATATGCCCTAAACGCATATGCCGAAGTCTAGTAACATCATCATTTTACAAGGAAAAAGAAGTGACGGTTGCATCACCAGTAATAGTTGAATCCTGCAAAACATATAACTTGGCAGTCTTTTTTTTGCCCTTTCATTACAATGAGGGTACCCTTGCTGATCTTTAGAACCCCACTTTCAGCTATGTACTTGTACCCTTTTGAATCAAGAGTACTCAACGAAATCAAATTTCTCTTCATTTCTAGTACATGTCGTACGCCACTAAGTGTTCTAATAACTCCATCGAACATCTTAATTTTGATCGTGCCAATACCTACAATTCTACATGAAGCATTATTTCCCATCAAAATAACACCTTTAGACATTGTTTCATATGTTGTAAACCAATCTCTATTGGGACTGTTATGGAAGTTGCAACCAGAATCGAGGATCCACTCTTCACTCACTTTAGAGTTGTCAACATAAGCAACAAGGAGTTCACCATCGTTGTAGTCTTCTACAACATTAGCTTCACCAGATTGTTATGATTGTTTTCCCTTTTGATTCGTTGCCTTCCTTTGAATCTTATTTTGCAACTTATAGCCCTTAGGCTTAATGTGCCCTTTCTTCTTTTAGAAGTTACAGGTTTTAATTTTGCTTAATGATCTCGATCTACCATTAGATTTACTATACGGATTTGGTCCTGTTTCCTTACAATTATCATCAGTATTTCGTTCTTATCTCCTATGAATAATGAGACCCTCTCCCTGAGAGTCAGATCCAACCAAAAAATGCTTCATCTTGTTATACGACGTTAGAAAACTATAGACTTCATCAACTGTGAGAGATTCACGATTATACAAAACCGTATCTCTAAAGGTTGAATAAGACGGGGGCAACAAACAAAGTAGAATTAACCCTAAATGTTTTTTTTATCATACTGAACCTCTATGGCCTCTAAGTTTGAGAGAATTTCTTTAAACACAATTAAGTGTTCGTGCACAGATGCACCTTACTCCAAACGATAAGCATAAAGACGTTGCTTCATATGTAACTTACTAGTGAAGGTTTTCGACATGCATAGCTACTGCAACTTTGCCTATAATACAGTGACGGTGTTCTCTTTCAATATGTCCTATAGAATTTCATTCGATAGATGCAAATGTAATTACGTTAAAGCCTTTCGATCTATACGTTTCTTCTCTTCCTTCGTCAATGTTGAAGGCAACTTATCTAACCCTAGCAGGGTATCCTCCAAATCCATCTGCATAAGAACTGCCTGCATATTTACTAACCACAACGCGAATTCGGTGTTGTGATCCAACAATGTAATATCATACTTCATTATTTCCATTACTGTGATTGAGACAAGTAACTCGAAAAGCTTTGATACTAGTTTGTTAAAATAGATACCGATATTGGAAATTGGATGATCGCAAAAATAAAGAAAAGAAAAAAATTAAGAACACAGATTTTACGTGGAAACCCTTTGGGGAAAAAAACCACGGATAGAGGAGGAGAAATTCACTAATGTTGAAAACTGAATGATACAAGAGGAGTTTCAACTACATCTATTTAAAGGTTGAAAAACCTTATTCTAGTCAATGTCAAATAGAATAAGTGTAGTTCTATACGGATTCTACTTGTGCTACATGGTCTGTTTTACCACTGTATTTTCTTTAACAAGGATTCGGGTCACACAACTCTAACACTATCTATCTCTACGTCAATTAAGAAGCCTAGATCTTCTTTTTGGGGTTTAATATTTTTAGAGTTAGATAAATTGGAAGTTCTAAATGCAAAAGGAGATGATCCTCTTATGTTTCAACTACCATTTCATCATTTCAGGTTAATAGAATCTAGGTAGACACGGGGAGTTCAGTTGACATTTTAATAGCTAAGGACTTCCACAAGATGGGTCTTAAGGACACAATATTAGTGAAAGGTAGTCCAGTCTATGGCTTCTCCAATCAGCTAATCACAATTAAGGGATTTATCACTCTCCTAGTGGTATTGGGCGATGAAGAGCATAAAATAAAATAAAAACATGGTTGACTTTTTAGTGGTGAACCATTCGACTGTATATAATGCGATCTTTGGTAGGCTAATAATGCCAATGGCCAAGATGGTTGTGGCCACTTTATGCAATATGGTGAAATTCCCTACGCCTACCAACGAAGGATACATGAAATGTGATCAGTAGAAGGCCCCAAGAATGTCATATCATTTCTCTAAGGCTTACAGAAGAATAGACAGTTGTTCTTTCTCCTTCTCTTCTTCTCGCGTGCTACAACCACATCTAACAAAATTCTCTGACTGGGGTGAATCTAATTAAAAAAACAATTCTAGACTTGAAAGGTCTAGAGCTAGGATCTGAGGCAAACCTCCCAAAAGCTAGAGGTACAGAGATCACAGAGTCTCTATACTTAAATGTAGCAGATTCTGAAAGGGTCATAAAGATGGTTGCCACCCTCTTATCTGTAAAAAAAATAGTTGTTGAGCTCTTTACCAATTGATTGTAGGGATGTTTTTGCTTGGTCTACTTCTGATATGTCTGGCATCCACCTTCCATCATTTAACATTCTTTGGGGGTGGACTCTAACACTTGACCAGTAAATAAGAGAAAGCTATGATTCACCTCGAAAATAGTAGCAATAATTAGACAAGAGGTGAATAAATTGCTAACTGTCAGTTTGTTCATGAAGCCACCTACTCGGATTGGGTGTTAAATGTGGTAATGGTGCCCAAGCCTGGGAATAAATGGAGAATGTGTGCAAACTTCACGAATCTGAATAAATTTTGCCCGAAGGATAGTTTCCTGCTACCTTCAATTGATTGGTTGGTGGACTCTTCATTTGGTCATGAATTCATCAGTTTCATTGGTAACAGCATGCGTGAGTGGGCAAACAAACAATCTATAAAAGAATTTAAAAGCATGATTTTTAACTGCAAGCGTACAGTGTCAAATTGTAATATAGTTTTTTATTACCGCAAAATATGAAAGTATTCCGAGGATTTAACCAAAAGGATTGCCAAAATCAATTAATGGTGTTATTAAATCAATTATTTGAAAGCAAGTATTAATCTAATTGAGTCACAAATTAGTAGTGCAAACACAAATCGAATTGGGATAAGACTAATCCTAAATTTAGTATCTACTAGGAATTAAGGAAATTTCTATTTCTTATTTAAGCAATGTAATTTCGTAATTCTAAAATCAATTAATTAATTAACTATTAATTAAGCCAATATCTTATCCCGGTTGAATTATTTACTACCCTTACATAGGAATATCCTCTTAGTCTCTTCCTCCTTACCACCTAAGCTACCCTTTCGGACTCACTTACGAATAAGACTTTCCTCTCGGTCTTACCACTCGACACACATTTACCGAAACAATACATGACAAAGGATTGCCAAAATCAATAAATGGTGTTATTAAATCAATTATTTGAAAGCAAGTATTAATCTAATTGAGTCACAAATTAGTAGTGCAAACACAAATCGAATTGGGATAAGACTAATCCTAAATTTAATATCTACTAGGAATTAAGGAAATTTCTATCTCTTATTTAAGTAATGTAATTTCATAATTCTAAAATCAATTAACTAATTAACTATTAATTAAGCCAATATCTTATCCCGGTTGAATTATTTACTACCCTTACATAGGAATATCCTCTTAGTCTCTTCCTATTTACCACCTAAGCTACCCTTTTAGTCTTACTTATGAATAAGACTTTCCTCTCGGTCTTACCACTCGACACACATTTACCGAAACAATACATGACAAATTCTTCTATCAGTCTCCTTTGTCTACATATTCTACTAGAGACGTCAATTCTAGTATTTTAAGCAATTTGGCAAAGTTAAGTAAAATACCTAATTGAATAGAAATTAACATTGAATTAAATAATCGTTAATCAATTAATCTATACGAGATAATCATCAAAGCGCATAAATCATTCTTAATATCATACAAACATTCTATCAATTAAATGACTAACATAATATAAAATAAGAATGACAAAATTCCCATTTATAAATCCAGGTGATTACAAAGTTCTTGAGTAATCTCTACTTGCAAATTTTAATTGATAAAATAAAATTCCAACACATAGAATAAAAATAAAAATAATAAAAATTTTAATAAAATAAAAATAAAATATAAAACTGAAAACCTAATCTAAGAAAATTTCTAAGAGAAAATTCTAATCTAAAATCTCTACTAACTATCCATATCTAACTCTAAAACAAAATGTTATTTATATAGGAAATAACTCAAAGACTAAATTGCCTTTCATATTACTACAACGCTTAGGGCTTAAAACTAGAAAATGATCTCGAAATGCCCTTAAAACGTAAGTCAACACTCACAGGAATTGTCCCGATGTAGAGTCTGTTTTGATCCCCCATTGCGTCTATCTTCAATGTCACGACTTCCATAACTTGTGGTCGTGACTGTAACACCCCAAACCTGGCCCAAACATTATGATCGAATTTGGTATGTTACAGAGGAAAACATTTTGTAAAATTCCTTTAAGTCGATTTAAGTTTTGTCAAAACATTTCATTTCCAATTGTCTTATTAAAAACCCTTGAGGTGTGTGAAGCAAACAATACTTAGTTCGTTTAAAAATATATTAAGTCAGATTGTTTCCGATTTCAGATGTACCCGATGGCACAGAAAAACATTTTACGTTTGAATTTAAGAAAATTTGTGTAATCATTTTAAAGTCACTAAGTGATTTAAACAAATTATCCAAACATGTAAAATAATAAAAATAATCTTAGGAGGCCTTATTACAACTGAACAAATAAAACCAAAATAAAATAAAATAAAATAATTCAAAATCCATTTAATCCATATTTTCACTGCATGGCCACCTCGAGTCCATCCGGCTCCTCATCCGCGATCTACGAGTCACCTGAAAAATATTAAAGGAGAAGGTGAGTCACTGAGACTCAATGTGTAACCCTTTGGAATTATTTTGGGTTCGGCCGAATGGTCTATGACACTAACTTCATGTATGGCCGAATATAGGAGCAAGGAACTTAGGGTGGTCGATTGTCTCTTCGAGATTTAGGACTATCGTTGGTAACAGGTGTGTACATACACACTCTATAACTAATAACTGTGCTAAATGCATTGTGTATGCTAAACTGATTTGATGTAGATTTGGATTTAATACCATAAAGGTATAAGCAAGGATTCAGGTAAGTCCTTGTTGTTATGAGCTCTCTTATGATGCTTTTGGGAAGCATGACATATTTGGTATATGTGCTATATAATATATGTCTGAGGATAAATCTGTTGGATGTTGTTAAATAAACATATTGGCATGATATCTGTTGAATGCATACCATTGATTGATGTGGGATTAAACGAGTGGAGGGGGAAGTGATATTCGTGTCGACGGACACCAGTGGTTTGGTACCACATTTCGTGACTTCGGTTACCAGAGGTTTGGCACCTCATAGCGTCTCGTCCCGTGGCTTAGCACCACAGTGGGTTGGCCCTACAGATGACATTATGGGATTGACGCCAGTGATTTGGTATCACACGTGGGTTGGCCCCACAACTTATGATTTGTGACTTCGAGTCACCAGTGGTTTGGCACCACCAGTGGTTTGGCACCACAAAATTGATGGATATCGTGACTTTGAGTCACCAGTGGTTTGGCACCACCAGTGGTTTGGTACCACACGGGGTAGAGAAAGGCGTTTGGATGGCTAGGTTGGGTGCATGTTGAACTTAGTGCATGTTGACTTGTTATAAATTGTGTATGATGTTGCATTAAACCGAGGGAAGGGTATTGTTTCAGTTATTTTCATTTGGTTTTGTTGGGATTGTAAAAGGCCTTTAAAATTTTGCTTTGGTTATTTATGCTTAGATTTGATTTCTATTATGCCTTAACAAACTATTGGGTTGATATTGGATAAAACTTGGAAAGATAAGGTTTTCAAAACTACAAAGCGATGTGTTTTAAACTTTACCATCGGGTATCACGCTGTAATTAAAAATGAACGTAACTCAAATGTTTTCCAAACTTAAGATTTCTCCACACTAAGTCCAACAAAATGTTTTTAAGCAACTAAAAGGAATTACACGGACTTCTAAATGAGATACACTTGTTTTACTTATGGATTCAAAATAGTTTTCAAAATTTCCGGGTTTTCAAAAATGCACTATTGGTTTTAAACAATTCTACCCCAAGATTTTCACAAGTATAAGTACAACAAAAGGGTTTACCTCAAATTTTTACTCGGAAACCTAACCTCTCAAATACGATTTTCCCAGTAGCATACCAGATTCGGTCGTGGTGTATTGACCGGGTTTGGGGTGTTACAGCGAGCTCGGCTGTAGTTTTAGCCTTGAAGTGCATCTTCAACTCCCAATTAGTCTAAACACACCAATATGCAAAACATGACCCTTGTAGCATGGGGCCAAACCTTTCATCTCACAATTCGTGTTACCTTACGCGATTTATTCAATCTAAATGTGCCTAAGTCAGTCTAACTCTCGCAAAGTGAGAATTCTCGATAGAAATTCTCTAAGGTACCAAAAATAAGAGAAAGCAAGTCAAAGATAAAAGAGAGCTCTAAAGAATAGAATAGCCATAGGACAACAAAAACACACCAAGTGTTGAGTAAATGCTCTCAATTATTATTCACTACTAGATGAATTACCTTGAAAACTTCCTTGCCCTTCCACTCGCGGATTTGTAGCTCAACTCCTTGTGCTACTCCCACAGTTAGGACCTCTTTGGAATTCACCGAATTCATCGTCTTGGTTGATTTGCTAACTAAAATACAAAGTTTACCCACAACTTTCTTCGATATAAATAGGTTTGATGCCCCTGTATCAATAAGAGCACTTACTTTTCAGCTTTCGATGTTGATGTCCACAAACATTAACCATTTCTGCTTGTGCTTCCTTGTCGCTTTAGCAAAATTGAATATAATTTATCCAAGCTCATATAGGCTTTCCTTTTTAGGCTCCACTTTCTTCTCTTTATTTATCACAAATATCTTAGATTGCATTGGACAATCCTGCATCCTATGCAAACCACAACACGAGAAGCACGTCACTGGCTTCTTTTCACTCTCCTTGGCCTTCTTGGTTTCGACACCTATCGCTATCGAACCAAGCCTGGTGATCACTTTTTTCTGTCTCATTATCCTTTTTTATAGCTGAAAGCAATAATTGTTTTGGACAGTACTTCACCATGTGCGAATCGTCTCAAAGGAAGCATTTTATCTCACTCTCATTTTCCGTTGGGTTATTGTTGGTTTTCCACTTCCCATTTCGTGGCTTCCCATTGCCACCATTTTCAGCACTATCGTTGCTATACTCGCCATGTCTTCCTTCATCTTCCCCACTATTGCTTTAACATCCCCAAATTTTTAGCATTGGAACATCGGTTAGTAAATGATAAATCAATTAGAATTTGAGGAAGGCAGAAATTTGGAATTAACAATTCTATGTGACGGAGAAAAAGTTGTTAAAGGTATTCAGAAAAAATCTATGCATTGAGAGAAATAAATACAGGTATAGACTAAATTGTAAGACAGAGAAAAGAATTGGGGCTAAAGTAAGAAAATTAAGAATGGAAATGATGGAAATTATTAAATTGTATTTAGGAAAGATAAAGGACTAGATGTGAAAATTACCAAGAGAGGAATGACTCATCCATAGAATCTTGGGAGATGATGATGGGTAAAATAGTAATTAGTGAAATAAGATATTTTGAGACATAATGATTATGGGCAAAAGTGATGTTGTAAGGCTTAAGGATTAGTTAGCAATTTGACCATTTGCATTTAAAAATCATGAGATATTTTAGTGGAAATATGTAGAAACATGGAGAAAGATGATAAGTGCTCATCTTTTTGTTTTGAAACCCCAACCATCACTCTCCATCTTCTCTCCATCCAACTTTTTCTTTTATTCCAAATAAGTCCTTCCACCATTTTTGATTTAATCCAAGCTCAAAATCACTTATTTCTTTGATTTTTTTAGTAAAATCAATACAGAAGACTAGTGAATACCTTAGTTTCATGAGGAGAACTTCCAAAAGTGATTTGAAGGAGAGAGGAAGTAAAGATTAGAGTGAGATATCAAAAGATTAAGGTAATAAATGAACATCTTCATAACCTACATGTTTATTTCAATAAATTGTAAAGAAAAAGTTATTTGATTATAGTTTTAACATGTTAATATATATGTTTTGTTAGGAAAAATGAAGAAGAAAATGAAGAAAATTAGAAATAAAATGAAGAATTAAAGTAAGGGAAGACTCAAAGGAAGAAGGAGAAGAAGAAAACTTAATTTCCAGCCTCAAGTAGTAAGTACAATTAGAGTTCTGTTTATTTTAAATATGTTGGTAATGGTTGAATTTAATTAAATGAATAAATATTTTGATATGGTATTTAAACATAGGTTTACAAGTGGCATAAATAAAGAATACGACATGGCAATAATTGAATATAAAGAATAATGAATTGATTTTGTTTACTTAGTAAATTGTAATAGAAAGATAGATAGATAGATAGAAAGAAAAGTGAGAAAAAGCTAAGAGACGTGGAAATAACTAAATTGTAAAAGATGAGAAAGTTATTAGAATTAGAGTAAGTAAATGTATAAATGATATGGTTGTGTTATGAAAGTGTATGATGAAACATGAGAAAGACAATGACTAAATTGTTAAAATTATAAAAATGACATATGAAATGTATGATAAGAATTATTGGTGAATTATGGAAGTTTAATAAGTAATGAAATATTTTATAGGTATTAATGAAAGTGAAAGATACGATTATATGAATTATCGTTACAAGGACAAAATTGTGAAAAGTAAAATTAATAGGTAAAGAACATGATATGCATAAGTGGTAAATTACTGAATATTATCAGATGCTGAAATATGTTACATGTGTTATTAAAAGTAGAAACTTCTGCTCTATGAAATAACTACAAGGATTAAAGTGAAATAAATGTAAAATATTCAAGTTCTGTTCTAGAAAGTGAAAAAGTATTTGTATCTGACATAATTTGCTCTAGTAGACAAGATAAGAACTATTGGGATATAGATGGCATGCCATTAAGGAATATTTAACGTGCTTATCATGTTAATTGCACTTCAGTGCTTATCGTTACATGATTGCACTTTGGTGCTTATTGTTTATTTGCTTTGGCAGTGTTCTATTATACGCTTTGGCAGTGTTCAGTTCTGTTCCGTATATCCTACGTGTTCTATTTAGTTTACTAGGCCTCCAAAAAAGGTACAAGGTTTTTTTTTATGAATTATTGAATTTATAAGGACTGTATATACTTAAAGGTAAATAAATTGTGAAATATGAGAAAACACATGATAGAAATGAGGACGTAGAGGATGTAATTTGGGGAAATAAGGATAAGAATTGATTATGCATAAGTAAATAGTGGATAAAGAATAATTATGGTAAAAAGTGACTTAATGAGAAGACTTGTGAAATAACTTAAAATTATGAATTTCAAATACAAACAGGTCATTAAGTGATTTTGTGTATTAATAATTGAATAATTAAATTTCATTATAGATGAAATATAATCAAATTTCTAGTTGTACTTACTAAGCTAGCAATAGCTTAACACGTGTTTTATACACGTAGGTAAAGAGTAAAAAAGAAGAGACCTCTGAAGACTATGGCATCGCCTTACATCACATTAACGAATTCAGGGAAGGAGTAAGTTTTTACTCCGTTTATTTGGTAAATGGCATGTACCTAGGTGCAATGTAGAGTTAGAATGTCTTGTAGGACTAAAACATTATAAATTGTAAAATTTATTTAGTAAGTTCAAATGAAATCTTAGAAAGTTCGTAGTTAGATTTTATTTATATATATATTTGGTGTTGTAAGTATGAATTTTGGATGAATGGGGTCATTAGAAGTGTTTTGAACTGCACATAATGATTTAAAAGATTTCCCAAAGTATCCATACCAAGGGGTCAGGTATCGATACCTATATTTACACCGGTGTAAATAGAAAGTCAGAATGTTATTTTGGTATCGATATTGGATTTAAAGTATCGATACTTTGGCCAAAAATATCGATACTTTCACAAAATTTTTGAATTTATGAGATTTCGAAGCTAATTTTCGTATCAACACTTTTCAAATGTGTAGATACCTCTATTAGGTATCGATACCTTATGATAAAATATCAATACTTGACCCCTATACTATTTAAAAAAGCATTTTAAAATTATTTTCAAATGGAAATAATGAAACAATAATGACATTAAATCTTCAAGAGCACACTAATAAGTTGTAAAAGAAAAAAAAAATCTCATATAGTGTTCAAATTTCATAATGATTAGCCACAATCGCTTTGGCACCAAATGTAATAGTCCTATATCGGGTTTCGAAGGTCAGATCGGGTATAGGGGTGTTACAATTGCCCTTCTCAATAGGCTTGGAAGACTAAAACTTGTATTTCCTCAGAACAAGCTCGATTAAGGACTTTGCTACCGATATTGCTATGGCAAGATCCTAAACTCTTTGGCGTTACAACTCTTGCTTTGCCCATGACTTCAACTCATCCATAAAGGAGAAAAATTCCTCTTTCCAGCTCAAATAAAAAATTTGGAGCATCAATTCACTAAACTCTCACACATACTCCCTAACTGTACCTTGTTGCATAAGCCAATAAAAATTTGCTCAATCCTCGTCCTCAACATAATTTGGGTAAAACTGTGCCTTGAATTCTTCTTGGAACTCCTTCCAAGTCCCAATTGTGATTCCACCACGTTTCTCATCTGTAGACCTACGACGCCACCATAAAAGAGCAATATCAGTGAAATACATTACAACAATGTTTACCTTAGTAGCATCATCCGTAATGCCTTTGGCACAAAAGTATTGCTCCATTCCTGATAAGAAGCTATCCATATCTCTTATGGATCTTGTCCCTGCAAACTCTTTCGACTTCAGGACATCTATCTCACGATTGAGTGTTACACCCCATACTCCTTTTCCTATGAAGACTCGACACATGAAAAGATCTCCCTCAAGCTCCTCAATTCTCGTGTTTAATGCCCTCGTAGTGGTCATTGTTTTCTCCTTTAAAGCCATCACCATGGCCTCAAGAGCATCGTCCCTCACTGTTAGCTTATACTCGGTGTAACAGCCCGATTTTGGGGCTAGTCAGAACAGTGATTTCGGAACCACTAATCCGAGGCTGGAAAAATTATTTTTAATATTATTTTATGTGTTATAGCCTGATTATATGAGTGCATGAAAATTTTAGTAAATTAATTTTAGTGATTGCATGCTTAATTTTGAAAAAGAACTAAATCGCATAAAGTTCTACAAGCTAAAGGTGTCAAACAGCTATAGAACCTTAAATTGGAGGTCCTTAATGTGCAATTAGGCCCTTAAGAGAGTGTTGGTTGGCCATAGGGGACAAGAAAATGCAAATTGGTCAAAGTTGGTGGAATTAGGTGACTTAATTTCATGAAATAAAATAAAATAAAGAGAAAAAAAGATATCACCTTTCATATTCATCCTCTCCATCGAAAATATCAGCAAAATAGGGTTTTTGGAAGCTTGAAATTTTCAGCAACTTACAATCCTTGCAAGTACGTGATTTTAATGGTCATTCATGATAATTTTTGTACTTTTGGGACCCTTGTAGCATAATCTAGCTAATGAGGGGACTATTTTACACTATGGTTGAAAGTATAGGGTTTTTCCATGAGAGCATTAGTGTTGTTTGCTGAATTTTATGGAAGAAAATGAATCTTGGTTGTTAAATAAACAACTTTTGTGAAAGGGGTTTCCACAAAAACACCTAAAATGGACCTTTTTGTAAAGGTTGTAAAATAGGTAGTAAATGTGTGAAATAATTGGATTTGTGAGTTTCTATAAGTTTAAAATAGATTCTGCTAGGCTTGGTTAATGATGAAATTTGATGAAAACCGTTTTACGAGCCTAGGGGCAAAACCATAATTATGAGAAAGTCTAAGGGCAAAATAGTAATTTTGCAAAAGTAGGAATTTTGGAATGTCTTGATTTATGCAGTGATTAAATAAGTGAATTTGTCATTATAGATCAAGAAAAACGGAGTCCAAACCTAAACCGGGGGAAAACCAAGCTAGTAGACTAATTCAATCTAGTCGCCCACTTTTTGTATACTGAGGTAAGTCGTATGTAAATAATACAACTCTATTGTTATGAAGCATTAAACAATTGATATTGTATAAAATGTTTGATTATGGTTGTGAAAATGCATGATAAGAATTGAGGTAGTCAAAACTCTCGGTTGAACCTTAGGAATAGATTGGATATCCAAGCCATGACATTTGGGTGATATGTGTGCTAGTGTAAGACCATGTCTAGGACATGGCATCGGCCACATTATGAAAGCCAGTGTAAGACCATGTCTGGGACATGGCATCGACATTGAGACAAGAGATAGTGTAAGACCATGTCTGGGACATGGCATCGACATTGAGACGAGAGATAGTGTAAGACCATGTCTGGGACATGGCATTGGCTTTGATACGTGAGCCAGTGTAAGATCATGTCTAGGACATGGCATCGACATCGTACCTTCTTGTGTAAGGCTTGTCGAGTGTCTTTTGGTATTCCAACTAGTTCAACGGGTAATTTAAAATTTGTGTCAAAAGTGAGAAAAGTTACGACTATGTTGTAAGTGATACAAGTACCTACACGAAATTTATGAGAAATGAGCCCGATTTATGTTGTATGAATAGTAAGGATGAAAATGAATAAGTTATGCCTTTAATCATTCGATAATTATATGTAAGTTTATCATATGTTTTGAGTATATAATGTATGGTAATTGTTGTTAATTATTTACATGCGACTTACTAAGTTTTATGCTTACTCCCTTTTCTTTCCATTTTCTTTGTAACATCCCAAATTTGGGCCTAGTAGGATTGAGCCCAATGGGCCTTGAGCGTAGTAGCGTTTAAAATTTTTGGAGAACAAGAGATTGGCTTTAGTGCAAGTTGGACCTATTGGATAAGTGATTTTGGAATGTTAGAGGGCTTCTATGAAGTCCCGAGATCAAACTTTGGCTTTAAGGAAATTTTGGTTTTCTTTTTAAATGGACTTTAGAATTTGGATATAGATTTAAAATTAGTTGTGCATGGTTTAAGATACGAATGGGCTTGTGGCCCAGTGGCAAAGTGGCGCCACTTAAAAGCAGGGAAGTGGCGTCAACTGAGGAGGCCCAAATTTAAGTTGCATAAAGCCCAACTATTTTATCCTCCCATTCTCTTCTTTATTTTCGGCATTTTGGGTTTTCATCTTCTCTCTTTTCCTCCTTTTCTGAATAAAGCCGAAAACTCCCTTAAGCATTCTTTCTTTTCACATTTGTCTTCCATAGCCGAATCTGCCCTAGCCTTGCCGAAATTCTTCTTTTTCTTATACCGTTCCTATCACTTCTTTACGTTTGATATTACTCTTTTCTCTCAATCATCTCCTTCTCAAAAGCCGGAACTTTATAGATCTCTTGAGATCATCTTTTCTTTTTGATCTTCTCAAAAGCCGAAACTTTATAGATCTCTTGAGATCATCTTTTCTTTTTGATCTTCTCAAAAGCCGAAATCTTCTAGGAGTTGCCGAATTCTCTGTAAAGGTAGGTGCCGATTTCTTCTGATCTATTCTTTTTCTCTTTCGGTTTTTAGAAGACAAAGCCGAAAGGCTAATGGATTGTTGGTTTCTTGTGTTTACATTTGGGCGACATTCTGGAATTGAAGTAGATCGCTTAGATCTAAAAGCCGGAACTGCTAGTCTCTAAACCTCATATCTCTCTTTTCGGGATTTCAAGGTAAGGGGTTCTCTTTAGATTCTCGTTAGATTCACTGTCGTAATTGTGATCTTAACCATATGTTATGATGGTAGCAACTGATAAGGTCTTTTGATGGAATCACATGTCGATCAGGTGAAGGAAGGGACTGGATCTGTAAACCCAATCCCTAAGTTTAAGAAACAAGCAGTGTCAGCAGTTCGGGATTGGCCACCGGGTTGTGGACCGGCGTCAGAACAAAATCTTAGACAGTTAGCAGTCGTATCGGTTTCTGATAGTGTCGACATAGAAGGTCTTGTCTTGACTGTAATTAGGTGTGTAGATCTCTAACACACTAATTAATCTGTACTAAATATATGCTATGGACTAAAAGCCGGAAAAAGGTTGTATAGTAATCTGTACTAAATATATGTTCTAGGCTAAAAGCCAGAAAAATGTTGTGTAGACAGTCGGATTACCTAAAAAAGGGTAGGCAAGGGATGCCAGGTACGTAATCATAGAAACTTCTCTATGTGTATCGATGTATGTGATACACTATGAACTTTTAGGTAGTATATTGTTTTGATTCTGCATGTATGTGTGCATGGGATGGGGTTGATATGATGAAGGGGAAGAGCATGTTAATAGGTCACTTGGTGATCGGTGGTTAAACCACGAATTGTAAAATTAGGTCACAATAGTGATCGGTGGCTGAGCCACGTTATATTATGAGGTCACATAGTGATCGGTGGCTAAGCCACGTTAAATTTATACCTGATTGATAGGAATAGGCAGCATGACTATCGATATGGTGTGTAGCGGTTGGTGGGTTGATTGTAGAAATCCCCAAGGTGTGTTGGTTGGTACGGGCTGGTGTGTAGAGGATGGACTATTAGGTTTGGGTTGGGCTATGTTGCATGAAAATATTTTGTTGCCATTATGTATGGGCCAAGGCCCATAATGTGTTTGTGGGCCTCACGCCTTTTGTGTGTTTTCATGATTTGCACACTGAGTCTTGGTGACTCACCCTTTATTTTCCTAACTTTTCAGATGAGCAGTAGATCGTGGACATGGGAGCCGAGGCGAACTCGAGGGGCCATCAAGTTTTTATTTCCATAAATTATTTTTTCGGTTTTTCTTTAAGTTTTAATTTTGGGAATGTTTATGTAATAAGGCCCATAGCATAGGTTATCAATTTATATTTGTTAATGTCTTCATTCATTATAAACTTATGTTCTAAGGCTTATTTATAAGAAGAAATAAAAATGAAATTTTCAAACAAGTCGTTTTTAAAAAGAAAAACTTCAGAGGTTTTCTACAAATAACACTTTTTTAACGAATACCTACTTAAACAAATCGAGATTTCAAATCCCTTCAATGAGAAGTTTTCAACTATTAATCTGTAGCATACCAGATCTGGTCGTGACATTTGGGCCGGGTTTGGGGTGTTACATTCTTATAGTATCGCCAAGCTGGCTCGGGAATCAAAGGACGTCGGAGGCTCGATCACACTATCAATCTGAACATTTGGTATAGTTAGATTTAACATTTTGATTATGGCATGTATAGAGACTTGGTCTTTGTCAATTGTCATATTGTTTTGGCCAAATGTGTTGGCTTGTCTTGAAGATTGACCCATTTTGTATAAGGCCATGGATGATGGCTATTACTTATTATTGATATATGAAAATGATGATGTTTTTCATGAATATGCAAATTGCATGGTTGAGTATTTGGTATGTTAATGCATGAATGAGTAGGTTATTTGATATGGCTTATGTTGGTGCAAGTAAGGGTGACAGAAAGGGGCTGGTAAATAGCATTGTTTTTGTCCACACAAGTAGACACACGGGCGTGTGTCTAGGTTGTGTGTGACACACGGTCTGCCCCATGGGCGTGTAGTTTGGCAGTGTTTCCCCCTGCACCCTAAGTTGGCAAAACAGAATGCTCAATAGTAGCCACACGGGCTGAGACACGGCCGTGTGTCTCAACCGTGTGGAAGACACGGCCATAGGACATGGGCATGTGCCCAGGCCGTGAGAAGTCTACACTTGAATTTAGGAATTTAATTCACCACACGGCCTAAGAACACGTGCGTGTGCCTTGGCCGTGTGACCTTCTTGGGTTGATGACGTCAAAAACAGAATGTTATGGTTTTTGCACATGGGCTGAGACACGGGCGTGTCATGATCGTGTGAAAACCCCTGTAGGTTCGAATTGAGAAATAAATCCACACGGCTAGAGACATGGGCGTGTGTGACCACATGGTCTGCCCACATGGGCGTGTCCCTTGCCCCACGGGCGTGTGCCCCTGTTTTTAGTGACATTTTCCAAAGTTTTCTAAAGAACTAGATTTGATCCCGAAACATTTCTAAAATGTGTTTTAGGCCATGTAGGCCCATATTAAGGACGTTAAGAGAAAGTTTGAAAAGTTTTGAATTTGAACGAACTTTTATGACTTGGAAATGTATGTTAGTATGTGTTTTAAGAAAGATAACGCCTCGTACCCTTTACCGGCGTCGGTTACGGGTAAGGGGTGTTACACTCGGTGGAATTCATCCCTCCTTTCATCGTTCCCACATTGGAATCGAGAGACTCCAACACAAATTCCTTGAGCTACACCTTCAATGAGTGTAGCCCCTCGGCAGTGCGTCCATCGACTTCTTCGAGTGTCTCCCTCATGTCCCCCATAGACTCCTCGAGATTGACCATCCATCCTTCCAAAAATGGTAGCATGTCCTTCAGTCAGCTTGCTTTCTTGTCCCTCCCATGGGTCTTTATTGGCTCAATCTGATTGACAACTACTTTCATCATCTCGATCGATGCCTTTACAACCTTAGCTTGGATACCTACTGTCACGAGGCTAGACCTTTCATCTTGCAATCCGTGCAACCTTATGCGATTTATTCGATTCAAATGTGCCTAAGTCAACCGAACTCTTTCAAAGTGAGAATTCTCAATAGAAGTTCTCTAAGGCACCAAAAATAAATGAAAGCAACTCAAAGACAAAAGAGAGCTCTAAAGAATAGAATTGCCACAAAAAAGCAAAAACACACCAAGTGTTTGAGTAAATGCTCTCAATTAGTATTCACTACTAAAGAATGAAATACAATGGATGATTACAAATGAGGGGGAAGCTCTCTATTTATAGTTGAGCTCCCCCAAATCCAATGTACAGCTAGCTTTACATCGATGGATGAGATTGAAGCCTATCTACATTTAAGAGATTTATATGATCCCCAAAGATTACAAAATCAAATCTTATCAGATTTATATGATCCCCAAGGTAGCCTTAATATTTCATAAGTGTTTCACTAAGCCACCAAGGCTTTAAGTAGATGGGCTTCTCCATATGTTCTGCAAATTGAGCCAGTTCCAATGGGTCAAATGAGCACCATTTAATCGCTTAACCTCCATGGGATGCTCTTTGTGAATCGCTAATAGGCTTTGAACCGCGACCCATGACACTTGGACTATGTTAAACACTAAGAAACATGACAATTAAATATGGAATTTAATTTAATCAATATTATTAAAAATTTTCTTTTAAGTAAAATGTATTTTAAGTTTAACAATTAAGTATTGACTAATTTTAATATTGTAACGTTAAAATTTAATTCAATTGACTGAAAACAAATAGTTATATCAATTCCATAAATGTTTATAAATAAAAAGATATTTTATTTAAAATCAATTTAATATTTAACATATGAAAAAAACGAATTGAATAAATTTAAATGCAAAGGGATCCACTTACATTAAGCAGTTTTACATCCTTTCGTATCTCTTTTTACGGCTAATATTTTAACAATCTTGAATTTATCGATCTAATCGTACTTTTTATGTTTATAGATTTTCAAACTGATACAATATATGTATAATTCAATCAATAATATTGTATATATTAATAGTTTTTTAACATTTGAATTTTTTTCAGAAAAAAATAGTCATAAAATTTTAATTTACATCAAATTTGACATGTATGATATATATGAATGAAATAAAAAATATAATGGTTGGATTGTTAAAACATTAATCATATAAAAAATACAAAAGGTGTAATTTTACAGTGGTATAAATGAATCTCTCCTCAATTTAAATAAAAGATACTAAAGAAAGACAAAAGTTAGGTAATTGAAGTATAATTGACCCCATTAAAAAAAGTATAATTTACCCCAAGCAAGCCCAATGGCATGTAAGTGCTTTAAACGTGCTCATTGGGATGATTTTCATTGTTTTTCCTTTTTCTTTTGTTTTTAGGTATTTAAAAACTTACCCCCCTTTTTTTTACATTATTCTCATGGCTAAATAGGCTAAATATGTTGATTTTTTTAATTGGCCAAATAGGTCGATTTTGGAAAGTGTGAAAGTGCATCCAGTTGGGTGCACTGTCACATACTCTCTCTTTGAGCACCAATTTTTTAGGGTTTTTTTAGAGTTAGGCTTTTGAGGGTGAAGCTGTGAAAGTTTATAAGTAGATTTGAGGGGCCGAGGATGGGGCAATGCATCTCAGAACCCATACATTTCACATGTCATGCCTGGATAGGACCATTATCTTAGAAACCCATTCTATGGAAGTCAGGTTTCAGGTTGACAGTGCTTGCTATGGTCACGACTCAAAGTCTAAGTGGGGGTACTAACCGGCAGCGGTTATGCGATCACGGATTCAAGTATAACGGGGGCTAGTTGACGATTGTTATGAGGTCATGAATTCAAGCTTTTTGGATACCTACAAATGATGTCTTATATATACTATATATAAGATTGAATCCATAATCATAGGGGAAAACGAAGGGTTTTTCGGTGTAATCAACATAATTTTTTTCCTCTATTTCCAGGAACCTGGTATCTTCAACCTTTCATTCTTATCCGAAGGCTGATGTAACGCCCCAAAAATTTAAGTCTTTAATTTTTGCATGATATGACACAAATTGCTTGTTTGCTTTAATGGCTAAGTGATTTTGGTGTGTATGGGAGTGTTTAAGAAGCCTATGTTCAAGTCTTGGCTTTTGCAGAATTTTTGGTTTTGCTCTTAAATGAATCTGGACATTGGCATGTAGGCCTTATTAATAATTGTGCTTGTTTTATGACACAAAAAAAGCTTGTGGTCTAGCGGCAAGGTGGCGTGTTGTGTAACTGTGAGGTCTGAGGTTCAAGTCCTGGGTTGCACAATGGAGTATTATTTTGTTGCTTGAGCTGTGTAGGTAGTGGAGTTGGACTGAAACACAACTAAGGGGAGTTTGAATAGAAGTTGAATGGAGTTGTTGGGGGAGTTGAAGAGAAATCGGTGGAGTAATTCAAGGAGGGATAAGGGGAGAGATACTAGGAGAAAATCAAGGAGTTTGATTGAGAGGAAGTGTTGTGCCGTTTGGGGGAACTCTAACTTTGAGAATTCAGCTGGGGAAAATGTTTGTCATTTTCGACATTGGAGGAACATTTTGGTGTTAGCATCTGCCGAATTCTCCTTTTTTTTCTTTCATTTATCAGCTTTTGGTTCTTTTCGGTTTCTATCCTAGCTGATTCGCTCTTCTCCATTTTTTCATTTTCTTTTCTGAAATCTGGCCGAATAGTATATCCCTCCTTCCTTTCTCTATTTTTCTTTCGGTGTTCTTTTGTTTTTTGGGTTTTTGGCCGACTGTTCCCGTACTCTGCTGTGGTGTTGTGGTTTCGGTCTTGCAAGAGTTCTGACGAATTGGTAGGTACTCATAAGTTCCCTCATTTGATTCTCTGTTATTTCTTTATGTGTTCAAATCTATTTTCTTCTATCTTTTTTGAAAGCCGAATGCTTCTTCTTACATGTTCTAATTGCGATTCTTGTCTTTTCCTTGCGATGGGGTGGTTTGTTGGGTACTAGGTATTTTAGTGGAGTGAAAGGGTGCAAGTGATTGAAGCAATCAAAACCTTTTTTTTTCATCGTTCAGTTAAGGTAAAAGCATTATATTTGTTTTTTGAGCATAGGCCGAATATCCCTATGTTTCTGCAAGTTTGATATTCATGGATTTAAGACACTTGTGAATGATTCGACCTGATGAGATCTGTTGTTATTGCAGTAAGTCGGTAAGTAGCATTCGATCGGTTTAGTCAGCGATCTAAGAGGAGTAGATCACATTTTACTCAGTCAAGGTTGGGAGCTTGAGAAACTTGGAGCGGTTGCGTAAACAGGTGTGTATTCACACTGTTTTGACTGTAGAACAACAAAAGCCAAAAAGCCTAAAAGCTGGAAGATTGGGCTTTGAGGTCACATGGGTGTGTGAACGCTCGTGTGGTCAAACCGAGCCCATGAATCATGGGCATATGACTGTAGAGGCCTCCATGAGCATTTTCATGGTCTTAGGCCGTAATAGGCCACGTTGGGCCGAAATGGGCCGTGTGGGCCCAATAGGCTCGTGGGCCTCACACGGATGAAATCCACGATTTTGTGGAAAATACTGGACTGGGCTATGTTGGTCTCATAGCCGTGGCGAAATCTGAGCTGAATGGGCCACACGAGCGTGTGGACCCACTTGGGCCAAGTAACGGGCCTTGGGCCCATTTATACTGTTATGACCATTTAGGTTATCGGAGTCGCTCGAGGTGATTGTAGACCTCTCAAGAGGTCGATATCTGCACTGAGACCCCAAAGTAGGTGAAATGACCAAAATACCCCTAAAGGGTGAACTGACTATTTTACCCCTAATAAATGGAAATGACAGTTATACCTCTAAAGGTAGGTTGACTGATGTGTTCATGATTTGTAGATGACTGTTACTGATTATGACATTCTGCATATACGTATGATTTATGACATGACATACTGTATGGGGATTGGGATACTGTTATGGAGGAAGTACACTTTATTGGTGGTTTTGCCACATATATTATTACTGGCAGCTTTGCTACAATACTGTTACTGGCAGCTTTGCTGCGATACTGTTACTGGCAGCTTTCCTGCAATACTATTACTTTGGCTGGGTGGGTCGATTTTATCCTCACATGGTGTGTTGGTGGTACGGAGTGGTGTGTTGGCTGGATTGGGATGGGTTGCATTATTCACTTTCCTGGAATGGTATTGGGCTAAGGCCCACACTGTTACTGTATTGGGCTAAGACCCACACTGTACTATTACTGAATAGGGCTCAGGCCCAGACTGTTACTGCATGTTGTATACTGACTGATAGGGGACTACACACTGAGTTTTCGTAAACTCACCCTTTCCTTTTAACTATACAAGTAATCCTCAGCCATAGGCGATTTGGTGCTGTGTGGGACTCGGAGGTGGCCACACAACTGCAGTTGTTCTGCACTTGCTTTTATTGTAACACCCCAAACCCGGCCTAGAAGTTAGGCCCGGATCTGGCGTGTCTCAAAAAAAATGTTTGATAATTACAGCCTCTTTGTTAAAACCCAAGACACTTAAGCATTTGTGAACTACTTGAAAATGTTATTATCTTTAAAAACCCTTTTGGTGGCGAAAGCATATTTGAAATAAACAATTTACAAAAATGTGATGTTAGAAATAGAGTTGCAGAAGTATTTTGAAATCGTTGCGGAAACGTAGATAAAATACAAGTATTTTTGAGAGATTGATTGATGAGTCAACAATCAAGGTAGTGATCTTTAAAACTGTCACTTTTGAAAATATCGTAAATAATTTTGAAAGAGAATCTGAGTTAAATCATTTGTAAAAGTTTGTTATAAATTCCATAATTTAATCAACTTTGGAAACCATTATTTAAGTTTTTAGAAAAATTCTCGTTTTAAACAATTTAAGCAAAATACTAAGTATATCAACCATAAAGCAAATAATAAAAAAAACTCTAGAGGCCTTATTACAACTTAAACCAAAATACCAAAATAAGAAAATAAACGGAAATAGAAATTTAAAATTTTATAACACCATTTCTGAAGTACGGCCTCCACCGAGTCATCCATGGCCCAAGTCCACGTCACTGAGCATTACCTACAGGGATTAAGAAAAGAAAGGGGTGTGAGTTATAAGAACTCAGTGTATAATCCCCTTACCGTCATCCACTAGGCCTGAATCCATTTAGCAATCATCTTGGGCCTAAGCCCATTAACAAAGTAATAAATAAATGGAATGAATGCATGAGTGTATGCAACCCATCCCATCCAGCCAATCTCTCCCCCGTACCAGTCAATCTCTCTTGTGGGGATCAAGTCAACCCACCCCGCCAGTCTCTCCAATTTGCAGTCAAGCTGCCATTTATAATAATAATTCGCAGGCCAGTGGCCATTTATAACAAATTTCAATTGTGGGCAAGCCACCAGAATCACAGAGTATCATAGTCTCAAACATTTTGTGACAGTGCCACCGGAATTACGTCACTCCAACATTTTCCCAACCCATGCAAAATCATGTAAATGCATCATACATAGCAAATCATGATATTTACAAATATAACAACAATAATTAATTCAGACAAAAGTTCGGCCCATTAACACTTTGCAAATCAGCCCGTTAAGGCAATCTATCAAATCGGCCCATTAAGCAATATATCAATTTGGCCCATTAAGCAGTATATCAATTCGGCCCATTAACACTTTGCAAATCGGCCCATAAGGACATTTCAGTACATCGGCCCATAGGGGCATTTCGGTACATCAACCCATAGGGGCATTTCAGTAATTCTATCCATAAGAATATTTTCGGTAATTCGGTCATAAGGACATTTCGATAAATCGGTCCATAGGGACATTTCGGTAAATCGGTCTATAAGGACATTTCAGTAAATCGGCTCAATAGGGGCATTTCGGTAATTCAGTAATTTTACCCACTAAGGGTAATTCGGTAATCTCACAACCCAGGGATATTTCGGTAATTTACCCTCCAAGGGTATTTTGGTAAATTTCGCAAACCAGACTTAACTACTAATTTGGGGCATAAAAATTGAAACTGTCCATCCGCGTCATACTGACTAAATTGACTATAACTCGAGTTAGAAAGCTTGAAATTTAGATCTATAAATTTTCCTTGAAACTAGACTCATATATCGTCTTACTATAATTTTTCCAGAATTTTTGGCTTAACCATTTAGTACAGTTTACTCCTTAAAGTTTCTCTTGTTTCACTAACCAACGGTTCTGACCTCTCTTACCCAAAATTCAAATATCTCACTGTACAGTTTTCATAAGTTGCTCCCACTTGATTCTAATGAAAATAGGCTTACTAAGGAATCTATACATATAAATTATAACTCATTCACTTTGTACAATTTTATGTGATTTTTCCAAGACAGAACAGGGAACCACGAAATCAATCAGAACCAGTCTCACTAAAATTAAGATATCACAGAATATAAAATTCCTTTTCCTTCTCCGTTTCTTCCATATAAAATAGACACAGTAAGCTTTAATTCGATATCTTATTCACTTTCTAATTCCCTTTCTCCTATTTTTCATGATTTTTTGAAATCACGTCACTGCTACTGACCAAAACTGTTTCATTGCAAAAATATGGTTACCACTATGAATATACGCACGCCCGAGTGATCACGGATGCCGGTCTCCGGTTTTCTCTGGTATTTCAACCAAATCACAGAACATTTCATGCAAATGTTTAGAGAAGTGTGAGATTACACACCATTTCAAACATGTATTCAGAAAGTACAGGATTATTTGGATTTCCTAAAAACCACTCTTCGTTGACCCACTATATCCGAAGGATTAGCAAATAGAATATATCGAGTGATTTCATCCCTAAAACATAATCGATTAGTCAAAACTTCAATCCGATTTGCAACATAGCCAAATAGAGTTATAACGAAAAATCCAAAAATGAACCCTTTACCTTAATGATGATAGATCTTACTTCAAACGATTGACTTAAGACTAGAGAGGAATCAGCAAGAATGTGCTTTATGACCACACACTAGAACACTACGAAAGGAAAGATGATCACGTTTAGAGAGAATAGAAGAAATGATTTTTTCGGTTAAGAAAACTATCGCAAGACAAGGGCACAAAATTCGGCATGGAGAAAAGAAAAATACAATGATAGAATAGAGCCACTTACCGGTTCGATCAAGGAAGATGTGTCAACTCGCAAGATGGAGAAGAGAAGGTGATTGAAATTCGGCTATTGATGAGGAAAGAATTAAGAAGGTTTTGGCCAAAACAAAAGAGAAAAAAGGAGTTGGTAAAGCAAAATGCCAAAATGAACAAAGCTTTGCCAAGTAGCCAAGAGAAATTCAGCTCTCCCACTTCCTCCCTACCAAAACCTTGTATCATCTTTTCCAAAAAGATGATCATTGACCATATAAAAGCTTTCCAAAACATTCTCCCACAAAAACGGCCACATATTCCCCTCCCTTTCCTTTTTCATTTGATTCCTTTCCTTACCTTCATCCTTTCCTTATTTCTTTAGCCATCTTTCCAAAAATTAAAAAGTCTTCCTTACCATAATTAGCCTTGACCGACACATGGAAGAGAAGCACAAAAATTAATCCAAAATGCAATAGATGGGATTCGAACCTCATACCATTAGTACACTCCACACGCCACTTTCCACCTTTACCAATAGACTCCTTGTGCTAGCAAAATGCACACTTATTTCCTTAAGTCTTAATGCCACTTGCCTTCTCCCCTTAAGTGCTCAAATACAAAAATTTACCTATAGCCTAACTTGAACCCAGAACTTCCTAGAAACCTCATAACTTTCCAAAATCACCTTCCTAATAAGTCCAACTTGAAATAATGCCGTTCTCATATTCTCAAAAATTTTAAACACTCCTACGCCCAAAGCCCATTGGGCCCAATTCTTCTAGGCCCAATTTCGGGATGTTACATTTATTTAAATTTAAAGTTTGTGCTGGGTTTTGTTTATGTAATAAGGCCATTTATGCTTGTTTAAATTCTTAATTGGGGCTTTTGGTTACTTATTTTAAACTTCTAGTTTAGGAGAAAGCAAATTTTCAAAATAATTACCATATTCAAAGACACGATATTTAAACATTAGATTTTTCAAAAGCTTCCGCGTTTTTAAAATCAACCTACTATAACAATAGCAGATAATAAGGCAAACGCTTTTACTAGATGATTTGTTAAATAGTAGTAAAGGGGTTTTTAAAACTTAGAAACGAATTTTTACCAACAAGTCCAATTTTCGAAAGACACTTCAATGTGACACGCCAGATTCGACCATAACGTCTAGGCCGGGTTTGGGGTGTTACAACTGACACCGAGGTGGGTACAATAGGGCTCTTAGGCGGAGAGCGGATGTTCCAGTGGAGTAAAGGTCAAACTCAGGTCGGCACAATTATTAATGTGTTTAACAACAACAACTGTTGTCGCCCCGAAAGGAGCATCACCTTTACTCTATAGTCATAGCTGCTGCCCGCTTGAGAGTCGTCAAGTGTCCATGACGGTGCCAAATTTCGGATAAGAAGGAAGGTTAAAGATACCGATTGTGTGGAAATGGAGAAAAAATTATGTCGATTATAGCGAGAAGCCCCGCAATTTTTCCCTATGATTATGCCCTCAAACTTCTATTTGTTATTTATAAGGCAACATCTCAGGGTATCA
Organism: Gossypium australe; assembly: GCA_005393395.2. Classification (NCBI taxonomy): domain Eukaryota; kingdom Viridiplantae; phylum Streptophyta; class Magnoliopsida; order Malvales; family Malvaceae; genus Gossypium; species Gossypium australe. The sequence continues at coordinate 132,298,881 of CM016616.1, read as the reverse complement.
AAAAAGTTTAAGGTCGTGCTTGCATAACAACTGTCAACTGGCTCCTTAGCTATACTCTGATACATGACCTCATAACGATCATTGACCGAGACCTCTACATAGTCTTCCACCCGTGACCGTGTAAAGCATTGTCACCTTGGAACCTGACTTCCACAGGATAGGTTTATGAGGTAATAGTCCCATATCAGTAGGATATATGAAATGTGTGTGTCTCGGAGCGATATCACATCTCCAAAGACTTAAGAATACCTCAAATAGTAATAAATGTTGTCGATAAAAATTTTAAACATTGAAGCGAGGAAAAAAATAGAGAGAGAGAAATATTGTAAAGTGGAGGGATAATGGTTGGGAGAGATGATGGTTTTAGGGATGATGGAGTGGAGAGAAAGCCCCCGTTTTATAGACACGAAAGAGGGATGAGATAGGAAAGAAAAAAACAACCCTTGGTTGAAAACACGTCACAAAATAGTCATTTTTATCTAATATCTGAAAGAGGTGCCTTAAATCTTACTTTGGATTCCCAGGATCAGGACACTTTGGCAGGCTTTGAATGGTGGTGGACAAAAAAACCATCCAACTAGGCGAGCTTTCCTGTTGACATGTCAGGAAAGTGCGCCAATCTGGATGCGCTTTCTTTGTATTTAGTGGAAAGTGCATCAGGCTAGGCACGCTTTCCCTAACATCTCAACAGGAAAGCTCGCCTAGCTAGACGCACTTTTTGTCCACCACCACTTAAAGCCTGCCAAAGTGCCTTGATCTTGAGAATCTTAGGTACTTTTTCAAGCACACCGAAGGCTCTTTCAAGCACGCGTCTGCTGAAATTGATTCTGCTGAAAGGCATTTTCAAGCACAAAAGACCCTTTTAGTTATTATTATTCAATAAAAATACATTTTGATGCACGCCTTCCCCCTCTCCTCGTTCTTTTTTGCTATTAAACTACTGAAGTATTCAATACTTACACACAAGCATACTCGTTATTTTTTGAAGAGTTACATTGCGAATGTTTTCTACATTTCTTTGGATAACGATTTGAAGATTTTTTTTAAAATATTTAATTCGTTTTAAATTGAAATGAGTCAACGAGTGAAATCTGTAATTTATTAAAACGATCAAATTTGCAATACGGACGTCAAAGTCATATTTGCAGGAGCTTAATCTGTGGAATTGGCTTTCAACCGTACCATTCAATTGCATTAGCTATGGACTAGAATTGGGAGGAAAGTTAGGGGTTCAAGCTGGGAAATAATTTCAAGTTTGAAATGTAGATATTTGGCATTAATTGACCCCTATAAGTATGAGTTATTTGATGTGAGGCGGTCATAGATTCGCACTACTTAGGTGGAAATGCTATAATAGAGTTATATGTCGATTTTGTCGAGGTTGATGGAGCTGGTCCATCTTCAACCAATGTTGCGGCTAATGTGAGAACCAAAACAGAAGTAGAAAGTCCTACAGCACGGTTGTGCAATGGGTTCACTGCTTTGTTAGAAAGCTCCCATTATTATGCCCCTGAATCATCAATGGAAGACATTCTTCAGTTTCTGGCATTGATTTCAACTTCGACGACCATTATTAATCGGGGTATGAGCGTAGCCTAAACCTCGACACCCGGGCATGACATTCAGTCAGTGCATTTGATTTCAATTTTGGTGGTTCGATGTCTTGGGGCGGAAGCATTTATACCAGTATGCCATCAACCTAGACCGGTTGGCAATTTGGTGTAGATAATGATCGTAACATGGGGTATAGAAGAATTGATGATTTATACGTTCTTGTAACATCCTAAACTTTTGGGCCTATGCGTTTAGTGGGTGGATATGTTTAATGTGTTAATCTAAGTGTTAGGGGTCCAAATTGGGCTCAGGCTTAGGTAGAGGCCTTGATTAAAATTATTTGTTTGGGCATTATAGGGTTTAAAAGGTAGTATCTGTGTTTAAAATACCAAAGTGGGCTTGTGGCCCAATATTAGGAGGTGACGCCACACAAGGGAGTAAGGGGCCCAAATTTAAGTTTCATGGAGCCCAATTCTTTTAATTTAAGTTAGCTAGTTTCGGCATTTGGGTTAGGTGGAGTGGATGGCAACAAGGCTAAAAAATAGGAGGATTTATATGAATAGGATAATGTAGATATTATAGTTGATAATATGGAAGATAAAAGGAGAAAAGATAGGAGCTATCTGCAAGGCTAGGTGTTGGCCCAAATTCCATCACCTAGAGGAGTAAAGAATTCGGCTACTTCATGGAAAAGGGGTGCCGAATTTTTCCCTTTTTATTAGCCTGATTTTTAGTTATCAGGAAGGGTACTTTACGGTTTTTGATAGGAGTGCCGAAATTTCTATAAATAGGGGGGATATCTCATTGCTTCTGGCATTTAAACCCTAATTTCCTTTTCATTCTTTGTGCCGAAATTCTTAGTCTCTCCCTCTACAATTTCTTTTCTTTAATTTCTTCAAAAGCCGAAACCTCTCCCTTCACTCTCTTTTCCATTCTTTTCCTCTTATGCCGATTTCTCTAAAAAGCTGAAATCTTCATAGTTTTTCTCTATTCATCCCATTTGTGAGTTAGTTCTATTCTTTCAGCATTTAAATCATTTTCTTTGGCATTGCCGAATCTTCTCTCTAGTGCTAGCCGAATCCCCTGTGTTAAGGTAAGTGTAGACTTCTGTTAGTTTCTCACGTTTTATTTCAGTTTTTGAAAGGCAAAAGCCGAAAAGCTAATAGTTTAATGGTTCTATGTTGGGCGGCATTCCGGGATTTGAAGGAAACTTGGTCGTCTAGATCTAAAAGCCAAAAATTGTTAGTCTCCAATTTCGGGATTTTAAGGCAAAGGAGAGAATCCCTAAGTTTAAGAAACGAGCGGTATCTGTCGTTCGAGATTGGCCACTTGGTTGTGGATCGGCTTCTGAACAACACCTTAGGCAGATAGTAGTGGTGTTGGCTACGGATAGCGTCAACTTAGAGGGTCTCGTTCTAACGGTAATCAGGTGTGTAGATCCTTATCACATAAGTTTTATTTTGTATTATACCTGTTAGGGGCTGAAAAGCCAAAAAATGAGGCTGTATGAACAGTCGTGTGTAGATCTCTAACACACTAATAATCTGTATGAATATATGTATGTTTATGTTATGGGCTAAAAAGCCGGAAAGTGGTTGTGTAGACAGTCGAATGAAACCCAAAAAGGGTTAGGCAAGGAATGCCAGGTACGTAATCATAGAACTTCTCTATGTGTATCGATGTATGTGAAAGACTGTAATCTCTTAGGTAGTAGATTGTTTGATTTTGCATGAATGTATGCATGGGATGGGTTTGATATGAAAAGGGGAAGAGCATGATTGGTCACATGGTGATCGGTGGTAGAAAACCCACCTAATGAAATGTTAGATCACATGGTGATAGGTGGTAGAAAACCCACCTAATGAAATGTTAGATCACATGGTGATCGATGGTAGAAAACCCACCTAATGAAATGTTAGATCACATGGTGATCGGTGGTAGAAAACCCACGAAATGAAATGTTAGGTCACTTGGTGATCGGTGGTAGAAAACCCACGTTAAAATTCCTGATTGATAAGGAGTAGGTAGTATGACTGTCGATATGGTTTGTAGCGGTTGGTGGGTTGATTGTAGAAATCCCCAAGGTGTGTTGGTTGGTACGGGTTGGTGTGTAGAGGATGGAATTCTAGGATGGGCTTTGTATCATTTATTATCTATCATGTGATTATGATTGTTGCCATTGTATATGGGCCAGGCTCATAATGTGTTTGTGGGCCCAAGCCTTTTATGTGTTTTCGGGATTTACACACTGAGTCTTGGTGACTCACCTTATTATTTTTCCCTAACTTTGCAGATGAGTAGTAGATCGTGGACATGGGAGCTGAGGCAGACTCGAGGGGCCATCAAGTTTTTATCTTTATAGATTATTTCGGCTTTTCTTTAAGTTTTCAATTTTGGAGTATTTATGTAATAAGGCCCCATAGTTTACATTCACCTAAGTAGTTTTTAATATTTACAACTTATTAAATTTTGCCAAAGGTTTATTTACTCAAAATAATAATAATACAAGGTTTAATTTACAAATGTCACTTATTTATTCAAATATTGTTTAATTAACCTACGTTTTCCGAAACCAACAAAGAGAAAGTTTTCAATGTACAACCCGTAGCATACCAGATCTGGTCGAAACTTGTGGGCCGGGTTTGGGGTGTTACAATTTGGTATTAGAGAACAGTTCAAAACTCAGGCTGTGAAATGGGCTTAGTAATGTTTTGTAAAGTTGATGTGAATTTGAAAAAAATTCTGGAAGAAGATATGGCCTTCGAGTTTACCGGCACTCGATCCACGCGGGTAAGTATTCTAACCCTTGATGTGATATACTTGTTGGGTTGATGGGCTTTATAGACGTAGACAAGTATGATAGTATTGATGGACCTTAGGCTTAGTTAAACAACTTTTCAATTTCATAAGACTTAATTCAACTAAACAAACCCGTGAACAAGTCGCTGGGTTAGGGTGTGGCAACAGGCATGCGCATGTTTAGGATTGGATTCAGGGAGAGCTTGGTACTTAAGCAGTCCTAGTGACTCACCTCCTCTTTGCTGGAATCCTACCTGGTGCGTAGTGACTTTTCACCTTATCCACGAGGACTTGTTGATGGGCCAAAATCTATAATTAAAACCCGAAAGGGACCAGCCACCCTATTTTGCAAAATTTCAAACTACCCCTGGTTTGTCAAATTTTCAAAATACCCTTGATTTATGAAAATATTCTCGAATACCCTGGATTCGTAAAACTACCAAAACTTGTGGAATTACGGAAACACTCCGATTGGCAAGATTTTCAAAATACCATTGGTTTGTGTAGATTTTCAAAACAACCGTGATTTTATGAAATACCCATGTTTTGCAAATTTACCTGAAAACCCTTAGATTTACAAAAGAACCCGGTTGGCAAAAATAAATCTTCCAAAGTATTCCTGTAAAAAAAAAAAAAAACCCAAGACACCCCATTTTAAGGAAATTACAAAATACCCATGAAATGAAATGTTAGGTCACTTGGTGATCGGTGGTAGAAAACCCATGTTAAAATTCCTGATTGATAAGGAGTAGGCAATATGACTGTCGATATAGTGTGTAGCGGTTGGTGGGTTGATTGTAGAAATCCCCAAGGTGTGATGGTTGGTACGGGTTGGTGTGTAGAGGATGGAATTCTAGGATGGGTTGGGCTTTGCATCATTTATTATCTGTCATGTGATTATGATTGTTGCCATTGTGTATGGGCCAGGGCTCATAATTTGTTTGTGGGCCCAAGCCTTTTATGTGTTTTCGGGATTTACACACTGAGTCTTGGTGACTCACCCTATTATTTTTCCCTAACTTTGCAGATGAGCAGTAGATCGTGGACATAGGAACCGAGGCGAACTCGAGGGGCCATCAAGTTTTTATGTTTATAGATTATTTCGGCTTTTCTTAAGTTTTCAATTTTGGAGTATTTATGTAATAAGGCCCCATAGTTTACATTCACATAAGTAGTTTTTAATATTTACAACTTATTAAATTTTGCCAAAGGTTTATTTACTCAAAATAATAATAATACAAGGTTTTATTTACAAATGTCACTTATTTATTCAAATATTGTCTAATTAACCTACGTTTTCGAAAACCAACAAAGCGAAAGTTTTCAATGTACAACCCGTAGCATACCAGATCTGGTCGAAACTTGTGGGCCAGGTTGGGGTGTTACAATTTGGTAGCAGAGCCCAGTTCAAAACTCGGGTTGTGAAATGGGCCTAGTAATGTTTTGTAAAGTTGATGTGAATTTGAAAAAATTTCTGGAAGAAGATATGGCCTTCGAGTCTACCGTCACCCGATCTACGCAAGTAAGTATTCCAACCCTTGATGTAATATACTTGTTGGGTTGATGGGCTTTATGGAAGTAGACAAGTATGATAGTATTGATGGACCTTAGGCTTAGTTAAACAACTCTTCAATTTCATAAGACTTAATTCAACTAAACAAACCCGTGAACAAGTCGCTGGGTTAGGGTGTGGCAACAGGCATGCGCATGTCTAGGATTGGATTCAGGGAGAGCTTGGTACTTAAAGCAGTCCTAGTGACTCACCTCCTCTTTGCTGGAATCCTACCTGGTGCGTAGTGACTTTTCACCTTATCCACGAGGACTTGTTGATGGGCCAAAATCTATAATTAAAACCCGAAAGGGACCAGCCACCCTATTTTGCAAAATTTCAAAATACCCCTGGTTTGTCAAATTTTCAAAATACCCTTGATTTATGAAAATATTCTCGAATACCCTGGATTCGTAAAACTACCAAAACTTGTGGAATTACCGAAACACTCCGGTTGGCAAGATTTTCAAAATACCCTTGGTTTGTGTAGATTTTCAAAACAACCGTGATTTTATGAAATACCCATGTTTTGCAAATTTACCTGAAAACCCTTAGATTTACAAAAGAACCCGGTTGGCAAAAATAAATCTTCCAAATTATTCCTGTAAAAAAAACCAAGATACCCTATTTTGAGGAAATTACAAAATATCCACGAAATGAAATGTTAGGTCACTTGGTGATCGGTGGTAGAAAACCCACGTTAAAATTCCTGATTGATAAGGAGTAGGCAGTATGACTGTCGATATGGTGTGTAGCGGTTGGTGGGTTGATTGTAGAAATCCCCAAGGTGTGATGGTTGGTACGGGTTGGTGTGTAGAGGATGGAATTCTAGGATGGGTTGGGCTTTGCATCATTTATTATCTGTCATGTGATTATGATTGTTGCCATTGTGTATGGGCCAGGGCTCATAATGTGTTTGTGGGCCCAAGCCTTTTATGTGTTTTCGGGATTTACACACTGAGTCTTGGTGACTCACCCTATTATTTTTCCCTAACTTTGCAGATGAGCAGTAGATCGTGGACATGGGAGCCGAGGCGGACTCGAGGGGCCATCAAGTTTTTATCTTTATAGATTATTTCGGCTTTTCTTTAAGTTTTCAATTTTGGAGTATTTATGTAATAAGGCCCCATAGTTTACATTCACCTAAGTAGTTTTTAATATTTACAGCTTATTAAATTTTGCAAAAGGTTTATTTACTCAAAATAATAATAATACAAGGTTTTTATTTACAAATGTCACTTATTTATTCAAATATTGTCTAATTAACCTACGTTTTCCGAAACCAGCAAAGCGAAAGTTTTCAATGTATAACCCGTAGCATACAAGATCTGGTCCGATGATAAACCGTAATATATACATATTTTAATCCCAAATTTGGCATACTTTTGGATGATTTATCCCCTGAATTGTGGAATTTGATGCTTTTAATCCTTTAATTTCATGTTTTATACTTAGGAGAGCACCGGAGGATGAAAAGAAAGAGAAACGGGCCAAAAATGGAGAAAATGGCCAAAGTACGGAATCCAAACGGCCGTGCCTCTTTAAACAGACCCGGACATGGCCTGGACTCGATTTACACGGGCGTGCCACACGGGTGTGTCCCTGCAGTGACCTGTTTTAATTCCATTCGGATTAGGATACTTAGGGGCAAAGAAAGACATTCTGGAAGCCTATATAAACACCCTAAGTGTGACCTAAAAAGGGGGCGTGTAGGTAGGCCGAGGAGCCAAGCCAGAGAGGCCAATTTGTGGGATTTACTCAAAGACAGCCAGTTGATTCATCTCAAGAAGCCGGAATCATACTCAAGACAGAAGATCTTTCCTTCAATTTCCTTCGGAGGTTTTAGGCTTTTTCTTATGTTTTGTTTTATACTTTTTTCTGAGATGTATTCTTTTATAAACATGAACTAAACCCCTCAAATACCTGAGGGGGATGAAACCTAAGACGGATCTTGTTATTGTTTTCTGAACTATATGATAAATACTTGATTTGTTCTTAATTATGTGTTCTTAATTCTTGTTTTAATATTTTAGGATACTGATTCAAGTATTGATGTGCTTAGGCAGTGGAGGAAAATTCCCTGTTTAAGAGTAGATCTAGCATAGTTAAGTGGAGTTGATCGCACCCCTAGAGTTATGATGATGAAAATTTGCCGGATTAGAGTCAAACCTAATATGGGAGTCCATAGATCGATTTAATGCAATTCTAGGGGTTTTAATTAGAAAAAGATTTCATTAATCAACCTAGGGTTAGGCGTTAGTAGCCTCGAGAGAAGTATTAATATAAATTAGGGAATCCTAAGGATCAAGTCAAGTGAACAAATCGTCTGGTTCAGAGTTAAATAACAAGTGAAGTCTAGGTGGATTCTTCCTCGGGTATTGTCTTAATCGATTGGTTTTTCCCAAAAGTATTCTCTCAAATTCATTCTTTGTGTCTTAGCATCTTTAGCTTAGTACTTAGTTAGTTTTAAATTAAACAAAAATTCCCTTAATTCTTAGGCTAAATAATAAAAAGATAGTAATTACTAGTACTCTTGGTCCTTGAGGATACGATACTTCCGGTCTTGCCAAAGCTATACTACCAAACGATAGGTGCGCTTGCCTCAATCGTTGTCACAGTTAATTTCTAGGCTTGATCATTCTTTATATAAATATTAAGACTTTCTGACACGATCAAGTTTTTGACGTCATTGCCGAGGACTATGATATTAGGAACACTTGATTTTTATTACTTTAGCCATTATTTTAATTTATTTTTTATTTTTACTTCTCTAATTTTTCTTTTCTTTCCTTTGCTTCTGATAGGTTTTTCTAGTTTATGACTAGAAGGAACCCGTCAGGACCCTTGATTTTTTGACAGCGATATAGAAGGTATCGTTCGTAGAAACAGAAGAGAAATAAGGTGGAGCTTACAATAAATAGAAGAAGAGCAAGAGGACGATACCAATACTACCGCAGAGATGGCTGATAACAATCCGCTACCTCCTGTGGTTGTCGCAAACCCGGTGAATAAAAATCCTGCTCCTCGTACTATGTTTGATTATGCTAAACCTAATTTAACAGGAATTGAGTCAAGTATTGTTAGACATGCTATTGCTGCGAATAATTTTGAACTAAAACCTAACACAATTCAAATGATACAACAATTTGTTCAGTTTGATGGTTTGCAGGATGAAGATCCAAATAATCACTTGGCGAATTTCCTAGAATTTTGTAATACTTTTAAAATAAATGACGTTTTTGATGATGCCATTCATCTTCGGTTGTTTCCCTTTTCGTTGAGAAACAAAGCCAAACAGTGGTTGAACTCGTTACCACGAGGATCAATCACTACATGGGAACAGATGACCAAAAAGTTTTTGTTAAAATATTTTCCACCGACTAAAGCGGCTAAGTTGAGGAATGATATCTCTTCTTTTATGCAATGGATGTAGAGACACTTTACGATGCATGGGAGAGATACAAGGATCTATTGAGAAGGTGCCCACACCATGGATTACCCTTGTGGCTACATGTTCAAACCTTTTACAATGGTGTGAACCCCTTTACCAGGCAGTTGGTTGATTCAATCACGGGCAGAACTCTAAATAACAAAACACCTGAGGCTGCCTACGAATTCGTTGAAGAGATGTCACTAAATAACTATCAGTGGCAAGTTACAAGGACAAGGCCGACAAAAGCCGCCAGTGTTTTCAACCTCGATGCAGTATCCATGTTATCAAATTAGGTAGAACTTTTAAGCAAGAAAATTGATGGTTTATGTGGTTCTTCCCAGGTACATTCAGTGATGCAATGCGACACAAATGGAGGAGGGATGAACAACACAAAATATCTGCCTTACAACCCGAACACTGAAAACGAGCAAGCTCACTAAATGGGTAACAATTTTAGACCTCAAAATAACCCTTATAGTAACACTTACAATCCAGGTTGGAGGAACCATCCCAATTTTTCATGGGGTGGTCAAGGAAACCAAAGACAACAACCCCTCCCAAGATTGCAACAACAGCCCTACCCATAGGAAAAGAAGCCGAACCTTGAAGAGATGCTAACAAAATTCATCACGGTGTTAGAAACTCATTTCCAAAACACCGAGACAACACTTAAAAATCAACAAGCATTGATTCAAGGGATCGAGAACCAGTTAGGAAAACTTGCCAAGATCATATCAGAACGACCACAAGGCAGCTTTCCAAGCAACACTGAAACAAACCCAAAGGAGCAACTTCAAGCCATAACAGCTCATGATAGTGAAGGGTTAGATGAACCAAAAATAAGCCAAGAGAATGTGGTAGAGGAAGGTAAGGTTGAGGTAAGCCAAGACAAACCAAAACTGGTAATTAAAGAGTACCAACCACGTGTGCCATACCCCAATACGATGAAGAAAGACAACACAAATGAACAATCCAGTACATTTCTTAAACTTTTAAAGAAGTTACATATTAACTTACCGTTTCTTGAAGCACTTTCGCAGATGCCAAATTCAAGGAAATTTTTAAAAGAGCTTTTAACAAACAAATGGAAGTTAGACGAGGAGTCGCATGTGGAACTAAATGCAGTGTGCTCAGCAATTTTGCAAAATAAACTACCATGAAAATTAAAAGTGTAACACCCCTTAACCCGTACCCGTCGCCGAATTAGGGTTATAAGGCGTTACCGAACTAGACACAATTTTTCACAGTCATTTATGGAATAAACCTAATAGGCATATTTACGTTTTTCCATATCCACGAATAATGAACAAGACTTACTTTACAAAAAATGTTCCATAAAGCAATACATCATAACTCCTAATCTATACAAGTTTCGAATCAAGTTTCCACCTAACAACCCCAAATTTCGTATGTCAAACATATATGATACATCCATCTCATTAACCGAATATCAGCATATTATTTTATACATTCTGCAAATATGCATATTAAAAAGGATTGGTCCATGATACTTAAATAGCTTATCATTCACACTTATGACACTCGGACAGTATAGCATGACCAAACAAACACATCATCCTACCATAATATGCGAAATGTCCCGAAAACATCCATGTCAATCCATAATTTTCAATTCATTTTACCCTATTAATTCATGGATACAAGATCATTGAATAACCTACCAAACACACATGATATGTGACTAATTCAAATTATATATATAAATACAGCCAATCCATTGACCATATATCCGGTTCTCAATATAAAACTTCAATGATCAACCCAAAGCATTAGTATATACATTTTCATGATCATCTTTGAATTATACCAAGCACATAATAATCTAAGTGGAGATATTCACACGACATAATAAGCATACTTACACATATATATGATCATTTCTATACAACTACATTTAACTTCCAAGCATTATAAGCATACATCTTATACCAAAGATTAAAACAGACCATTATATCAAACATATAAACGATGCTTAATCCCAAAGTAACAGCCTTATTCGCAAGGCCATATATATACATTTACAAAACCGAACATCATTCATTACTTATCAAAATACAGCCTATACATGCGTTTGATTCAAAAATTAAACATATATATATACACCAAAGAGAGTGATAGTGTGGTCGACTTTCTTGATGATCCCCTGAGCCCGTAGTTGAATCAAAGATCTATAAAACAGAAATACAAACACATACAGAGTAAGCTCACTAGCTTAGTAAGTCTTAAGCAAAAGATAGTTCACTAACCAAGCACTTTAACATTTTAATCAATAAATGTAGGACATTGTATATGTATACTTTGATATGCAATTGATACAAAACCGAATACTAGTAATATATTAACTCAATTACTTATACTTCACTACCATCAACCTGCAACTCATCAAAGCACAAAGTACATATATTACATGAATCGCATGTTTATAATCATGTAAATTCAACATTCATATCCATTACATTATCACACCAACAATTCTATTATTTCTATATTCATACACGTCGATTATAAGCTCAAATTCACATAACATCGTTCTTAACATAATATTTCAACTCAAGTAACATTAATCACAACTTACCTTACTTCTGATGAATTCAAATGGGACTTATTCTTACCTGAGTTTTTAACTCAATAGATTCACTATGTTACACCTCGAGCAATTTATGGTTCCTTCGTTTTAAAGTATCACCGGCATTAAGCCTGCTAGGCACGAAGCCCGAATATATCACCGGCACTAGGCCTGCTAGGCACGAAGCCCGAATATATCACCGGCACTAAGCCTGCTAGGCACGAAGCCCGAATATGTCACCGGCACTAAGCCTACTAGGCATGAAGCCCGAATATCAACACATTCAACTTTCCGATACACAGTACTTAGTACTAAACTATTAACCATCTCATATTCTTCATTTTACTTTCACCTATTAATCCAAACATACATATTCACATTGTATTAACCAAATTAATTTCACTACAAATTCATACTCCACATTCGGCCAACACGTATATTTATGCTTTAAATAGTCAAACATCATCATATACTATGTTCGTAAATAATTCCTTGGTGTATACTTGCTTAAGGACTTACCTCGACTGTCAACGGACCGCATAAACCGGCTACTCGAGAACCTTTGTTTTCCCCCGATCCAAATCCGTTTTTCTTTGTTCTTGATCTAAACACATTAAAATTTAGCTCATTCAAGTACATTTCATCTCAATTTAGTCCCTATACATATAAATAGGCAATTTACCATTTTACCCCTACTATTCCACATTTTCACAATTTAATCCTATTTGCATAAAACACAAAATACACCAATTTTCTCAATACTACTTAAGGGTCGAATACTCCCAAAGACTATACAAGTTCCTTTCTTTCACTTATTTCGCAAATAAGCCCCTCTAAAAATTTATTTTTTTTTGCAATTTAGCCCAAATGCTCAAATTTACCAAAAATTCAAAGACAAAACATATTAATCTTTAACATATATTTAATTTAAAATCATCAAACATCATAAACCATATGAACACATCAATGGCCGAACCTCATATACACATGATTTTCAAAAATTCAAGCATGGGTCGGGTAATTTACGAAGCAACGATCACAAAATCGTAAAAATTAACAAAAATCGAAATCAAACTAACCTTGATTTTAAGCTTTAAAGTGCCGAAAATTTAAAAGGAATGAAACCCCCTTTTCTTCTTCAACATTCGGCCAAGAACCACCAAGATGATAATGATTTTTTTCTTTTATTTATTTTAACATATAATAAGTTAATACTAAATTACTAATATAACCCTTTTAATAAAATAAATCTAACATATATAATAAGGGCAATGGTGACTTTAGCCACCCACTAAGTTTAAAATTGGACTATTTACTCTTTTAATACCCACTTTAAAATGCCATCAAATAGGCACTTTTCACTATAGTTTGCTACTTTTACTTTTTACGCGATTAAGTCCTTTTTCTAAATTAAACACACAAACGATAAAATTTTTCTACGAGACTTTCACACACATTAATTCACATATAATAAACACAAAATATAATATTAAAATATTTCTCAGACTCGGATTCGTGGTCCCGAAACCACCGTTCCGATTAGGGTCAAATTCGGTTTGTTACAAAAAGACTCAGGGAGTTTTACAATTCCATGCTTAATTGGTAGTTGATCGCTGAAATCAGAGTTTTAAAATTTATAAAGAGAATGATCGAACCTAGAAACTAACTCTGACAACGATTAAAGGCAAGTGTACCTATCGAACAGTAGTATAGCTTAGGCAAGACCGGATTGTCGAACCCAAAGGAACTAAAAGTACTAATACTAACTTTCTTTTTATTATTTAGCTCAAACTAAAGTGAAGTTTCTTTAATCTAAATTAGCGACTACTAAGCTAAAGACGCGAAGACAAAAAGAATGAATTAAGAAATAACTTGAAGGAAAACTCAGTTGATCACGACGATACCCTCAAGAAGAATCCACCTAGACTTCACTTGTTATCTAACACTGAACCATACGATTTATTCACTTAGTTTGATCTGTAGGACTCCCTAACGTATATTAAACCCTCTCTCGAGGCAAATAACGTCTAACCCTAGGTTAATTAACGAAAATCTCTTTCTTGAATAATAATCCCCTAGAATAGCAGTAAATCGATCTATGGATTCCCATATCAGGTTTCACCCTAATCCGGCAAAATCTCGTCACCCTATCTCTAGGCGTGCGATCAACTCCGCTTAATTATGCTAGATCTACTCTTAGGCAGGGTCTATTCCTCCTCTACCTAAGCATATCAAATTTGGATTAAGCACACATAATTAAGAAAAAACGAAGTATTTATCATATAATTTAGAAATCAATAACAAGATTCATCTAGGTTTCATCCTCTTCAGGTATCTGAAGGGTTTAGCTCATAATAAATAAAGAAAACATCTCAAGAGAAAAGATAAAACAAAACATAAGAAATCCCTAAAACTCCCTGAAGGAATTGAAGGAGAAGTCCGCCGTCTTGAATAGAATTCCGGCTTCTTGGGATGGATCAGCTGGCTATCTTCGAGTGATTCCCACAATTCTGACCTTTTCGGCTTGGCTCCTTGGCCTAGCTTCACCGCCCTCAACAAAAGCCCTGGCAGAAGGCTTCTGCTGAACTCCCTTCTCAAGTTGCCCCATTGGGTGTTTATATAGACTTTGGGATGCCTTGCTTGGCCCCTAAGTATCCTAATTTAAGTAGAATTCCTACTAGGGTGTTTGAATAGGCTTGGGAATGTGTTTCTTTACCTCCAAGTATCCTTTCCCGAATGAAATTGATCTTTCCAGTGACAGGGACACGGCCATGGCACACGCCCGTGTGGATCGACTTCAGGCCATGTTCAAGTCTGTTTATGGAGGCACGGCCGTGTGAATCGTGGTCAGGTCGTGTTCTAGCTGATCCATGAGGCATGGCCATGTGCCTTGAAGTCCAGGCCGTGTCGATTTTGTGAATTGGCCCATTTGGCCCATTTGGCCCGTTTTAAGCCCGTTTCTTATTCTTTTCATCCTCGGGTGCTTTCCTGGGTATAAGACATGAAAAGAAAAGATTAAGAGCACCTTTTTACATAAATCGAGGCTTAAATCATCCAAAAGCATACTAAATATGGGATTAAAATATGTTATTTTTACGGTTTATCAAATACCCCCGCACTTAAGCTTTTGCTTGTCCTCAAGCAAAATTCTCAACTTACAATTAAAACGAACTTTCCATGATTCATAATATTCATCAATCATGCTTTATCATAATTCAAAAGATAATTCATACATGGATAACTCAACTCAAAGAGTCCTAAAGATTCAAACAATCAATGTCATAATTTTTATAGTATGAAAGCATAGGTGTTTCCCTTTACCTGAATAATTACCTTTGATTCAAAATTGACAAGAACTGACATCCTCACTAAAGATTCACTCAAACCACTCGAAGTGTTTAAGATTCAAAAAATTAAGCACTCAAAAGTCGAACATGAAAAGTTAATCCCATAGGCTTGCATGAAAATCAAATCTCCACCACTAAAATATGAGATGATACACAAATCAAAAGGTCTTTACAGGGTTGTAACGGGGCTTGGGTTAAAGGTGTGGATAAAGGCTGAATTAGAAGGTTAGAATCGATATTGTCCTGACAAATTGCCTAACTAACAAAAATTAAACTAATACTAAATAATTACATCAATTGAAAACTGATAATACGAGCTTTTTCCTCAAGATGTGGAATTTTAACATGTAAGCTCATTTAATTATAGAACTAATAATGAATATACTTTGTTGTTTTTTTAAGAACAAGTCAAATAATGAATTCAATTATTGAAATAATATGATTAGGCAACCGACCAAATCAAATCTCGATATAAGGGTAGTCAACAAGAATGGTGATAACAAATACAAAGGGTTATGGGTTAATATTAGTGGGTGAGTCAATAAAAAGGGTTGTTAGGATCAACAGGGTTCACTAGGGGTTAATTATGAAGGTAGGCTTTTTAATGGAGTAAGTGGGTTAAAACCTAGGTGCCTTTATCATCTCGGTATATCAAATAATAGATGTGGCCTCGACATGTATAATCAATGCAAGTTCTAGAATAACAAATCAATGTTGACACACTCATAATCAAAAAGTGAGCATGAAAAAGGATATATGCTCTATAAGGCTCAAAATCTCACAAGAATTATGGGTTTTTGATAACAACCTCGTAAATTTCAAACTTCAAGGTAATATTCAGATTCAGGTAGACAACCTAAAAAAAAGTATTTCTGAAAAATAGACTTATCATGCTTGATTCTCTAGTATCCTTCAATTTTAATCATCAATGCACAATTATCAATGACTTAATCCAAAACATATTAACAAAAATCATAAATCAGGGAAATTTCATTCTAATCATAATCTGAGAAACTTACTTTAGAACAAGGCATAATTCAGGGATTTCGAATAATACTTATAATTAACCCCCACACTTAAGATGTACATTGCCCTCAATGTACAAAGATAGATAATATCAATTTAATAATCAAAAGATAGGGAGAGAAGTGAAACTTCCTGAATTTTGGATGAAGTCAATGAAAAGAAACTGAATAGGATTGGAGGTGAACGTGGGGAAGCGTCTCGAACCGTTTGAAATTGAATCCTCAAAGTAGCCGATCTGATTTTAGTGTATCCTAAGCTAAATCTAAATATCATAAAGAATAAGAAGAAAATAATAAATAAAATAAAATAAAATAAAATAAAGTAAAAAATAATAAAATAAAATAAAAGCAAAAATAATGGAAAATGAAAGACAACTAGAAAAGAAAAAGGAAGAAAAAGGTCTAAATAGAGATGTAGCCCATGTTTTGGGATTTTTTTTAGCCACACGGCCATGGCCACGGCCGTGTGTAAGGCCGTGTGGTCTGGAAATTTGCTCTCTTGGTTAGTTCGGTGCTAAAGAAGAAGAAGAAAAGGAAAGAAGAAAAAATAAAAATGTAAAAATAAATAGGGTTAGTGCTCGGGTTGCCTCCCGAGAAGCGCTCGTTTATAGTCCTAAGCTAGACTTCCACCTCTTATTCGTATGGTCATGGTGGTTTGAGGAGGTGAAAATCCTTTCTCATGCTATCAATTCGGTTATAGATATATAGTTCAAGTCGAGTAGTGTTTACCTCAAAAGTGTTGAATTTAGGCTTGCTTACCTTGACGGTGCCATATAGGAGGACATTAAGTACCTCAAAAGTGATTTCTTCGTTTGCCTTGAGGTCTGAATTGGTGATTCGAGGGTCTTCCTTATTCAACAATACCTGATCCCCTATTTTGAAGTAATTTGTTGTTCCTATCAGCTCGTCTGGGGTTTCCTTCGGTTTCACTTCGTGTATTCCTAGTTTCTCTTTAAAGTGTGTTTTCCACTCGTCTAGTTCATCGACCTGAAGCCTTAATTCTTCATGAATTATTTCTTTATGGGTACGAGGTCTAAAATCTGGCTCAGCTAGGTGATTTCGTGATGCTTCCTGTAAAGAAGGTTGAATCAAATGGTTATTAATAGAATTAACGTTTGTACCTGATCACTAAAATCAGAGCTTTAAAATTTATAAAACGAATGGTCAAACCTGGAAACTAACTCTGACAATGATTAAAGGCAAGTGTACCTATCGAACAGTAGTATAGCTTGGCAAGACTGGATTGTGGAACCCAAAGGAACTAAAAGTACTAATACTAACTTTCTTTTTATTATTTAGCTTAAAATAAAGTGAAGTTGCTTTAATCTAAATTAACGACTACTAAGCTAAAGAGGCAAAGACAAAAAGGAACGAATTGGGAAATAACAAGAAGAAAAACTCAGTTGATCACGACGATACCCTCAGGAAGAATCCACCTAGACTTCACTTGTTATCTAACACTGAACCATACGATTTATTCACTTAGTTTGATCCGTAGGACTCCCTAACGTATATTAAACCCTCTCTCGAGGCGAATAACGTCTAACCCTAGGTTAATTAGTGGAACTCTCGTTCTCATATAATAACCCCTTAGAATAGCAGTAAATCGATCTATGGATTCCCATACTAGTTTCACCCTAATCCGGCAAAATCTCGTCACCCTATCTCTAGGCGTACGATCAACTCCGCTTAATTATGCTAGATCTACTCTTAAGTAGGGTCTATTCCTCCTCCACCTAAGCACATCAAACTTGAATCAATATCCGCAAAATATTAACTCAAGAATTAAGCACACATAATTAAGAACAAACTAAGTTTTTATCACATAATTCAAGAAATGATAACAAGATTCATCTAGGTTTTATCCCCTTCAGGTATCTGAGGGGTTTAGTTCATAACGAATAAAGAAAACATCTCAAGAGAAAAGATAAAACAAAACATAAAAAATCCCTAAAACTCCCTGAAGGAATTGATGGAGAAATCCGTCGTCTTGAGTAGAATTCCAGCTTCTTGGGATGGATCAACTGGCTAACTTCGAGTGATTCCCACAATTCTGACCTTTCCGGCTTGGCTTCTAGGTCTAGCTCGATGCCTCTTCAAAGGTGGTACTTAGGGGTTATTTATAGGCTCTTGGAATGCGATTCTTTCTCCCTAAGTATCCTTTTTTGACTGAAATTGTCTAAAGCCACGACAGGGGCACGGCCATGTCACACGCCTGTGTGACTCGTTTTCACGCCGTGTTTGGATTTCTAAGTTGAGGCACGACCATGTAAATCGGGGTTGAGGCCGTGTTCTAGATGCGTGACAAGGCACGACCGTGTGTTCTTTGGGCCAGGCCGTGTTGATTTCGTGATATGGCCCATTTAATCCGTTTTAGGCCCGTTTTGTGTTCTTTTCATCCTCGGGTGCTATCTTGGGTATAAGACATGAAAAGAAGGGATTAAGAGCACCTTTTTACATAAATTGAGGAATAAATCATCCAAAAACAAGCTAAATGTGGGATTAAAATATATTATAATTACGGTTTATCAAATACCCCCACACTTAAGCTTTTGCTTGTCCTCAAGCAAAATTCTCAATATACAATTAAAATGATCTTTCCATAAATCACAATTCCTACTGACAATGCCTTATCATAATTCATAGATAATTTATACATGGATCCTAAATACTCAAACAATGATAAGTCATTCATTTATAATTCGAAAACGTAGGTGTCTCCCCTTACCTAAATAATTACCTTTAGTTTGAAATTGACGAGAGTTGACATCCTCATTATAGATTCACTCAAATCACTCAAAGTGTTTAAGGTTCATAAAAAGAAGCACTCATACGTCGAACCTGAAAAGTTAATCCCATAGGCTTGCCTGAAAATCAAATCTCCACCACTGTAAAATGAGATGATAAACAGATCAAAAGGTCTTTGTTAGGGTTGTAACGGGGCTAGGGTTAAGGTGTGGATAAAGGCTAAAATTAGAAGGTTAGAATCGAGATTGAATTGACAAGTACCTACCTAAGAATACTGAAATAATATTTACATCAACTGATAATAATCCTAACAACACGAGCTTTTGTTTCAGAAAATAAACTTTAACTATGTAAGCTCACTATTAATGCTGAATATACTTCGATTTTTTTTAAGAATAAACTAAGTAATACTGAATAAATTCAGCTCATAGCATAATATAATTCGGTAACTAATCAAATTATATCTCGATTAAAGGGTAGTCAAAAGGAATGGTGATAACAAATACAAAGGGGTTTTTGGGTTATTAATAGGTGAGTCAATAAAAAGGGTTGTTAGGATCAACGGGGTTCACTAGGGGTTAATTTATGGAGGTAGGCTATTTAGTGGAGTGAGTGGGTTAAAACCTAGGTGCCTTTATCATCTCTGTATATCAAATCATGAATGTGGTCTCAACATGTGTAAACGAGGCAAGTTCTAGAATAACAGTTCAAAGTTGACACACTCATAATAAAAAAGTGAGCACGAAAAAGAATATATGCTCTATAAGGCTCAAAATCTCATAAAATTTATGGGTGTTTTGACATCAATCTCATAAATTTCAAATTTCAAAGCAATATTCAAATTTAGGTTAACAACCTAGTAAAAATTTTTATTCTGAAAAATAGACTTATCATGCTTGATTTTCTAGTATCTTTAAAATTCAATTATCAATGCACAATTATCAATGACTTAATCTAAAACATGTCAATGAAAATCATAAATCATTGGAAATTTCATCCTAATTAGTAATATGAAAAATTTACTTAAAAAAGGGACTAAATTCAGGGATTTGAGAATAATGAAAAAAGTTTGGCCGGATTTGAGAATAATGCAGAAAGTTAGGCCCTTCTTTAGATAAATATTCACCCCCCACACCTAAGATGTACATTGCCCTCAATGTACAAAGATAGGTATAACTTTTATGGGATAAATAAAAAGAGAAGGGGAAAGAATACTCCCTAAATTTTGGGTGGTGTCCTTTGAGGATGGTAGAGGTCGTGGTGTGTATGTTTGAAGAGGTCGGTTTGGATGACGAACCTGTGCTAGAAGAAGAAATTGGGGAGCTCGTAGAGGATTAGCCAGGGATTATTAAGACATAATTAAAATAAACTAAACATATAATTAAAAACAAGAAAGAAAAAGGAAAGGAGACTAAGAAGGAAAATAAAAATAAAAGAAAATGTGGATGGACCAGAGGGTCCTTATTGATGGAAAATGTGGATGGACCGGAGAGTCCTTATTGATGGATGGTTCGCGAGGTGGGTGTGACTTCTAGGGCTGCGGAGGTGCTGGCGGTGGCGGAAGTGGCGTGATTCCCTAGTAGCCTGGAGAACCTAACACTAAGAAACTAAAATAATTTAAACTAAACTAAGCATAAGATTATCAAAGAGAAGGAAATGGAAGCAAAAGAGAAGGAAATCAGATGGGGAGAAGGGGAAGGGCTATGGGGTTTAAATAGGATTTCAAATCTGGCACGTTCCCACGCCCGTGGACTAGGGCGTGGCGATTTACACGGCTATCTCGCACGGCCGTGTGTCTGTGCATGTTAAATCTCCTTGGCCGCTCTTCTGCTAACCACGCCTGTGTATGTGAAGTCAGTATGTTAACATGGTTGGGAGGCACAGGCGTGTTCTGCCCATGGTCGACTAGTTAGTAACCTCGCGCAGTTGTAAGACACGGGTGTGTTCTGCCCGTGGTGTGTAAGTCAGTAGCTTCACACAGTCGAGAGGCACGGGCGTGCCACTTTTACGGAGCCCGTGGGGTAGTGGTTGGATCCGTGACGTTGAAAAGTGGTTGGGACTGATTCACACGGCCTCTGATAAGTCAGTACGGAGATTCTGGTGGTCCACATGGTCACGAACACGGCTGTGTGTAAGACCGTGTGGCCTTGAAATTCTGCACTTTTGGTTAGTTTAAGAGAAAAGAAAGAAGGGAAGAAAAGAAACCGATAAATTTAAAAGTAAATAGTGTTAGTTGCTCGGGTTGCCTCCCGAGAAGTGCTCGTTTATAGTCTTAAGCTAGACTTTCCTCAAAATTGAAAAAAATCAGGGAGGTTTAAAGGTTTGAATATCTTCCCTCATGCTTATAGGTCTATTTTCTTGATGAAGTTTAAATCGAGAAGCGTTTACCTTGAAAGTGCCGAATGTTGGATTGCTTACCTCGACTGTTCCGTGGGGGAGGATATTGTGTGCCTTAAGAGGAATTTCTCCCTTTGCTTTCAGGTTTGTGGTGGTGATGAGCATATCTGCTTTGTCTAACAGTACCTGGTCTCCTATTTTGAAGTGATTTGATGTCCCTACGAGTTCTTCTGGTGGTTCTTCTGGTTTTACTTCGTGTGGTTCCTGTTCTTCTTTGACGTGTGTCTTCTGCTTTTCTAGTTTGTCATCCCCTAGGCTTTGTTCCTTTTGTAATTCTTCTTTGTTAGCTTGGGGTTTATGATTCGGCTCAGGGTTGTGTTCTTGTGGTGTTTCTTGCGATGAAGGTTGAACAATTTGATTATCAGTTGAAGTGAATTTCTTACCTTCATCGACTGTTGTCCTGGCCGAGTCAAGAGGTTGAAGACTGATTGATTCGTCACCTACATGAAGAATGAGTTCTCCTGTACCAACATCAATTTTAGTCCTGGCAGTTGCTAGGAATGGTCTTCCTAAAATTAAGGGGATTGAATTATCCTCATCCATGTCTAAGACAACAAAATCTACTGGGAAAATGAATTTATCGATTTTGACAAGAACATCTTCGATAATGCCCCTAGGAATTCTAACAATTTTATCAGCAAATTGTATACTCATCCTAGTTTGTTTGGGCTTCACTAGACCTAGTCGTTTAAACAATGTATAAGGCATGACATTTATGCTTGCCCTTAAATCAGCTAACGCATTATCAATAGTTAAACTACCAATTAAACATGGAATAGTAAAACTCCCTGGATCTTTTAGCTTTCTCGGTAGTTTATTCTGTAACATTGCTGAGCATGCTGCGTTTAATTCCACATGGTGCTCTTTGTCTATTTTGTGTTTGTTTGTTAAGAGCTGTCTTAGAAATTTCCTCGAGTCTGGCATCTGAGAAAGAGCTTCAAGAAGAGGTAAGTTAATATGTAATTTCTTTAAAAGTTTAAGAAACTTACCGAACTGGTCCTCTAAATCGTCTCTTTTCATTGCTTCGGGGTAAGGTATACGAGGTTGGTACTCTTTGATTACCAATTTCGGCTTTGCTTGCGTTACCTCTATTTTACCTTCATCTACCTCTTAGTTTGATTCGTCTAACCCTTTGCTATCATGATCTGTGATGGCTTGAATTTGCTCCTTAGGGTTAATCTCGGTGTTACTTGGTAGACATCCTTGCAGTCATTCAGACATTAGCTTTGCGAGTTGCTCGACTGCATTAGTGACTTCTTTGACTGACTTAGTAAGTTCTCCGACTCGTTTCTCATTGTTTTTAATTGTTCTTTCAATCTCATGGAAACAGTTTTTCGTGTTTGCCATAAATTTTGTCAGTATTTCTTTAAGGTTTGGCTTCTTCTCATGTGGACAAGGCTGATTTTGGAAGTTTTGAGGAGGCTGCTGCCTTTGATTTCCTTGATTTCCTTGACCTCCCCACGAAAAATTTGGGTGGCTCCTCCAACCTGGATTGTAAGTATTACTATAGAGATTATTATTGGATCTGAAATTATTACCTATATAGTTCATCTGTTCGCTCTCTGCTTCCGGTTGGTAGGGTGGGTACTTAGGATTCGCCACAGTTCCACTTGCGTCGCACTGTATGACTGGATGTGCCTGCGAAGAACACAAACTATCAATCTTTTTATTCATCATCTCTATCTGTGTTGATAGTGTGGTTATTGCATTGAGGTTGTAAAATCCGGCTGATTTTGTCGGTTTCGTCCTTGTCACTTGCCACTAAATAGTTATTTAGTGACATCTTTTCAATGAATTCGTAGGCTACTTCAGGAGTTCTATTGTTCAGAGTTCCACCGGCTGCTGAATCGATTAGTTGTCTCGTTGAGGGGTTTACACCGTTATAGAATGTTTGGACTTGTAGCCACAAGGGTAGACCGTGGTGTGGACACCTTCTCAAGAGATCTTTGTATCTCTCCC
This sequence comes from Gossypium australe, assembly GCA_005393395.2. Classification (NCBI taxonomy): domain Eukaryota; kingdom Viridiplantae; phylum Streptophyta; class Magnoliopsida; order Malvales; family Malvaceae; genus Gossypium; species Gossypium australe. The sequence continues at coordinate 132,275,483 of CM016616.1, read as the reverse complement.
ATGCATCATATAATGTCTCTAGATCCATCTGCAAAAAGAAGATATATCATTCCGTAATTTGGCCGTTTTGGCCGGTGGGAAATATTTCAATAAAAAATTTTCGGTCATCTGTTCCCATGTAGTGATTGATCCTCGTGGTAACGAGTTTAACCATTGTTTGGCTTTATTCCTTAATGGAAAAGGGAATAACTGAAGACGTATGGCATCATCAGAAACGCCATTTATTTTGAAGGTATCACAGAACTCTAAAAAGTTAGCTATACGAGTGTTTGGATCTTCGTCCTGCAAACCATCAAATTGAACAAACTGTTGAATCATTTGTATTGTGTTAGGCTTTAATTCAAAATTGTTAGCAGCTATAGCAGGCCTAACAATACTTGATTACGCTCCTGTTAAATGCGGTTTAGCATAATCGAACATTGTACGTGGAGCATTGTTTTCCTCCACATCATGTGGCGGTGGATTATTCTCGTCCATCCCTTCAGTAGGATTGGATCTGCCTTCTTGATCTTCCTCTGTGTAATTTAGGGCTCGCCTGATTTCTCTGCGAGTCCTATGAGCAGTGGCTTCGATTTCACTGTCGTATATCAAAGGTCCTCTCGAATTCCTTCTAGTCATAAACTAGAGGTACCTGCTAGGAAAAGAAGGAAAGAAATTTAGCAAAAATTAAAATTTATCCTAAAAAAATAAAATTGCGAAAAATAAAAATAATGGCTAAAGTAATATAAATAGAGTGTTCTTAATATTTTAGTTCCCCGGCAACGGTGCCAAAAACTTGGTCACTGAAACCAGAGCTTTAAAATTTATAAAACGAATGATCAAACCTGGAAACTACCTCTGACAACGATTAAAGGCAAGTGTACCTATCGAACAGTAGTATAGCTTAGGCAAGACCGGATTGTCGAACCCAAAGGAACTAAAAGTACTAATACTAACTTTCTTTTTATTATTTAGCCTAAAATAAAGTGAAGTTGCTTTAATCTAAATTAGCCACTACTAAGCTAAAGACGCAAAGACAAAAAGGAACGAATTGGGAAATAACTAGAAGAAAAACTCAGTTGATCACAATGATACCTTCAGGAAGAATCCACCTAGACTTCACTTGTTATCTAACACTGAACCATACGATTTATTTACTTAGTTTGATCCGTAGGACTCCCTAACGTATATTAAACCCTCTCTCGAGGCGAATAACGTCTAACCCTAGGTCAATTAGTGGAACTCTTGTTCTCTTATAATAACCCCCTAGAATAGCAGTAAATCGATCTATGGATTCCCATATTAGGTTTCACCCTAATCTGGCAAAATCTCGTCACCCTATCTCTAGGCACGACCAACTCCGCTTAATTATGCTAGATCTAATCTTAAGCAGGGTCTATTCCTCCTCCACCTAAGCACATCAAACTTGAATCAATATCCGTGAAATATTAACTCAAGAATTAAGCACACATAATTAAGAACAAACTAAGTTTTTTATCATATAATTCAGGAAACGATAACAAGATTCATCTAGGTTTTATCCCCTTCAAGTTTCATAACGAATAAAGAAAACATCTCAAGAGAAAAGATAAAACAAAACATAAGAAATCCCTAAAACTCCTTGAAGGAATTGAAGGAGAAATCCACCGTCTTGAGTAGAATTCCGGCTTCTTGGGATGGATCAACTGGCTAACTTTGAGTAATTCCCACAATTCTGACCTTTCCGGCTTGGCTTCTAGGCCTAGCTTGACTCCTCTTCAAATGTGGTACTTAGGGGTTAATTATAGGCTCTTAGAATGCGATTCTTTCTCCCTAAGTATCCTTTTCCGACTGAAATTGTCTAAAGCCACGACAGGGGCACGGCCATGTCACACGCCCGTGTGGCTCATCTTCACGCCGTGTTCAGATTTCTAAGTTGAGGCACGGCCGTGTAAATCAGGGTTGATGCCATGTTCTAGATGCTTGACAAGGCACGGCCGTGTGTTCTTTGGGCCAGGCCATGTTGATTTCGTGATATGGCCCATTTACTCCGTTTTGGGCCCGTTTTGTGTTCTTTTCATCCTCGGGTGCTATCTTGGGTATAAGACATGAAAAGAAGGGATTAAGAGCACCTTTTTACATAAATTGAGGAATAAATCATCCAAAAACAAGCTAAATGTGGGATTAAAATATGTTATAATTACGGTTTATCAGTACCTTTATTACTCGATGTCCTAGCTGAGTCAAAAGCTTGAAGAGTGATTGTTTCGTCGTCTACACGAAGTATGAGTTCACTGAATTCTTCCTCTGTGTGGTCTTTCTTTATTGCATCGGGATATGGCACAGGAGGTTGGTACTCTATAATTGCCGGTTTTGGTATATCATGGCACACCTCAACCTTACCTTCACTTACCACATGTTCTTGCCTTGGGTCAGATTCCACTAACAATTCACTGTTATGAGCTTGTATGGCTTAGGGCCCATGATTCCGGTCAGGTTTGTAGGTTTGTGGTGTTTCCTGTGGTGAAAGTTGAACAATTTGATTATCAAATGAATTTACTTTCTCATCTTCATCACTTGATGTCCTGGCCGAGTTAAGAACTTGTAGACTGATTGATTCGTCACCTACACGAAGAATGAGTTCTCCTGTACCACAATCAATTTTCATCCTGGCAGTTGCAAGAAAGGGTTTTCCTAAAATTAAAGGAATCGAATTGTCCTCATTCATGTCTAAGACAACAAAATCTACTGGGAATATGAATTTATCAATTTTGATTAGAACATTTTCTATTATACCCCCATGAATTCTGATAGTTTTATCAGTTAACTGAATGCTCATCCTAGTTTGTCTGGGTTTCCCTAGACCTAGTTGTTTAATCATTTTATAAGGCATAACATTGATTCTTGCCCCTAAATCAGCTAAAGCATTATCAATAGATAAACTATCAATTAAACATGGAATTGTAAAACTCCCTGGATCTTTTAATTTCCGTGGCAGTTTATTTTGTAGAATTGCTGAGCACATTGCGTTTAGCTCCACATGCGATGCCTCATCTAGTTTTCGTTTGTTTGTCAACAGCTCTTTTAAAAATTTTCTATAATCGGGTATCTGCGAAAGAGCTTCGAGAAATGGTAAGTTAATATGTAATTTCTTTAAAGGTTTAAGAAACTTATCGGACTGTTCCTCTATATCGTCTCTCTTCATTGCTTCAGGATAAGGTATGCAGGGTTGGTACTCTTTGATTACTGGTTTTGGCTTTTCTTGTGTTACCTCAACTTTACCTTCGTCTATCTTGTTTTCTTATATTGGATTGGGTTCATCTAACCCTATACTCTCCTGAGCTGTTATGGCTTGGGTTTGCTCCTTCGGGTTAATCTTAGTATTGCTTGGTAGACGCCTTTGCGATCATTCGGACATTAATTTTACAAGTTGTTCGACTGCCTTAGTGGCTTCCCCTACTGACTTAGTAAGTTCCCTGACTCGGTTTTTGGTCTCTTCAACCGATGTTCGTTGGGTTGTTTTAGTGTCTTGGAAACAGTTTTCTGTGGTTGCCATGAATTTTGTCAGCATCTCTTCAAGGTTCAACTCCTCCTCCTGTTGCTGAGGTGGTTGTTGAAAATCTGGAGGAAGTTCCGGTCTTTGGCTATTTTGATCATCCCACGAGAAATTGGGATGGTACCTCCAACCTGCATTATAAGTGTCACTATAAAAATTATTTTGAGGTCTAGAATAGTTACCCATATAGTGGACTTGTTCGTACTCCATGCCATATCCGTAGGGTGGGTACTCAGGATTTGCCACCCCTCTTAGATTCGAGTCATATTGCATTACTAGGTGTACCTGCGAGAGACTACACAAACCATCAATCTTTTTATTCATCATCTCTAGCTGGTTAGATAACCTGGTGACCATGTCGAGGTTGAAAACACTGGCGGTTTTTGTTGGCGCTGTCCTCATAACTTGCCACTGATAGTTATTTAGTGCCATCTTCTCTAAAGACTAAAATTACCTGTCAAAGTAAATAAAAGAAAAATTAGAAAAATAAAAAATAAAACTAATAAAAATGATAATAAATTGCAATACAAATGGATAAAGTAATAAAAATAGAGTTTTCTTAATATTTTAGTTCCCCGGCAACGGCGCCAAAAACTTGATCGCTAAAATCAGAGTTTTAAAATTTATAAAGAGAATGATCGAACCTGGAAGCTAACTCTGACAACGATTAAAGGCAAGTGTACTTATCGAACAGTGGTATAGCTTAGGCAAGACCAGATTGTCAAACCCAACGGAACTAAAAGTACTAATACTAACTTTCTTTTTATTATTTAGCCTAAATTAAAGTGAAGTTTCTTTAATTTAAATTAACGACTACTAAGCTAAAGACGCAAAGACAAAAAGAACGAATTAAGAAATAACTTGAAGGAAAACTCAGTTGATCACGACGATACCCTTAGGAAGAATCCACCTAGACTTCACTTGTTATCTAACATTGAACCATACGATTTATTCACTTAGTTTGATCCGTAGGACTCCCTAACGTATATTAAACCCTCTCTCGAGGCGAATAACGTCTAACCCTAGGTTAATTAACGAAAATCTCTTTCTCGAATAATAACCCCCTAGAATAGCAGTAAATCGATTTATGGATTTCCATATCAGGTTTCACCTTAATCCGGCAAAATCTCGTCACCCTATCTCTAGGCGTGCGACCAACTCCGCTTAATTACGCTAGATCTACTCTTAGGCAGGGTCTATTCCTCCTCCACCTAAGCACATAAATTTTGTATTAAGCACACATAATTAAGAACAAACTAAGTATTTATCATATAATTCAGAAATCAATAACAAGATTCATCTAGGTTTCATCCCCTTCAGGTATCTGAAGGGTTTAGTTCATCATAAATAAAGAAAACATCTCAAGAGAAAAGATAAAATAAAACATAAGAAATCCCTAAAACTCCCTGAAGGAATTGAAGGAGAAGTCCGCCATCTTGAATAGAATTCCGGCTTCTTGGGATGGATCAACTGGCTATCTTCAAGTGATTCCCACAATTCTAACCTTTTTGGCTTGGCTCCCTGGCCTAGCTTTACCGCCCTCAACAAAAGCCGTGGCAGAAGGCTTCTGCCGAACTCCCTTCTCAAGTTGCCCCCTTAGGTGTTTATATAGACTTTGTGATGCCTTGCTTGGCCCCTAAGTATCCTAATTTAAGTAGAATTCCCACTAGGGTGTTTGAATAGTCTTCGGAATGTGTTTCTTTACCTCGAAGTATCCTTTCTCGAATGAAATTGCTCTTTCCAGCGACAGGGACACGGCCATGGCACACGCCGGTGTGGATCGACTTCAAGCCATGTTCGGGTCTGTTTGTGGAGGCACGGCCGTGTGAATCATGGTCAGGCCGTGTTCTAGCTGATCCATGAGGCACGATCGTGTGGCTTGAAGTCCAGGCCGTGTCGATTTCGTGAATTTGCCCATTTGGCCCGTTTTAAGCTCGTTTCTCATTCTTTTCATCCTCGGGTGCTTTCCTAGGTATAAAACATGAAAAGAAAAGATTAAGAGTACCTTTTTACATAAATCGAGGCTTAAATCATCCAAAAGCATACTAAATGTAGGATTAAAATATGTTGCTTTTACGGTTTATCAGTAGTTTATCTATTGATAATGCTTTAGCTAATTTAGGGGCAAGCATCAATGTTATGCCTTATAAAATGTTTAAACAGCTAGGTCTAAGGAAACCCAAACAAACTAGGATAAGCATTCAATTAGCTAATAAAACTATTAGAATTCCTACGGGTATAATTGAAGATGTACTCGTGAAAATTGATAAATTCATATTCCCAGTAGACTTTGTCGTTTTTGACATGGATGAGGATAATAATATTCCTTTAATTTTAGGAAGACCCTTTTTAGCAACTGCTAGAACTAAAGTTGATGTTGGTACAGGAGAACTCATACTTCGTGTAGGTGATGAATCAATTACTCTTCAGGCTCTTGACTCGACTAGGACATCAAGTAATCAAGGTGAGAAAATAAATTCTATTAATGACCATTCGGTTAAACCTTCTTTTAAGGAAGCACCATGGAACTACACAATTGAGTCAGATCCTAGACCTTGTGCCAACAAGGAAATAACTCATGAGGAACGACGGCTTCAAATCGATGAACTAGACGAGTGGAAAACACATTTCAAAGAGAA